>CM067322.1:54203248-54481256 GCA_034231615.1 Meghimatium bilineatum
TACAACCATGAGCATTCTACAGGTTGCCAACTAGCTGTGGGACATGAGACTTATTCGCGGATTTGAACAGTCTTGTGTTTTATATTTGTGTTTTGTAGAAGTTGTGTTTTGTGTTTTGGCACATAACTCTAAATTGAATTTTCAAAAGTGGATATAACAAATGGTTATCATCACTTGTGATGGAGGGGTGCAAAGGGAACGCAATTGCTCTAGGCGGACCCAGGGTTAGCAGATAACCAGATCCCAAATGTTACCTCCACGCGGTGCACCCTGGAAGCAGAAATACAGCAGCTCGAGCTGATCTGGCCATATCATTTGGGGATCGTGTCCGAGAATGTGGAGGTAGCAGATGGAAAGAGATTTGACTGCACAAGAGACAGACAATATCTCCGACACCACCAGCATCACCACATATAGCGACACTGTCGACATACAGTGAAGCTATTCAGTCCAGTCCGACATTGGAGGGGCGGCCAATGTAAAATACACATAAAGGTAGATGCATGGCGAGAGACAAATAGATTTCATACTGAGTACAATGAAACAATGACAGGGCAGAACAGCGCTAGATGGCAGCGCGAACTGCAATAGAAAGTGAAAAGTCCCTAGGAAAGGGGAACTACAAGCTCCGTCAGCTCGAGACGAGCTTCTAGTTACCTGTGTTCCATACAGGCAGAGACCCAGACCCATCCATTGGCGTTTGGTAAAGCAAGAATACCTAACTCAACTCTAATGTCGAGCCTTCCTAAACCGGAAATATGCTCGCGAAGAGAAAGGGTTCTGTACCCGATGGGCTAGCAAGAAGGGACAACGATGGTAGTCCTGGCCCGACTCTACTGTCAAGGTTTCCTATAACGGAAGTACACTTGAAGAGAGAAAGGGTTTAGTACCTGATGGGCTCAGACGCTATTGGGACAAGACGCTATTTACTATGCATACGTCTAGTAAAATTTCTCAGTTGAGTTAAGGGATTGTTCTCGACCACTGTCTAGAACAGTAGTTCTCAAATCTCATTCGCCTTTGCTCCCTTTGGGATAAATCTTCTTCCGTGGCTACTCTGCTAACTAAAAAACGTGATCGAATGTCTTTATTTGTACACGTCAATAAACTTTACAAAATAGGCTTTCTTTTTACATTTTTAGCACTATGAATTAAGCAAACAGGAAAGTGAGAAATTAGAGACAGCAGAGGTGTGGATCTACAGAGAATGCCGAGAATACCATGGAGTGACAGGAAAACTAATGTGGAGTGTTGAAAGAGTCGAATGCAAAACGGTATTTAATCAATAATATAAGAAAAAGACAATCTTCATTTCTTGGTCACGTTATGAGACAAGGAGGTTTGGAAAACATCAGGCAAGATCGAAGGCAACATAGACAGAGGGCGACAACGTGAGAAAATATTAGACAGTTTTGATAACCTGGCACGGCAGGGACACAACAACGATCTTGACACATAATACTAGAGATAGAGAGCTGTGGAGAGCCATGATCTCCTGACAACCAGCCGGCATTGCACCTATGGAATGATTGTATGAATCACGTTATTAATCGTTCAATATGGTAGTTTTATTTCTGTTATCACCCAGGCGAACTTCCCCTTCCCCAATTCATTTGTTCTCCGTGGCCGCTCTTCAGGTCTTCGTGTTCTTACAGACATATATATGGCCTTTGTCTGTAAAACGTGTGTGTTATGACTTATTGCATTATATGAAGTGTAGTGTGTGTTGTCTTGTTTCGCTGAATTTGAGCATCAATTTTTGGACATTTTCTCGTAGTTATAATGGAATAATGCATCTTGAAGTCACTTCCTACTTCCCAGCAATATAATGCCATCTAATGGCATTAGGTCAAAGAGCCCATTGACCGCTGGATCAGCACCGACCAACCAACCAAGTCACTACATTTATTTATTTATCAGTGTTTTAATTACAGAACCATCAGCATAGAGAGGATTAGTGAGCTCTCTTGTGGGTATTTTGTGATGTGCTATTGCTGTATATAGTAGGAGATAAAAATTCCACCTTGCAGCATAGCATTTCTCCAGATTAAAGGGTATTTAATAAATGATAAAAGCAGTTATCTGACCACTGGTTGATCTGTGCTCTTCATTTTGGGTGACAGTGTATAGGTAAAGTGATATGAAAATAACGGATCTGTCAGATCATCCAACATAATGATGTAGACCGGTTTTTGCTGTTAGATCGTAGATAAGTCGAAGGTCCTACCTTGCATTATTGTCATCTCTTTTATTATATGAAACTGAACCATTACTCTTCTGTTCTGTCTATAAGTGAACTCCTTGACGTAATGGTTAAATCGTTCGCTTTGTATTCAAGAGGTCGCGGGTTGGAATCTCGCACGCGACATCTTGTTAATAGAGTTGTTCTTTCGGATTCCATTTCGGAATCATCGCTTGAAGCTAAAGGACTATGTACTATGTGTGGTAGCTGACGGGGTGCCGCTTCGTTGATAGTGACGGAGTACATAAAGTACAATTAAGTCGATCCACTACTTTTTTAAGCCCTTTTGTGAGATAGTTGATGATTCAGTTGTACACCTTACTACACACTCCGTGTAGGATAGTTGATGATTCAGTTGTACATCTTACCTACACACTCCGTGTTTGATAGTTGATGATTCAGTTGTACACCTTACTACACACTCCGTGTAGGATAGTTGATGATCAGTTGTACATCTTACTACACACTCCGTGTTTGATAGTTGATAATTCAGTTGTACATCTTACTACACACTCTGTGTTTGATAGGTGATGATTCAGTTGTACATCTTACTACACACTCTGTGTTTGAGCAATTTGTTTTAGTCCAGATTCCCAGGTTTTGTGCATGCGTTCTACATACCTACCCTTACTGTTATGGTATACTTACTTCATGAAAGGCAGCCTTTAACCTCCTGTGCAATGTGAATGATCTGAATTTCTAGAAACCACCGTGATGTTTGAAACCAATTGTTCTTCTAGGTTTCGGCGTAATATGTGATTATTCATTGTTGCCATACATATTTGTGTACAGATCAGTGTGTGCTCTTAAATCAGAAAAACTGAAATTATTAAGCTATACAATCCTACAAAAGCGAAAATTACTTTGCAAAAATATGAATAGCACTATCTGGATGGGCAAGGACAGGTCACTAATCTGGGAACAGGACTATGGAGACTGAATAAGCCTGTGCTTCGGATAGGACAATGACTTTTCAGTCTCCTTTTATGCATTCCTGACATGCAACTTCTTGCATGCATGAGTATTAATATCAATCTTCATACATCATTTTGTTTCAAGTTTCATATTTGAACATTAGTCAAAGAACAGAAGTGAAAATTTAATGCGTTCGAATTGTGAAGTTTAAGAACAGCAGCAAACAAAACAAGAAGCAACGTTTAAGAAAAGAAAAGATTACAAACCGGTTTGAACAACTCCCGTTATAAAAGATATTTAAACACATAAACTGGAATTGTTCGACCACTTAATGAGAATGAATCTTATCCAGCGAGCAACAAGAGCATACAGCATAGAATAGAATCATCAAGGGCATGGGAAGACCAAGAAGAAAGGACGTATTGAGGAGGTCATTAACACCGGAAAAGATACATCATTGCATATAAATCAATTTAAGTGCCATGTATCAAAAACAGATCACTACCTTAGCCTGCGACGCCTAGTACCGAAATCAGATTCGGACAAGAGAGAGATGATGGCTCATTATTCTTTGGTTGTTACAGCTTGTGCAAGAACCCTCTGAATTATTGTATGTGTCTAATAGGGTATACATTTGGCTACACCTACCTGCTGTCAGTGATTACTTGTATGTTATTTCAGCGGCTATGCCTTACTAAGAGCACGTCACATTCGTCATCTTATCTGTAATATTCATTTCTTCTTATCAGAGGGTATCTATTTTTTTCTTATCTGCGTTCGTGCTCAAACTCCTGCAGATTAGCAGGACGTAGTCTGGAAAACGAATGCATTGTGTCATGATTTATGACTTAGTTGTGATATCTGAGCCTTTCGATCTGACTCATACGACTTCAGTATGGCTTCTGCGTCACATTGACCCTATATGGAATGGGACAGCCAACTCCAACGCCAAAATATCCGTAATAGTCTCTTATGACCAGGACCGGATTACGTATAAGCTAAACAAGCTATAGCTTAGGGCCCCCACTGTTTTGAAAATTATAGGGCCCTCACTGTTTTTAGGGCCCCAAAAAATTATATTTGACACTGACATATAATATCTGGACTTATAAGAGCCCTATTTCTCAAATAGTTTAGGGCATTATCAAGTTTAAATACGGCACTTGCTTATGACATACATGGAAGGTAAGCGGTATTGCGGCGATTATTTGCTCCCCATTATGCCCGGAAACGAAAGGGTAAAGTCTAGTATCTGGAATGTAAAGATTCAGGACGACAGTCCAAGGATGAACTTAACGTCAGGACGATTCCGAGTATTAAATTCGTAGACACTAATGTTTCCAACGACACCTGCAATGACGGAAGTGTTCTCATATATATAACGCATTTCCGGTCTCATGGTATACCGTGTTATTCACGTATTCTTGCACGCACGTCTGCAGCATAAACTGGCACTACTTAATTGCATTTTATACGGCCATTCTTCTGAGAAATATGGAAAGTAGAAAGGAAATGTTGAGCTGACAATGAGATGATTGAAAGACAAGATTTCGGAACCATGTCATTTCTCCTGTCATTTCCTCCTCTATCCAAGTGCACATATCGGTTGATGTGAAGCAGCTATCAAAAGTGAGCTATTCTCTTCAGGATGTTATATTTTTTGACAGACATATAACAATGGATAATGCCAACCATGAGTGGGTGTGTGAGAAAGAGAAAGAGAAAAAAAAAATAGAGAGAGAGAGGTTAGTAAGTGCGTGTATGTGTTTTTTAACCTTTATACGTTTTCTCTCCCTAGAGACTATACAGTTTATGATGCATAATTCTGTTTTAAATTGGTGGTGTATCTCATTCGGTATGTAGCCATCAACCAACAACATTTCTTGGCTGTAGGGATTATTCTAGGCAATATAAATACGTTAAGTAGTTTTGTCATTGTTTTATGAACTGTCCGGATGCACAATTGCCTGTGGCGAGGGTCGAACTCCGTACCTTGCCGTCACAGACGCGTTCTGTACCACTCGGCCACAGAACCGGACAAATCATTCTGTTAGAAGCAGTAATAGCCAAGTTGGTAGGTGATAATGTATATATACTGTATACGTAAATTGCATTTTATTGAAAGCAATGGCAAACTACAAAAGTAATGTGCCTAGAATCATGTTTAAATAAAATTCTATTAACAGCCAAAAAAACTAATGTAATGAAAACGAAGTTCTCAGAGATGTTGGAGTAAAACGACAAATTGTAGCAAAGATTTTTGAAGCAGATAATCAAAAAAAAAAATTGGGGTGGGGGGGGGAGGGGCATGTGATGAGGAAAATAAAACTTAAACATTTGGTAACAACCAGAAAGATCAAGGGGAGATGAGACAAAGGAGGACAAAGAGAGAAATTTCTTGGTGGGTTGTCACTGTGGCAGGGAAAAACAGTGACATAAAGAAGTCAGCAAATGACTTAAGCAATACAAGTGTCTGAGAGTTGTGGGGTGCATAATTGCCTACGCCACTCGACACGACGCTTGATAAATATATCTCCATCTTTATGTCACTGTTGCCTTGTCACAGTGACAACCATACATAAATTTATCTCTGTATATATATATATATATATATATATATATATATATATTATATATATATATATATATATATATATATTATATATATATATATAACAAATATATATGTTATAAAATACACACACACACACACATATATATATATAAATATATATATATATGTTATATATATATGGCCCATTGCGTCTTTACAGATTGTCGGGAATCAGACCAGTTTAATGTTTCAAATGGATTATGAGATCTCAAATTTCACACATGACTACTTGCCCGGTCAGATATTATGGAGAGTGTGCCTTTCCCATTTGCAGTAACCTCCTCCCCTTTCGGCTCCATTGATAAGTTCCAATGACAATACAATTCCAATAGGCTTTGAAACAAACAAAACTGCAGGAGATGCCAGAAGATGGTGTTATACACCATTGACTGTTTTAGGATCTCCCCTCTGGATATTCTGGATACCTGGGTCATATATATTTTGTTATTTATTGTTCGAACAGTTAACTTCTGTGATCCCCCCTTAGATTAGCTGTGGCCTTCAATTTCAATTGTTCTGCTCTGTGATACTGTTGCAAGACTGTGACACCCAGGTAGGACAATAATAGCATAAGTTGGGAATCACTGATTTAAACCAGCAGTAGTTTGGTCTCTCTATGTTATACACTACGTCAAATGCTGTAACACTGAAAAGTCAAACTGTTTATGGCCCAGCTATGCTACTATCATGCAACTTTCGATGGCAAACTCTCAATGTCTGCCCGCCAGCCAGGGCTACCTAAATTCTTATACAAACTTGCGGCTGCCAGAACGAGGCGACTAATCATCCGATGACTTGACAAACAGTATTAGACTAGACTGCATTAGCTTTGGTCATTGATCTTCTAGTGACAATGCCTCCAAGAAAAAGTTAACAGGGGAAAAAAAGAGGGAGGAGAGAGAGGGACAGATCTGTTATATTATATCGCCCTCCTCTTATTTTCCTGCAGCTCTTCTCCCTGATTTATTGACTCGGACCTGTCCCAGAATCCCCAGGCTTCTGGCAGACGATAGTCGCCATTTGAGCCCGAGGACAATCGTCAAGACAACACAAACGTTCCCATGGCAACATAGAGGAGATAGTTGTGTAAATTGTCTCTAGTGCAGCACGAGCAAACAAAGAAAATTAAGGCAGTCCTTTGTTGGAGTCCCACTGAACACAAATATATGGAAATTATTATTTGACAATTAAAAGACAGCCAGGAAAGAGAATAAGCTAAATAAATAGGCAGGTCGGTATATTACTTTACGGGAACTGCCTGGCAAACACGATATCCAGGTTACGATGAGCGCACGTGTATGATGAGGAACGGGAGGGAACTAAGTACGGCTACCTGACCTCGACTCGGAAAGAAAACGGCCAATCTCAATTTGTTGTGTCTTATGGTAATGAGACCTGATAAAAGTGGCTTCGTAACAATTGTTTAAATTTTACTTTGAAATTATTCCAATCCATTAACACTCAGAAATTGCATTAAAATTTTTTCTGAATTATGTACACACCGGAACGTGGAATAAATCTATTGCTGTCTTGGAATCCATGATTTTATGCAGAATTGTGTACGTAGCATTTGAAGTTTCATAAACAAACAATTTTAATACGTACTCTCACGTATGGTTACATCACATCTTCTCAAATATATATATCACATTTCTTCAACTACAGCTACATCACATGTCTTTAAGTACAATTCATCAATGTCTTTAAGTACAATACATCACATGTCTCCGACTGCAGTTACATCAGAAGTTTTCAAATACAGTTGGATCACATGTCTCCACTACAGTTGTATCACATGTCTTTAACTGCAATTAATCACAAGTCTTCAAGTACACCTACATCACATGTCCTCCAACAGCAGTTACATCACAAGTCTTCAAGTACAGTTACATCACACGTCCTTCAAGTAGCTGCATCACATTTATTCAAGTACAGTTACATCACATTTATCCAAGTACAGTTACATCACAAGTCTTCAAGTACAGTTACATCACAAGTCTTCAAGTACAGTTACATCACAAGTCTTCAAGTACAGTTAACATCACAAGTCTCAAGTACAGTTACTCACAAGTCTTCAAGTACAATTACATCACACGTCTTCAATAGCTGCATCACATTTATTCAAGTACAGTTACATCACATTTATTCAAGTACAGTTACATCACATTTATTCAAGTACAGTTACATCACATTTATCCAAGTACAGTTACATCACATGTCTCCAAATACAGTTATATCACCTGTTTCCAAGTACATCTATAACACAGTCCCAAGAATAGTTATATATCATATGTCTACAAGTACATCTGTAACAGTCCCAAGAATAGTTATATCACCTATCTCCAAGTGCATCTATAACACAGTCCCAAGAATAGTTATATATCATATGTCTACAAGTACTTCTATAACACAGTCCAAAGAATAGTTATATCACATGTCTCCAAGTGCATCTATAACACAGTCCAAAGAATAGTTATATCACATATCTCCAAGTACATCTATAACATAGTCTAAAGAATAGTTATATCACATGTCTCCAAGTGCATCTATAACAGTCTAAATAATAGTTATGACACATGTCTCCAAGTGCATCTATAACATAGTCTAAAGAATAGTTATATCACATGTCTCCAAGTGCATCTATAACAGTCTAAATAATAGTTATGACACATGTCTCAAGTGCATCTATAACATAGTCTAAAGAATAGTTATATCACATGTCTCCAAGTGCATCTATAACAGTCTAAATAATAGTTATGACACATGTCTCCAAGTGCATCTATAACATAGTCTAAAGAATAGTTATATCACATGTCTCCAAGTGCATCTATAACATAGTCTAAAGAATAGTTATATCACATGTCTCCAAGTACATTTATAACATAGTCTAAAGAATAGTTATATCATTATATCACATGTCTCCAAGTACATCTATAACATAGTCTAAAGAATAGTTATATCATTATATCACATGTCTCCAAGTACATCTATAACATAGTCTAAAGAATAGTTATATCACATGTCTCCAAGTACATCTATAACATAGTCTAAAGAATAGTTATATCACATGTCGTCAAGTGCATCTATAACAGTCTAAAGAATAGTTATACCACATGTCTCCAAGTACAACTATATCACATTTCTCGAACTACCGTTGTATCACAAGTATCCCAGTATTGCTATATCACGTTCTCAGGAACAGTTATATCACACGTCTCGATGTACAGCTAGTTATATCACATATTCTCGCGCACTAAAACAGTTAGGTATACCTTAATTTTAACTGAAAATTTTATTCAATTTGACCTTTCGCCAGATGAAACAGCTAACATTATGCTAAACTGATAAAGTCGTATTTTACGATACGCATAGCAAGCCACAGTGTTACTATTATTTGCTTCCCTTACAGGTCTGGCAACACAAAAGTGATTTATTTTTAATATCATAAATTTGAATAAAAGGTGTGTTTCCCTATGCATGCCATACGTTGTTGTGCCCAACACTTTAACCCATTTAGCTCATTATGCCATGTCCGACGAAAATAAATCTATGTCGGCAATTATTCAAGACCGAACCAAGACCTTCAACCTCGATCACCTTGAACGCAGATTCCAAGGATGTCACTTATCTCGGCCAACACAACTGATCATTGCATAGGCAGCAAATGAAAAGCGCTGAAAAGATCTTGTCATCCAAGATAAATTGGAATCAGCAAGCAATACTATTCTGAATAGGGTTTTGTTGAATGAGAACTCTAGATATAAGGTTATATTACAAAATTTGTGACATCACGATAACAGTTGATTGTAAGCACACATGGGTGGAAGTTCCATTACAGTAGACACATTTTCTACCTGTACTTATGAAAATTATCTAATAAACGTTATAACCAATTTGAAGAAACAAAATGTAATCAGTGATGCTCTAAATCTTACATAAAAAGGAATAGTACTGTAAGGGAAATCCGATGATGTTTACAACGAACTGTTACAATGACGTGCAAATTCTGTAGTATATCCTTTTATCTAGCTAAGATATTCGAGTTTCTCTTAAAGAATAGTAGTCTTGTAGACTCAACGGCTTCATCCTTCAAAAGTGACGCTATTCAATTTTTCCAGAGTATTTTCATTTGCTGCTGATACAAAGTATACAAGTCACACCAATGAAAATCATGGGGAAAAATCGAATAATGGAAGTTTTGAAGGATGATTCCCATTCATTTCACAGGGTTGTATACATGACAAGAGAATTGAGAGATCCATGGTTGAACAGATAATAGCGTTTATTTGCAAACACTTACGTTAAGCTTTATAATAAAATAGATTTAAAAAAACCCAACAATATTAAGCAACAAATTGTCAGTTCACTGCAAGAACTTTGCTATGAAAGGACGATAATCACTCAAATTCTATGGACAAATCTGAAATACCGTAGCCGGAACTCAGCCAAAGAAACATATTGAAAATATCAACAACACAGAGATGAAACGTTACTACCGACGATGTATTAAAGTATATTTTGGGATCCATCACCAAAGCTAACCAAAGATAACGGGACATCTTGTCGATACAAGTTTAGCCGTGACATTCCTGATTCTCTTAACTCCATCTCGAAGTCCCTTGGGTCAGATCATACTCTGGTTTCCGGAATCTTGGTCTGTTCTCGGACGATTCCGGTATCTGGACCAAAGTACAGGATCATAAAGAAATTATCTAGGCGCTTTTTGTTTTGCTTTTAGTTTTGTTGTGTTTTTGTTTGGAAGCTTGGTTGCCGAAACTCTCTAATCAAACCGCCTTTAAAAATTCCAATAAAATCTCTGGGGATTTTGGAAGCTTTGACGTCGATCTTCGACAATTATGGGGATGTTCTTGTCGCTCTGCAAATTGAAATTTACTGCTATGGGATTTCGATCAAGAGTCAAGATGGCGGCAATAGACGGACGATATCAGCTTCTGGGACATCACGCGATTTTAACATTAATTTGCTTTCCTTATCGTGGACTTTCTGCAAGATCACGTGAATTACATTGACACAGTGTTTCGTCAAGAGTGACCAGCTGCATTATTAACATATAACCCTTGCAGACCTGGAAAAGAACACAAGGAAAATAATCAGTAATACATTTTTCCACTGTATAAAATAAAATCCACTTAAGTGTTGTCAATTTGCTACTCTCTAAAAATTTCCTGATGAAGTTAGCTGGTGATATGTATTGTTTTCTTTTATGTTTTCATTTTAATTAATTTGCTAGGTATTTATTTAGTTTGTTAAATTAATTATTTAGCGAGTTAGTTAATTATTTAATATATTGGTGCGTTGATTGGTTGGTTGGTTTGCTGGCTGGTTGGTTAGTAGTTTGATTGGTTGGTAGGTTGGTTGGTTGGTGGGTTAGTTGACTGTTAGTCGGTTAGTAGTTAGCTATTTAGTTAGTAGGTTAGTCACCTGATTGGGTTATTGGATAGTTAGTTAGTTAATTAGTTCATTGGTTGGTTTTAGTTGGTTGACTTTTGGCGAGTTAGTCAATTAATCAATTAGCTAGTCAGTCAGTTAGTTGGTTGGTTGGTTGATTTTTTGGTTGGTTGGTTAGTTAGTTTGTTTGTTTCTCTGTTTCTTTGTTAGTTGGTTGGTTGGTTAGTTTCTTTGTTTCTTTGTTTCTTTGTTGGTTGATTGGTTGGTTGGTATTTTGGTTGGTTTTTTTGGTTCGTTGGTTAGTTAGTTCCTTTTTAGGGGAAATATGGCACATAGGACAGTAATTGTTTATTTCCATGTTGGGCACCTCGTTGCAAGTTACTGTAGTTCTTGTGTATTGCTTATTGCCAATATTGAACATCCTTATTGACTGTAGTGCGTAGTTTATTTTGGGCGATTAACTTTTTTTTTAAATCAGTAAATCATTTAAAAACATCATCACTATCAAGTTCCGTGCCAACTGGTACATGTTATAATGGAATCTCTATTTTCATTACCTTAAGCCTGACTTAAACTATGTAATATTATCTTATCCTGCTATCGTCACATTGCTCTTTTTTCTTCAGTTTCGTTCATTGTTTGAATGTCTCCAAATCCCATTTGACTCTTGTGACGCAAAAAATAATGTCTCAACTGCAATTAGTAAATAATCATCGTGTTATATTTGATTTTTTCCATTTGCTGCTTAGTTACGTTTTCTCTAATTTTGCGTTGTACTATCACTATTCGTGTATTGCACGATGTTTCTATCGTGTCTAGTTTTCCACTATCATGTTTGGACTCCGAGGCTCGCGTCCATATGTTAAAATGTATTTTATGTATCTCTAAAGTACTCTCTTCCTTAACTTTAATGACAGGAGCACGGTTACACATAGAATATGTTCTACATATTTTAGAGTGCAGCTTTTGCCTACCATACCTCTGCTTTTTATTTAAGTTGAATTTCTTCCCACGTTATCCTTGCTACTAAATACTCGAGCTAATAGACGAGTCCGTATATATGAAGGGAGAAGGGTTATTTTAGGGTAGTTCAGCACCCATCACCTCTGGTTACTAGAACATGGCATTTAGTTTTAGGAAGCAAACCCAAAGAAATGTGGTATTTCCGTTTTCCCCTTTCTTAATGGATTCCTCAAGAAAAAACTAAACAAAAAAGGAGAGATTAGATTATGTGAAGTAGTTTAATGATATAATCCACCAATGATTCCAAATACTTATCTACGTCCCTGCTAGTGAACTTGATTTAATATTCACTTTGTCATTCACTTTGATCTTCCATACTGAAGGATTGAGTTTCTTACAAACAGCCTTCACTTATGATTTGTGCGTTATTTAGCATAAAGAATGCATGTTTATTTTCCGTTTCTATTTTGTTGTCCAGTTCTCGTAGATCTTCCTTGACATTGACAATCAGAAATAAGTTTTCCGCATATCACAGTTTATTAATCATATCTGATGATGATCCTGATATAACTGGGTAAGAAAAATAATTACAAGAGTTAACAGCAAAGTTGGAAAAGTTACTAGCAAGTACGGGATGGAGATCAACACAGAAAAGAACAAGATTTTGGTTAACACCAGAGACACTGAAGAACAGGCCAAAATCATGATGAATATACATAAACTTGAGGAGGTGAATAGTTTCAAAAACCTCGGATTCGGCATATGGATGGAAAATATTTCGATCCATCGATGGAAAATTAATAGCAGAATTAAAAATAAGGCTGGAGATGACTTTAAAGTATATGTCAAAGCTAACGGTGAATTGGAAAAGCAACATCAGTTTTGGAGTGAAAGTCAAACTGTAAAAGTCACTGGTGCTTTCTGTTGTGTTGTATGGTTGTGAGAGTTGGGCATTCACTGCGGACATGGAAAGATGATTACAGGCTTTCAAGTACAAATGCTAAAGACGAAAACTACGAATTTCCTATAGAGAGCATAAGACAAATTTGTAAGTAAGAAATAAAACAGAGATGTATGCAGGTGTACAAGAACCAATGCTTTCTAAATTAAATCGACGAAGCTAGCTAGCATGGTTGGAACATGTATACAGACATGATTCCTTGCGGGGGAAAAAAATAATACTGAAGGGAACCGTCGAAAGGGGCGGACGAGGGAGGAGCAAAGGAGAACAAATAAAGACATGGACAGACAACATCAAGGGATGGACAGACAACATCAAGGAATGGACAGACAACATCAAGGAATGGACAGACAACATCAAGAAATGGACAGACAACATCAAGGAATGGACAGACAACATCAAGGGATGGACAGGACAAGATTGTTCCTCACTCATCCGCATCGTTGCCGTTAGAAATCGTGGAGAACTATGTGTGCTGAAGCATCCAATGTGGTTCACCTACGACCCTGACGGGTTACATGCTTATAGATAGATATATTATCTCCACACACATTTATTTCTGGAATCTTATCAATTTCTAGTAAAATAGCTACAAATTAAATAGAGTACAAATCTGGTGAAAGTACACATCCCTGTCTGGCACTTTGTTTTATTTATTGGAACACTGTAATGTGTTATCCACTCTGTTGCTTGCATCCAATATACGAGTATGTAACTGATTTATCTTATAAATTTACTGTCAATATTCAGATGTGATAGAGCGTGAATTACTTCACTATCAGATGTTACTGAGAAACACAACAAGCAAAATTATAGATAAATCCAGTAACAAGATAATGAAGTCGTGCTAATTACTCAAGACACACATAATAACACAAACTAATCGACACTTTGACCAAAATGACTTTATCATGACAAAAAAATAAAACAAAATTTAAACATACAACAGAAAACGGAGTAAGAATTATAGACGTTAACACGGTCATTTGTACTGTAGATTGGCTGGAAGAGGTGAAAAGTTATAGATAAAACTATAGATATGTCTTTTCATTGCAATGAACTCTCTATGAGCGGTAAGATTTAAATAATGTTGGTCATACCATTTCTTTCTACGAATCCACACATTTTAAGATAAATCAACGAATTTGCATTGCATAATGTTACGGCTTCCGCCAAAATGGCCGACTAGAACGAATGTGTTCTTGTTACGGTGCTCGATTAACGGTTCTTCCTTCCGAAAGTAATGGCAACCTACGGGAATATTGTGCCTAGAAATTTCCAATGGATTAATCTAACGTTTACCTGGGAAGAGGAGAAAGGGCAGACCAAGACGACGATGGACTGACGACATTAAAGATAACATGAATACATCGCTAGAAAATGCAAGCCACATCGCCCAAGGCAGAGAGAGAGGTTCAGAGAGTTCATTGGGAAGACAACGTTCTGGAAGGAATACGTCACATGACACAATGTTACATCTGTTGGTCAAGTTGATAGTGACACAGACAGCGGTAAACTTGTAACATATAACCCCGAAGCCTTAAGTGGTAATCCTCTAAATAGGTATGAGGTAAATCGAGTACACGAATGTCAATCTTCTTCATCTTTCGATTCCTTTTCTTAATAAAGAACTGGCTTCACAAATGAACATATGAACTCTTGTGTAAACATTGAATGAAAAATTCAACAATATACTCAATGTATAAGTTATCAAGAGCAAGGGGTAGACCAAAAGAAACACGCAGAAGAACAATACTTAGAGAAAGTAAAACAATCAATATTCATACTATTCAAGAACTGCACAGAATAGCTTTGAACAGACATAATTGGAGAGATCTGACCTCTGCCATATGCGCTAACTTCAGCGCAAAAGGAAAATGAATGAATGAATGAATAAGTTCTCAGGAGACATATGCATGATACTGTTTCTGAATGTATGATGTATGAGCAACTTATAAAATCTGTGCTCTGTGGCTGTAGACACTACAAGACAAAATGTGTGGTTTTGTTGTTGTTTGTTTCTCACAAGAAGATCTAGGTAATTTAGAAGATTCTCCGCGGAAGACGGATGTGTCGGGCCATTGGCGCAAATAAAACGGCGACACAACGCATTTCCATTCTCTGGACTACATCCTCCTGGAAATCTAATAGGACCATGGTCCTGATACAAGAGATATCCAGTGGGAGTTTAAGAATGAACGCTGAAGAAGAGGAAGAAGATTCTCAATCACTTCATAACACATTTTCTCTATACAGCGTATTCATATAGTTGTTCCGTTATTTTTTTACATATTTTTTTTAGGTGGGGGGGGGGATCTCAATCTCTACATTCATTGTTCTGTCTTTGGAGGGAGGTGTCACAAACTCTATATTTATACAGTTGTTCTGTCTTGGGGGGGGGGGGGGGGTGTCGCAAACTATATATTCTTTTAGTTGATCTGTATTTGAGGGAGGTGGGTCCACAGACTGTATATTCATATAATTGTTCTGCTTGGGGTAAAAGAAAAAAAAGGAAAGTAACCCATAGCATTTATTAATGCCGTAGGGGGTGTGAGATGTTAGCGATCTCACATTTCACAGGCTCTGCAAATGAGGGCGGTAGCCATCTCCTCTCCCTCGCAGTCTTTACTTCCCGGATTAATCCGGTACCCATTTAAGGCTGGGTCGACCTGGGAGCCGTTGCGATCTGAAAACATTTCCGCCTCAGCTGGGGAATGAACCCAGGACCACTCGTATGCGAAGCCAGTGCGCTAACTACTGCGCTAACGCGGCTCCCATTGCTTGGGGTGGGGGGGGGCGATTCCCCGATAAGTTGGCTTCCATGTTCTACTTATCTTAAGGCCGGGGAGTTCGGATTGAATCAATCTCATTTTATGATGTGATTATGTAACCATACAAATTTATATACAGTCCTGCTTAGTTTGCATTTATGTTAGACACTGGATACTCGACTGTTCCGGGAATTGAACAGCTTGATTGTGCAACAAATACATCTCAAGCTCACACAGATAAATACAATACACAGTAGAGAAGAATGTGTATCACAGAAGCAAGATAATTCTGGGAAAATCAAGATTTCTTCTGCGTTCATTCTCAAACTCCTACTGGATAGCAGGCTGTAGATCAGAGAAAAGAATGTGTTTTGTCATGGTTTACAGTTCCGATGCGATATATGCGCCTTTTGGCCCAACACATCATACGTCAACATAGCTTTTTGGTCACATTGATCAATGTGGTGTAACAGCCAGTTCAATCCCAAGTATGCTTAGTCGCCTCTTGCCCCATGAATTGCATGTTACAGGGATGTTACTCTATGTTCTACTTAGGGAGCCTAGCAAAACACGGGTGGGAAATTTAGACAATCTTGCAAGATATACATTTTCCCACAGCTAGTAAACAGGAAACGGAAGTGCATTTGTGAGAAACATTCCAGTTTTTAATATAGAAGACAGAAGAAACCAGATCGTGTCCATATTCTTTCTGACATGCCATGTATTCTGTTCATCCTTTGGAAGTCACTGTGTAGCATTTCCGTGCCCTTTGTCCCTTAATAAGACTTTTAAAGAATGACCATTATATCTACACTTGATCTATCATCTGTCCTTACGGCGACCCCAGCGCTTCTCTTGACCTCAACTTCCCAGGATCTCTGACCTTCAAGTATCGTTCTTCTATCTCCACGTCTTTTGTAGACACGACACTTCTCAAGAATCGGGAATAAAGAACATCACGCCCATAGCAAATAAAGTTGAAATCTGTGCACGCCCAGAGCGCAGGGGGAGGGGGAAAACTCCACGTTACGGCCCACCATCCCCAATTTATTTTTTCGAGCGTTCACTCACACAAACAATAGCCTGGGTCAAGATTGCCGAAGATGACCGCGGCTTACGCTTTGAAGCACAAACAGACCGCGCGTTTCGTTTCTAATAAAGAGCATGTTCTTCTCTTGGTTTGTTAGTTTCCTTCACGCACCTGCCTCACTAGCGGAAGTCCATGGAAGGTGCCATTGTCTTCTGACATGCGCGATGAACATTTGTGAAAAATATGAAGTGTTGGTTAGAACAGAAAGACGAGCACATTAGGCGACAGGATGTGGGTTTCCATTTACCATCTTATAATCGACAGTTCCTTTACAAACATTTTATTTAATTTCAAGCGGGAAACGATTGATGTATCCCTAGAACTGAATTCTTTATTAGATATTATTTTGTACATACTTCACGCTAACACATAATCCAAAAGTAATATACTCACACAGTAATTTTTATATACTTTCCAACTTTTTCTAAACGTAACAAATAGTTTTGTATTAGAAGTATATGTTTTAGCCACTATTTCAAAAGTAATAGTCACATATTACTATATGTACACCGTTTTCCCACTTTTCTCCAAGTAATACATTGTTTTGTTTTAGATGCATATGTGTTCCCACTAATCTAAACACAAAATATACAGTGTATATGTTACTTTCTATATGTGTTCCTACTAATCTAAACACAAAATATACCGTGTATATGTTACTTTCTATATGTGTTCCTACTAATCTAAACACAAAATATACAGTGTATATGTTACTTTCTATATGTGTTCCTACTAATCTAAACACAAAATATACAGTGTATATGTTACTTTCTATATGTGTTCCTACTAATCTAAACACAAAATATACAGTGTATATGTTACTTTCTATATGTGTTCCTACTAATCTAAACACAAAATATACAGTGTATATGTTACTTTCTATATGTGTTCCTACTAATCTAAACACAAAATATACAGTGTATATGTTACTTTCTATATGTTTTCCCATGTTTCGTAAAGTAGTTCATATTTTGGTATTAGAAAGCTGGACAGTCTTGCGGACTACTGTGACATTCTTACAATATTATGCATGCTGCAAATAAAATTGTTGGCTGCTTCTCAGCATTCCAGGCACATAGACATCAGCGTAGGTGATGTAGCATAGCAGTCAACCCAGCAGCCAGCCTGCCTAGTCGCCTATCCTAGTCATCATGTGTGGCATGTGACAAAATATTGTATTGTTGACATCAATATCAAACAGTTTTAGTCGACTGTTCTTCTTCATCTCAAGTTCTGGTGAAGATATATGTTGTCTATTGATAGTAGTGAATGCAGTATTTGATATTTATATTTTAACAAACAAAAAAGTGAAGTAAAGTAAAGTAAACCCATACCATTTATTAATGCCCTAGGGGTGCGAGATGTTAGCGATCTCGCATTTCAGATGCTCTTCAAATGAGGGCGGTAGCCATCTCCTCTTCCTCGCAGTATTTACTTCCCGGATTAATCTGGTACCCATTTAAGGCTGGGTCGACCCGGGAGCCGTTGCGATCAGAAAAACATTTCCGCTTCAACTGGGAAATGAACCCAGAACCACTCACATGCGAAGCCAGTGCGCTAACGCGGCTTCCCAACATATAACATAAGAGTATAATCAATGGCCAAGTCCAATTTCTACTTTGAAATATAACATTAATGAAATTGATGGAACAAACATTAAATGTGCTTCTTAATACTACCCAACCAATGTGTTCGAGACTTACATTCTTCCATATTGTTCACTCTAAGATGTGATTATTCTTCAATGTAGGTATATAGGTATATACAGGGCCGGTCTTAGGCCATTGCAACCTATGCGGCCGCAGTGGGCCCCGCACTTCATAGGCCCATAAATTCATATTATAATTTATTTTATTATCCTCTTCCCTACCCAGACTGGGCCCCGCGCAATCCGTTTCGCATTGGGCCCCTCAATTGTTAGGGCCGGCCCTGGGTATATATCAACATATTGGTCCAAATGCTCAACCCTGCAAACAAAAATATACGGATCCAAAGAAGAACTCCAGACAACGGTAGAGTTTATCCATAAGACATGCTTGAAGGTGTCGATATCAAACATCGAACAAAGTCTATAAATAAATGACAGAAAATAACTTAATATCTACGTGTAGGAATAATGGATATTAATCCCAAATTTGTGTGTTGATGTTTCCAGAGTGATACACATACGACCTTAAGGGGTTATGGATTTGATGATGATGTTGATGAATCCTAAGAGGTTGTAGTTTACCAAATTTGTGGACATACCGGTTCTCAAGCGCGAATACAATAAGGGGCAACACAACGCATCTCCAGCATATGGACTACATTTTGTTGAAAATCTAGTATGGCTAATTGTCCTGATACAAGAGAGATTTATCGGGAGTTTCATAACGAAAGCTATACATTACCGAATGACAAAATACAGTGAAGGCAAAATCCAGATGATGGCATAGAATATACGCTGCCCGTTGTTGCTTGCAGTTATTGTCATGACTTTCTCCAGATTAGCCATTATCGCTGATTCCAAACAACACTACTTAGCTTTGGTTAATTCGCTGACCCACAGCTTTCTCAAGTAGTAGGGTCTTACAGCTGGTCACGCAAGTTGACAGACTTTTAACTTTTTCGTGCATTTCATTGACAGGAGATACAAAGTGCACAGAAAGTGAATAATGAGCAAATATGGTCAGTCGAGTTAGCCAAAATAAATAATGTCAGCCGGTGATTGCCAGGTCGCATGTACAGTGGAGTACAGTTTAGGCTGATCTGAGTTTTTCCTGTTGGTTTCTCTTTTATTGGCAACACAAATATACAAAAGCTAGACCATTGACATTATATAACTGTTTGCTAATTGGGAAACTACATACTACTTTCCCGTAATTTATATTGGTTGTATTGTGTATACTTTGTATCGACAGCCAATACAAATCCCTGAAAAAGTCAATTGCGTAATTTCAGAAGGCTGTTTTCGACTAACAAATATGTCTTATATATCAATGATCACAAAAAAATGTTACCAAGTATTATGGCTATAGTCGTGTCTATAAAAATAAGTCATGCTGATTGGAATCAGCCCGCAGGAGTATTTAGATGTAGGACATGGTTGTTCCAATGAAAACAAACAGGATTATGAATGTCTACGTCATATGTTTATTTGTCTGCGTATGCTTTTGCGAGCGCGCGAGTGTATATATATCTGTGTGTGTGTGTGTCTGTGTGTGTCTGTGTCTGTGTGCGTGTGTGTGTTTGTGTGTGTCTGTGTGTGTGTGTCTGTGTGTGTATGTGTGTGTATGTGTGTGTGTGCGTGTGTGCGTGTGTGTGTGTGTGACTGTGTTTAGCTTAGTCATTGGACTTCGTGTGTGATGTGTTTAATCATTCAAGCTATAAATTTACGTGCTAGGTCACCTGTAAACCTTTCACGTGCGCATCGTCTCCAGTAGCTTCGTAGCTTTAGACCAGGAGACGACAAAAAGGCGACCTCGACGCGGTCTGTGCCATAAAACACAGAAAGCGATTGAGCCGTAACGGATGACCAGTTGAAGTTGTCTTTTATTCCTCACAATGATTTATTAATAACTACTTCTGAAGACATGAAGAAAAGACCTAGGATTATGTGGCCACTCGCAAATTAAATACGTCATTCCGGTTGTTTAACTTTGCACGTGTATTGGCCGCGATGCACGTGTGATGTTATTGTCACGTGTAAAAAGTTTGCTCACCTGCATAGCTGTGAGTTTGAACGTTAAGATACCAGACAGTTCTTGAAAGACAAGGAGAAAACTTCCAGATATTGTGACATAAAAAAGTAAGAACGTTCCCAGATATTTGTGACGTCAGACACTAGTGAGGGCTTATTTGGAACCAGGGAAACGCATGCGCGAAGCCGTTATTAAATAACGCGTGACAAACGTGAGTAGTATTAAGTTTCACGCCTTTACACGTAATTTTCTGGAATAAATTCAAAAAAAGTTCCCTTATCCATCGCCTTTGATCAACGTAAATCACGTGACTTGATTTTGTAATGCCACGGCATTGGTGGGACGATAGTTAATAAGCGTATTCCTTCATTAACATGCACAAATATGGTGACCATGTGTGTTCATATCAAATGTGCACGAAATATTTCATCAGTCCTTTTGTTCAAGAAAAACCTGTACAGTAAGGGAGTTAGAATTATGCTATGCAATTTAAACCACTCTACCAAGAACAAAATATTACGGAACTCAAATTTGTGTTTCTTTTTCTTCAGCGCTCATTCTCAAAAATCCCTCTGGATCTCTCTTGTAGAAGGACAATGGTCCTACTAGATTTTCAGCAGTATGTAGTCCACGGAATGGAAATGCGTTATTTCACCTTTTTATTTGCGCCAATAGCCCGATACATCCGTTTTCAGTGGGAAATTTTTGTTTAATACTTCATAAAAGAAAACAATCATATTGGCAACATTGTCAGACAACCCGTGATGCACACCTTATTAGCCCTCAGCGACGTTGCCACTGTTCTAAACATTCAAAATCTTTGAGAGTTAGTAATTCCGTATATTTCATACAATCATTAAATCTTTACATAAATTAAATCGCTAAATACGACACTAAAATTCACACTCGGCGACAGTATGGTACAAAATAATTCATCTTTATTGTGTCTTATAAATATATTAAGGCAGCACAGGAAAATCTTTAAGGGAATACAAAGTTGATGTGTTTTGAGCGACATTAGCTGAACGATTAGCCAATACTATTTAGTCAAATTCTCTAAGGTAGGTTAGTTAGTTCAACATCTTTGCACTCTGGACACGCCCATATATGCTCTGAATCTGATCACCAATTAAATATTACCTTCAGCATGTGGTAACTGACTGTCCAGATTATGTGTTAACATATCTTCCATAGTTAAACAGTTAATCAATGAGAAATAAGCACCTTAGACTATATTCTCCAATACGATTCAAAGGTGTGAATATCGAAACTTTAATTTTTACTTGTGTAATATTCATTCTTATGAGTTATCGGCAAAATCTAACGGTAAAGTATGCCAGAAAGAAAGAACATATAGTCAATAAAATGTTTTCATACAAAAATAAACAATAACAATCGAAACGACTCGCAAAGTACCACTCTAAATATATGTTTTCGTCCATCACAAGTAATCACGACCATTTCTTACATCCACTTTTGAAAATTCAGTTAAAATTATGCCCATGCCTAATATTTCGTAGATGGCTAATAAGTCCGGTTCGAGCTGTAAATATACCAATCTAAATATATCAACATATACAGGGACGCCCCTAACAATTGAGGGGCCCTACGCGAAACGGATTGCGCGGGGCCAAGTCTGGGTAGGGAAGAGGATAATAAAATAAATTCTAATATGAATATATGGGCCTATGAAAGTGCGGGGCCCACTGCGGCCGCATAGGTTGCAATGGCCTAAGACCGGCCCTGAAAATATACACATTTGAGAATACTTTCTAAAGTATTAATAAAGAAAACAATTTCAATCATGCATTTCTGGCACGAGGTTCATAAATTGCTATCTTGCTCAAATATTGATGACACTAGAAATCCCAAAGAGAAAGAGCATCTTTCTTCGTAAACTCAAGATAAACACAGTCCGGCGAGGGCTTGATAGAGTGGCCTTGTGTGTGAGGATATTAGTATGCTACACACTAACCATCCTCTTAACCTTCTGTTCAAACCCTGGCTTGATTACAGCCTTCCTTACTCGTAATCAGGAGAGAGACTAACATTTCAGAAGTTTCCATACAAAAGATCCTTATGAAAAACGGCGACATTTTTCGAACAAATGACTTGGAGGTCGCGAAGGGTTCTGAGAGGGCATCCTAATGAACCCCTGCCTATTCTGAAAGACCTTGTCCCATCTTGAAGTTGGCTCGTGTAGTTATCGCCGACCTTTATTGGATCAACCACCAGGTTCGCGTGATATGACTGTGTTGTCTTCTTCTCAAAGACCCCATTCTTCTGAAAAATCCGGAATGGAGACAAGTAAGGTGACAAGTCGCTCACAAGAGATATTTCTTTCAGATGAAACAGAAGATCTCACTTCTGTGCGAGTCCACAATAACTCGCCTCGTTTCTTCAAGATAGTGAAGGAAAGGGGAGGAAAGCTGTAATAAAGGGACAGAATTATATAAAGAAAATGAAAAATGTACTAACTATGTGAATACAAAATAAATAATTATTTATTGTAAACAAAGGACAAAGAAAGGTTGAACTATGACAAACTCCTTTGTCGTATGATTTATAGTAAGGTCAGTTTTCCTATACGAAATACATTACCAGCAATAGATAAACAAGTAATAAATTGAAAGTGCCACAGAAATAAGCATTGGAGCGACGAATATAATAACAGGACTACTGCTAGAAATACTTATGAATAATAAATTGGGGGTATTTGTTACCTCTAATATTTTTTGGTAGTGGGTCGTGATATAGCCTAATTGGACTTCGTCCGCTGGTTGAAAGGGACACGCTTCTCCAAAAGAAAGGCAAACTCATTAACCTACCTACCATAGAAATACTTATACTTTCAATGTGAGTCCTGATATAGCCTACTTAAAAATACTTTACTCTAGAGCGTCATGTATATCTATTTTGTGCAAGTTCTTCCAATGTATCGTGGTCTATTTCAAAGACTTTCAGTGAGTTCTTTAACGAGTCCTTGTAGCGCCTCTTTCGACCACCTTGAGATCGTTTACCCTTCTCCAGCTCACCGTAGAGAAGTAGTATCTTTGGCAGACACTGGTTTTGGTATACGTACCAAATGACCTACCCAACGAATATGTGTCTGCATAAGTATAATGTTAATGCTGGAGATATCAGATCTGTGAAGTGTTCTACCCAGCTCTGCAGAATTTACTCTTTCTCTACGATTAATTATGTTTAACTTTGTTTATTGATAGAATGATCTAGTACCTTCGTAGAAGTGTCGTAAATTTGCTTTTTCAAATATGTCCAGTTTGTATCCACATCTTGCTCTGGTATTGAAAATTTCAAACATCTAGAGTAGAGTCTAGGGACTGTTAATACAAGGTAACTGCGTGAAACGTAACAACAATCGTACTTACGTATTATACAGGTTAATATAATCGTTGAATGTCTGATTGAAGCGATTATTTTAACCTCCGTAATACATAGGTACGATTGTTAGGGACAGTTGTGTATTTAAATTTGATAGTTTCTCTATCTAGTGATATATTTAGTGATATATATATATATATATATATATATATATATATATATATATATATATATATATAATTTTTCCCTAGGGAGAGTGGTATCGTCAGCTTGTATGTTTTATCCTTTTAGTTTCTTCATCTTTCCTTTCCTGTATGAACCATAATACTCTCTCCATGATACCATAATACCGTTTTCAAATGGGATAAATATTGAATATTAAAATGGTAAATAATCACCTCATTCACCTGCCGAAAACCAAACGCGTCCACTCGTGACCATAAAAGATCATGAAATATGACCAACGAACGTTGACCTCTGTGTACACGTGCCTCTGCGACACACGCCATTGTTGTGCCACCAGAAATAGTATTTGAGTCGCAGGTTGAGATGACGAATTCTGTATCTGTAAAACATGGGTCGATAACGTCCTACTTAAATGGCGTTTAAACGCGAGGTGTCAGAATTAAAGAAGTTATAGTACAATTTAATACTTGTTTAAGATGTCATATTTGCTTGTAGTTTTCTGTCAGGTTTTAGAATTGATTCTCTGTGTACAGTATGAACTATCAACCTGTAGAAAACTGGCCAGTATGAGCTATGTGGAGTATAACCTGCAGCAATAATGGTTTGTCTGAATTATGAACCTTCTGAAAACACTGATGAGTCTTACCTATCAATCTGTTGGGAACAGCAGTAAGTCTTAGCTATAAATCTGCAGAAAACAGTGGCCAGTTTGAGCTAACAATCTACAGAAAACAGTGGCCAGTCTCAGCTATCATTTTACATAAAAAAGTGGCCAGTCTGAGCTATCAATCTAAAGAAAACAGTGGCCAGTCTGCGCTACGAATCTACAAAAAACTGTGACCAGTCTGAGCTATCAATTTACAGAAAACAGTGGTTAGTCTGTAGTTGTGAGCATTGTCACAAAGTTTACCTCACAATAATGTATGACATACTTTTCTCCTACGTTCGATTTCACCCTTTCCCGGTTGGATAGCATAATGTAGTCTAGACAAAACGCGTCACAGTTAACAATTTTCATCGCCTATTGCGGCCTGACACATTCGGCTTCGGCATGGATTTCTGTTCTGGGTTACTCTTGCGCAATGAGAAGGGATAACATATTCCACACACAGACCATCTTAGTCTAATCTTACGGCATTTATGGCAGGTCACAATTGTACCGTTCTTTGATATCCTTTCGGGCTCTAACAGCACACTGATGTTAATACACGTGAAAATCTCATACAGGTCCGTAGATACGAAAGAGAACTATGATAAATGTAACCTCTTCTCTACACTTGTAGAATCTAACATCTACGAAATATAAAGAAATTCCTTTAACCTTCTGTTCAAACCCAGGCTTGATTACAGCCTTCCTTACTCGTAATCAGGAGAGAGACTAACATTTCAGAAGTTTCCATACAAAAAGATCCTTATGAAAAACGGCCCCCCAGCCCCCAATTTTAAAACGGAAGAATTAGAACATAAGGTGGCTTCCCTTAAAGGTTCTACTGAACGGATCGAAGACAAAACAGTATCTACGGCAAGCCAGTACATTAGGAGAGGGCGATTAAAGGGTTCAATCCAACTCCACTCCTTTAAGGATTTTAGAAATTGACATTTAGTACTCCAAAAGCAAGCAAAGAAGACAGTAAAATGCCGGTCTCCTTTTTAATTATTTTCCCAATAAAAGGAAAAACAACAAAAACAAGGAAACGTTTTTTAAAAGGTAAAGCATTACATCCCCGACCCCCTCCTTTTGTATCAAAGACGTATATATACGGCCAATATTTTTTCAGGCCACGACTACAATTGTTACCTGTTGAACATATATTGGTGATTTCAGCAGCAGATGTTCTGTAATGACTGTGTTTGTTCCGTCAACACCAGCAGTAAAAAATATCTGTAGCAGGTTGAATAAGTGATACGATCTGATGTGTTCTGTGAGAATGGTATATGATAAGTTACTCTGGTGTGTTCTGTGAGAATGGTATATGATAAGTTACTTTTAGTTACTCTCGTGTGTTCTGTGAGAATGGTATATGATAAGTTACTCTGGTGTGTTCTGTGAGAATGGTATTTCAGTGATGAGTGCATCAATATATGATGAGTAACTCTGGTGTGTTCTGTGAGAATAGTTTATGATAAGTTACTCTGGTGTGTTCTGTGAGAATAGTATATGATAAGTTACTCTGGTGTGTTCTGTGAGAATAGTTTATGATAAGTTACTCTGGTGTGTTCTGTGAGAATGGTATATGATAAGTTACTCTGGTGTGGTCTGTGAGAATAGTATATGATAAGTTACTCTGGTGTGTTCTGTCAGGATGGTATATGATAAGTTACTCTGGTGTGCTCTGTGAGAATGGTATATGATAAGTTACTCTGATGTGTTCTGTGAGAATGATATATGATAAGTTACTCTGATGTGTTCTGTGAGAATGGTATATGATAAGTTAAGGGATAAATGTTCCAGTGTTGGGTAACAACCCTAAACAGGAAGCAGGTGGCTGGAGTAACAAGTTACTCTGGTGTGATCTGTGAAAATGGTATTTCAGTGTTGAGTGTAACAATATATGTTAAGTTACTCTGGTGTGTTCTGGCAGAATGGTATATGATAAGTTACTCTGGTGTGTTCTGTGAGAATAGTATATGATAAGTTACTCTGGTGTGCTCTGTGAGAATGGTATATGATAATTTACTCTTGTGTGTTCTGTGAGAATGGTATATGATAAGTTACTCTGGTGTGTTCTGTGAGAATAGTATATGATAAGTAACTCTGGTGTGTTCTGTGAGAATGGTATTTCAGTGTTGAGTGTAACAATATATGTTAAGTTACTCTGGTGTGTTCTGGGAGAATGGTATATGATAAGTTACTCTGGTGTGCTCTGTAAGAATGGTATATGATAATTTACTCTTGTGTGTTCTGTGAGAATGGTATATGATAAGTTACTCTGGTGTGTTCTATGAGAATGGTATTTCAGTGTTGAGTGTATCAATATATGATAAGTTACTCTTGTGCGTTCTGTGAGAATGGTATATGATAATTTACTCTTGTGTGTTCTGTGAGAATGGTATATGATAAGTTACTCTGGTGTGTTCTGTGAGAATGGTATATGATAAGTTACTCTGGTGTGTTCTGTGAGAATGGTATATGATACGTTACTCTGGTGTGTTCTGTGAGAATAGTATTTCAGTGTTGAGTGTATCAATATCTGATAAGTTACTCTGGTGTGTTCTATGAGAATGGTATTTCAGTGTTGAGTGTATCAATATATGATAATTTACTCTTGTGTGTTCTGTGAGAATGGTATATGATAAGTTACTCTGGTGTGTTCTATGAGAATGGTATTTCAGTGTTGAGTGTATCAATATATGATAAGTTACTCTTGTGCGTTCTGTGAGAATGGTATATGATAATTTACTCTTGTGTGTTCTGTGAGAATGGTATATGATAAGTTACTCTGGTGTGTTCTGTGAGAATGGTATATGATAAGTTACTCTGGTGTGTTCTGTGAGAATGGTATATGATAAGTTACTCTGGTGTGTTCTGTGAGAATAGTATTTCAGTGTTGAGTGTATCAATATCTGATAAGTTACTCTGGTGTGTTCTGTGAGAATAGTATTTCAGTGTTGAGTGCATCAATATATGACAGGCTACTCTACCGGAATACAAAACTTTTTTCTTATCTCGCCCTCCACCCCCCTCCAACAACGAACATGATTGACATTATCGACTAGAGTTTGCAACAAAACAATATTGTCAGTACCAGAGCTGAACAATTAAAACAAAATATATGAAACGGATTGCAACAACAGAAGTGGAATTCCTCTGAAGATTAATTAATGACAGGAGAGAAAATAACACATTATTTAGACTTACGAAGCAAGGGAAAACTCTATGAGGTATGGATTTCCTATAGAAAGTGAGTCAGGTAAAACATCGTAAACACCGCTAGATGCCGAGACAAACCATGAGCTAGTACTGCAAGTAGCACTCAGGTACAGATGTGGTAGAAATAAATTCATATGACCAAATACTTGATGAGTAGGGTATCAAAAGAAGTTATTGCACTATTCTTAAAAATGCGTAAAAGAAAACTCACACACAGCCTGATAAAACAGGAAATTTTAGAATAAAATTAATAACATTAATATCATCATCATCAGGTGCCATGCCGGCTGGTGTAGGCGGTCATGGCTCTCCACAGCTCTCTGTCCACAGTATTATGTATCAAAGTCGTTGTTGTTTACTTGCCGTGCCAGGTTGTCAAACTGTCTAATATTTTCTCACGTTGTCGCCCTCTGTCTCTGTTGCCTTCAATTTTGCCTGTTGTGACTATGTTCTCTAAACCTGCCTGTCTCATGAAGTGGCCCAAAAAAAGAAGAATGCACTTTTCTTATATTGTTGATTAAGGTCCGTTTCGTATTTGACTCTTTCAACACCTCTACATTAGTTTTTCTGAAATTCCATGATATTCTGAGCATTCTTCTGTAGAACTACATCTCTGTTGCCTCTAATTTCCCACTATCTAGTTTGTTTATTGTCCAAGACTCGCACCCATATGTTAGTAAATATAAAATTATAAAATATTTAATAATTATAATAAAAATTATAAAATATAAAAAATATAAAAGAACAGGTGCTAAACATAAAAATTAATATTAATTAAAAAATATAAAAAGTAACATTAATATATTTTGGTAGCATATCCTATCCAGGACATAGCTATCAACCCAGCATTTGTTGGCTGTGGTGATTTTCTAGGCAATATAAATACGTTCAGTAGGTTGCCATTGCTTTCTGAACATTAATATATAGAACACAAAAATAGCTATATTTCCTTCATAGACCATAAAAGGCATTTGACAGAGTCCAACGTGAAAAACTAATTGAATGACTTCAAGAAAGAGGCATAGATGGAAAAGACATCCGATTGATTTGAAATATATATTGGGAACACTCAATCAACAAAGTGTGACAACAGTTACTCACCATGCATAGAAATAAGAAGAGGGGTAAGAAGGACAATGGCAACAATAGATAAATTTTATGTTTCTTCAGTGTTCATTCTCAAACTCCCACTGGATTTCTCTTGTAACAGGACAATGATGCTACAAGATTTCCAGTTGAATGTAGTCCAGAGAATGAAAATGCGTTGTGTTGCCGTTTTATTTGCGCCAATGGCCCAACACATCCGTCTTCGGCGGAAATTTTTTTATGTTTGAAACACTGTGTTACTATTGGTTTGAGAAGAGATGACTTAGATCAATGCTTCCCAACCATTTTTGAGACCGCTAAAACATAAAATGTTACAAGACCAGGTTCCAGTACAAACACATTCTATATGCTTGTCAATAAATGTACAATTCAAGAAGTTCTGCCGGTCCGGTAGACATGTTGCCACGGTTTGGCTCCGGCCAGACAATTGAGAAGCATTGGTCTAGAAGTCTGCATGCATGCTAATCATCACATCTTCAATACAATAAGCAGACGGTCTAATATCATATATGAAACCCCGCCGAAGACGGATGTGTCGGGCCATTGGCGCAAATAAAACGGCGACACAACGCATTTCCATTCTCTGGACTACATTCTGCTGGAAATCTAGTAGGACATGTCCTGCTACAAGAGAATTCAGCGGGAGTTTGAGAATGTACGCTGAAGAAGAAGAAATATATGAAACGGGATTGAAAGAATTTTAACCTGAGGTACTAATATAAAATGTTAAATTTGTTCATGAATGTTGTGTTAATTTTAACCTCAAATACTATTAATACTGCTGACGTCTGCCAACAGAGGAGAAAGAAAAAAGCTACACAACCAAGTGGACACAATTTCTATACGGACAGGACGCCGCTTTTGTTCTATATTTTGGCGCGTGTCAACACCTTTCACGCCTGACCTTTTTATAAACAACGATGATCACACGCAATTTTAACTACATTAAAAACCACACAAAAATAAAGATGTTTTTCCAGCTTATTTCCATAAGAAATATTGACTTCATACAACATTGGTTTTCTGTGTGGTTGCACGTCATTTCAACTATAGGCATACACTTATGTGTTTCACCCTCAGAGTAGGAGGATTCTCCACGAAGAAGTGTAGACAACTTAGCACTGGAAAACTCCTGCAGACTAGCAGGATTTAGTCCGGAGAACGGAATGCGTTGTGTCATGTTTTACAACATTACTGCGATATCTTCATCTTTCAGCCTGGCACATTCGACTTCAGCGTGGCTGTGGGTTACTGACCCTATTCGGAATTGGACAGTCAACTTCAACCCATAACCTCTTTAGTCGCCACTTCCGACATGCAAGGTAAACAGTGTTCCTATTCTTTGCTCCCCTCTCGGTCCCGGCACCACACGGTCGTAGCCATTCCTGTTCCCCTTTCAACTTCTGTTTCACATCTGCCGTCATTTGTGATTATATGTCTAAGATATAATAGTGTTCTACTTGTAGTTTGTCTCTGTATAATTGTTATGTTAAGCACCTGTTCTTCTGTGACTTTGCTGACTATCATGGTTTTTTGGGGTTTAAAAAAAATAATTTATATCTAGTCGATATTCTTTACTTGATTTATCGACTTGATCTATTAGTCTTTGTAGTTCATATTCACTATCTAGTCGATATTCTATACTTGATTTATCGACTTGATCTATTAGTCTTTGTAGTTCATATTCACTATCTAGTCGATATTCTATACTTGATTTATCGACTTGATCTATTAGTCTTTGTAGTTCATATTCACTATCTAGTCGATATTCTTTACTTGATTTATCGACTTGATCTATTAGTCTTTGTAGTTCATATTCACTATCTAGTCGATATTCTTTACTTGATTTATCGACTTGATCTATTAGTCTTTGTAGTTCATATTCACTATCTAGTCGATATTCTTTACTTGATTTATCGACATGATCTATTAGTCTTTGTAGTTCATATTCACTATCTGCGAAAAGAAATGTTTGCACATCTCAGTTTGCTTATTATTTTCCCATATCTTGAGTCTCGGATTCCTTATATAAGTTTCAAGATATTCTCTGTGTAGATACTAAATAAATTTGGTGATAAAATACATCCTTGTCTTACCCCTCTTCTAATTTCTATGCATGGTGAGTTACTGTTTTCATACCTTATTGATACAGTCTGTTCCCAATATATATTTCTAATCAGTCTGATGTCTTTTCCATCTAAGACTATTTCTTGAAGACATTCAATTAATTTTTCATGGGCTCTGTCAAGGCCTTGCTGCAATCTATGAAGGAAATATAGATCATTTGTTTTGTTTTGGTTTTTTTTGTTGGGGGGGGGGGGGCCTTTTATATATTTATCTATTACTAGTCGAATACTAAGCATAGCTTCTCTGGTTCCTTTGTTTTTCCTAAAACCAAATTGCTCTTCACCGACCTCAGTGTCTATCTTGTTTTTAATTCTTTCATGTATTATTTTGAGTAATATTTTAATTATGTGACTCATTAAGCGTATTGTTCTATATACTATCTAGTCCACAGTCCTGGGCTTCTTAGGTAGTGGTATGAATATTGATAACATGTCTTTAGGTATGTGGCCTGTTATATATATGTCATTGCAAAGTTTCGTGATAGTTTCTACACCAAATTCATTATTTATTATATCTGCTGTTATGTTGTCGGAGTCTGCTGTCTTTCCACATTTTATTGATTTGCGTTTTCTATTTCTATATTCAGTATTGCTAGTCCATCAGCATTGTATATTGTAGGTATTTTGTTCCGTTGGTCATCAAACAGTTCTGTAACATAATCTGTCCAACTAGTAAGTACTGCTGTTTTATCAAATATAATTTCTCCGTTTTTATATTGTAATGTATTTATTGGATTTTTCCTATTTGTGATCTACCTTATCTCCTTATGCATTACTTTTGTCTTCTGTTGTGCTAACATCTCTATTTCACTGCATTTTGTTTCTAGTCATTGTTTTTTCGCTGTTTTGAACATGTTATGTATCTTGTTGTCTATAATTGAATATTTTGGGGTATTTTTAACTTGAAAACTTGAAAGACATTTTCTCTAATATTTCATCTGTCATTCATGTATGTTATTTTCTTGGCTTTTCTCGATGGTAAATTTTCATTTGATGTTTGAATACTTTTCCTCGGCTGTCCTATTTATTGTCTATTCTCTCTTCTGTAGAGATTTTCCCACCTGTATTGTTCCATAAACTTTATCATTAGATGTTTATATCTATTCCTTACATCTACAAGGTAATTTTGTTGTATGTCTGGTATTTTTAAAGCTGATGTGTCTGTCTGTGGATCTTGATTTCTTCTATGTTCTATCTGTTTTAAGTTTAACTTGTATTTTACACAGAACTGGATTATGGTCGGAGTTGATATCAGCTCCTGGATATATTTTCTATAGAAAATTTATTTACATAAATTTTCAAGTTTTGAGGAGCTATCAAATGCATCAACATTTAGTGACTGTACATAGATTACGTTAGTAGTTTTTTTGTGGACATTTTTACCCCCCCCCTCCCCCGACAACAACGTGTCAAAAGAAAACAGGGACCAATCAGCTTAAACATGTCCAACACATCTCCCTCTTCTGTAACGTGCATAAAATAGCATATTTTCTTTCACATTCTTCCGGCAATTTATTTTTCAAGTTCATGCAATTTAATAATGTAATTGGTGAATATTAAGGGGGGGGGGGGAGATATAACAGGCAATAGTGAAAAAAGCTTTTATTTTTTATTTTAATAATGCATCACAAATGGTGTATAATTTAAGATCAGCCATTTCTCTACATAAATTCATTACAATTTTTAGGATTTTCTATCGTTCTGTTAGCTTCAACTTTTGTCAAACAACTATCAAACTTTTTTCAGAACTTCCCCTCCCCCGCCACTCCCATACCAACCAATTGTTGACATTATGTACATTTACTTATCAAGAACACCGGAATTGCTGTGTAATGATGTTAAAATTTAAACTAGAAGAAGAAGAACTTAAATATATAACACAAGACAAATATTTACATATATGTGTGTCATTCAAAAAATGTGCTCCATTCTGGCGCACTTCGTGTGATGTATTCAACACGTGTTGTATTCAACACCTTTTCTTCAAAACTCTCACATTTCGCGGACCACCTTTCAGATCTTGCAAAACTAATCAATTATTAAAATTGTTCGAACTCAAAACCCCAGGTGACACTTTTGGCACTGATATAGTTATTGGCAAGTTTTCAAGGGAAACTCTCGTTTCCAAGCTGTTGCCAGTTTTCATCAATATAGCGCGTTAACAAAATAAATAAAAACTTGTGAACTCCAACATCCCAGAATAGTTCCAATTTATATATTGTTATTTTCAGTAAGCAGTTCACAAAGAACTGTGCTTTCATACACCCGGCAAGATTAAACACAAGGATATAGGTATACTTGTTAGATCAGTGCCTCTCAAACTTGTTCCTGATACCGCCCAGTTTCGTATAGATTTTATAGAACAATGCCCCTTCCACGAAGGCCGTAGAGCACATTTAAGTAAGAGGGAGGCCCTTCCCCCCCCCGCCCCTAGGAAATTAATATTTTTATTTAGGGGACAAGCCAAAAAATCGGGTTAAACAAATCCTTAATTGTTTTCCGAAATAACAGTTCATCAAACATTACCCGAAAATGTAGAAATGAACTTAATTCTTGATTCTTAATTAGAAACTGGCCTCACAGTACGTGGGTCATTCCCAGAAATGTTCCGCCCTCTGTTCCAGCAGCCACCCGACTAGATGGTGTTTCGAGTATAATGCTGTCGAAACAGACGCCGGCATCAGGGCACAACTCTGGCCCTTACAACAGGTTTCTTTGTTGTTCCGTTCACCCACGCTGTGCCCGCAACTAGTTCAAGCACAACGTCAGCCTGTCGGATCAACATGGTAACTGTTATTGAAGGTTACGACTGCGGAAATGAACTACAAGAAATGTAGGAATGAGCCACGAAAATGTAGAGATGAGCCACGAAAATGTAGAAATGAGCCACGAAAATGTAGAAATGAGCCACGAAAATGTAGAAATGAGCCACGAAAATGTAGAAATGAGCCACGAAAATGTAGAGATGATCCACAAAAACTAAGGAACTACTTTTTTGGTTTATAGGGAAAAAAAACATGTATTAACTGCCATGTATCTTCGATTTTGTGTGGAATTTTGTGTGATTTTTTACGCTTAATGTGCGTCACATCCGTCTTCGGCAGAGAAATGTATATATAATAATCAAGATGTAAGAGAATATTTGGCAAAAAAGGTAAGGGCGACAATAACGCAAATGGAAATTGATACGAAGTTACAAGAAACACTGGGACGGCTGCTGAACGGAGGGCGGAGCACTTATGGAAATGCCCCACGTGCTGTGAAGCCAGTTTCTAATCAAGAATGTTACAAGAAATGAAATCTAGTGATAACAAAATTATTATAATTGTAATTGATGATATAGTAGGATAAATGTCTATCATACATCAAAATAGCCTTAATCAAGAAAGAAAGAATCAACGAAATATAAATAATTAATAAATAATAAAATAGAACGACCTCAACAAGCGTTACGTGGTAACAGGAAATATATTACAGGTATTTAGCATTAGATAAGACGGTTTAAACGTTTCCAACATAATTCTACAGTAGACCTTAATTCAACTAAGATCATATGGTGTTGTAGTGAACTACACATCCAACCTCCTTAGCTTTCTTTTACGAGATGTATGACAGGTGGCAGTATTACTAATTTTTACTTCTTGTTGCACACTTGTGTAATCAGTGTAAGGCAGTTTAAGTGTCAGTGTAAGGTTTACTCTATTGAAATATTGTTACTGTGTTAATTAATATGTTGTCAAAGAGTTAAACATAGTTTACGCTATTGAAATATTGTTACTGTGTTAATTAATATGAGTTAAACATAATTTACTCTATTGAAATATTGTTATTGTTTTATTCGTAACAGCAGTTCAATTCATTCTCAAGTTTGAATGTACTTCCATTTCCGTAAACATCTGTCTGTAGTTAGAGTATCTGTCGCTATGTGTTCCCATTCTTTGAATAACTTAGACATTGAAGAGGATCGCAGGAAATACCATGTGATTAGTTTCCTGCTCATACGACCTGATAACACTGTAAAGATTCAAGGGCGCACGACGCGTCATTAGTATCTTCGTTCAAACTTGAATGATCCTCGTCATTGGCTTCATCATCGAACTTTTCGTCACGTCCTCAAGAAGAAACAAAGCCACATGTCTTCAGGTCAGGAAAGCACAAAAGAATGAGCTCTTTTCCAACTAACCCCAAAGACCATCAGAGTGGCGTGGGCCAACGAGCAAACAACCCGTGGCAAGGAACAAACGATCACTATTAAATATCTTCAGAATTTAAAATATCCCCTCGCCCACACGTTAATAAAATACATCGCGACCAAAAAACAAATGAAAGCCAAACTACATTTGAGAATGAAGGACGTCGACGGTCATTAATGAAATCTCGTTTTATCTTTGCTCTAGCAGTCTTCCAAATTTGGCTCCACAAAATGACATGAGCGCTGTAGTGTTTGTGTGAGTGTTTGTTGTCGCTGTGCCACGTGGAGCAGTGGGAGGCCGTCCCTCGGGCCACAGAAGTCACATGAGACAATAGACAACAATAGTTTGGTGAATTTGGGTCATGCTTCTACAATCGTCATCAATGAGCAGTTTTCTGAAAGAACGAGTGAATGTGCTCACCCAAATCTCGGCTCGTGTCTACTGGGTACAAGAACAGATAACCCGAGGGCGCGAACTGACAACCAGACACTGCTCTTCCTGGCTGTTGTTTCCCCTTCTGCGACTGACACTGGTCCCCCAAAAAATGTCCTACCACACACGAATGTAATCTTACACGACAGATATGTTCTTGAGTCCATGTCTTCTTATTAATTAAAGCAACCTAATTTTCTCACCGACGACTTTCTATGGAATCAGAGAACATGATTATTTCCCCTTCATTGTTAGCATGTCCGGTGACCTCCAGACCAACTAAAACACTAAAGAAAATGCTAAAGACATTTTAAATTCCAGCTTAAATTCACCATCCACCATACTTCCGCATATTTTATGGATTTGTGACCATCTGCCAGTTGTTGATTTTTATGTGATTTAGCTTTGTTAAATGTGAAAAATAACTAACAAACAACAATAACAGGGAAAACCAGAAAACTAAAAGCTTATGGTAATGGATACCTTGGTAGAATAGAAGAATTGAAATGCTAGTAAGATAATGTCAGAAATGAAAAACTTATGGAAGGAGCTAACAGACACAAATAGATATATATATATATAAATAAACAGGATTGGAGATTGATAGGACATACATTAAGACCAACATACAAAATTGTAAGACAGGCGTTGTTTAGGAACCCGGATGAAAAGAAGATAATCAGAACATACATAGAGGAAAGACTTAGATACCGATGCACAAAGGAAAGACAAATAAATAATCGGAAGCAATAGCTAAAGATAGAATAAGATGGATGAGAATATTGAGGACCTTTGTTCCACAGGAAGCGAAAAATGGCTAGAATAGAATCAATTTTTTCTTGAACTGTGAATCGCAAGCAAAGATGACTAGAACAGAATGAATATATCTTGAACTAGTTAGTTAGTTAGTTAGTTAGTTAGTTGGTTGGTTGGTTGGTTGGTTAGTTAGTTAGTTAGTTAGTTAGTCGTCGGATCATCATCACTGCAAACTGGACACGTCCATAGTTGCTCCGATCTCTCCTTGAGCGTATCCGCCATTATACTTCTGTTGACAGTACCGGTTCTATGCTGGTTGACCATCATTCTTCTGCGCCGTAAAAAATGTTAACTTCTATCAACACCGCATTTCAATCCCTGATCTTTAATCCTGGCCATTGAAAAGGAATCATCATCTACATTAGTCTCGCTCTCGCGTCTCTTAAAGAGTTCAAAACGTCAGCTTGATCCATTGTCCCATCGCCCTGTGCCACAATCATGCATGATGCCAGTTGATCCTCTCTTTCATTGTCTCAAACACCCAAATATCCCGGCACGAAAATAAATGTAACCACTTTCAGCCTCGCCTTTCTTAAGGCCTCAATCCACTGTTCGCGAACAGGCCTACTTGTACCTTTTTATTCATACTCACAGAGTCACTCAAGATGCAGACCTGCGTTACCTTCTGTGTGCATACCCACTCAAATGCCCTAGTCACCGCGGTAGTCTCCATGGTCATACTACTCGTAGTGACCGCAAAGGCACCACTCTCCTCCCTGATAGTTTTACCTACGCACTGAGCTGTGATATATCTTGAACTGTGGATCGCATCAAAGATGATTAGAACAGAATGAATATATATTAAACTGTTGATCGCAAGCAAAGATGACTAGAATAGGATTAATTTATATTGAACTGTCGATCGCAAGCAAAGATGACTAGAATAGGATTAATTTATATTGAACTGTCGATCGCAAGCAAAGATGACTAGAATAGGATTAATGTATATTGAACTGTGGATCGCAAGCAAAGATGACTAGAATAGGATTAATGTATATTGAACTGTCGATCGCAAGCAAAGATGACTAGAATAGGATTAATTTATATTGAACTGTGGATCGCAAGCAAAGATTACTAGAATAGGATTAATTTATATTGAACTGTCGATCGCAAGCAAAGATGACTAGAATATAATCAATATGTCCAGAAATGTAGATCGCAAGTCTAGTTTCATATATGTATTATTGGTTTATCATATTCCAACACCTGTTGCAGTTAGCCTGGATATCGCTATCTATCTATCTATCTATCTATCTATCTATCTATCTATCTATCTATCTATCTATCTATCTATCTATCTATCTATCTATCTATCTATCTATCTATCTATCTATCTATCTATCTATCTATCTATCTATCTATCTATCTATCTATCTATCTATCTATCTATCTTTCTATCTATCTATCTATCTATCTATCTATCTATCTATCTATCTATCTATCTATCTATCTATCTATCTATCTATCTATCAAATGTTACAATAACAGGTCGTACACTATAATTTCAGTTCTTGTCGGTCAAGTTATAAAGATAAAAGTACTAAGGAAAATCAAGACAGAGATAAGTGCCCATCTCTGCAACTGCATACAGCTAGCGAGCTAAATGAGTACATTTTTATGTTTTCTATAGTTTTATTTTTTTCCCCTAAATAACATGAAAAAATTTTTATAATTAAAAAATATCTATTCTTATTTTCTCTTTTTGTCAGTTCCATAAATTCAATATTTTTGGCCTCCATTTAGAAGCACAAAAAGAGCCCTGAACTTGAGTGACTGCTTTCTCGTGAAGTTATGATTGTGATCTTCATGAGGAATTTCTAAGAGAAAAGTATCAGATGTCGATCTCCCTTCTCGTGGACGCCGTCTTTAATGGTGGCCCTCATACTTGAAGATACAGGCCATGTACAATGAAAATGGTTCACTGCTCATTTTTTGCTAGCTCGAATGTCCGGCAAGCTGGATAAATAAGTACGGGACACTGGTTTTGTTGTATGGACCGTAACAATAGACTTATTGTCCATCAAAACAACAAGGCTTTGGTAAGAAGATGGTGATATTCTTTGTTGGCCACCAGGAGATTAAGAGAGATACCATGCTTTTATCAGAGAACAACCAGCATGCTTATTTCTGTCATTGCTATTAAGAACTTGTCAATTCTCTCGACTTATAAAATCCAAGTTCCGACATTTGCTCAGCGTTGGCTGTCTCAAGTTACCAACTTCTTGAGAGCAAGACATGACAACAACACACACACAAACCTGATATAAAATAAATACAGTATGCACAAATCAAGCAATGAAAGTAGGCACTGGATGTCAGCATACAAACCCTGCACGGATCTTTAGATACAAGAGTATACTTCCAGATGTGTCACGTCACGGAAACAGTTGGCGGTAAAAGAACATTGCTGAAGTTCCCGTATAGTATATTACATTTCATCATGGTTATCGTCAGTAAAGGACTACGAGCATAATAAATACAATCCTACATACTGCATGAGTATCACGATGCTTGTTATTATTAATAGTGTATATATATATATATATATATATATATATATAAATACATACGCATCTTACAATTTTTCAATATGTAGGCCTATATTCTGACACACATTAAAAACGTACCACTATAATAATCCAGGAACTACAGTTTTAATTAAATGCAAATATAAGTTGTGTACAAGTAAACATTTTCGGAATCCTTCTTCTTCAGAGTTCATTCTCAAACTCCCGTTGAATCTCTCTTACAGAAGGACAATGGTTAGATGAGTAGCCGACAATGATCATACTAGATTTCCAGCAGAATATAGTCCAGATAATGAAAATGCGTTGATTCGCCGAATTCTTTGCGCAAATGCCCCGACAATATCCGTCTTCGGCGGAGAATCGTTATTCATTTTCATAGTAATCCATCCTGGTTATTAATATGTACATTTGATTTTTATGAAATTCTTTACAAATTTTACAGGCAAGGGAGAAATAAGGATTTTCCACTAGAGGATTATTTTAAAAAAGGGTTTCACATTAATCATTATGTGGTATGTATACGCATGGAACTCACAAGTCACTGCAGGAAATTCTGTGAAGTCAAGTCCCATTCACATGTAAGAGCAGATTCGAGCTGTTGCAGATTAGCTTGAAAACCTTACATGAAGATTCTGCACCCTAGTTCACTTAACAGATATCCTACAGGGAATATGTATGTTAATAAGTCAGGCAAATCAATGGTCACGATGTTCTTCTGCTGTAGATATTGCTGTGTAATGTACACGGGGTGTGCACGTGTGTTATCTTCAGAAACTGTAAGCTGTAAGCCACCAATGCATCCAGAATTTCTAGATTTTGTCATAAGAAAAAAAAAGTGAAAAACATCGTTGCACTCTCTCCTCAACCTAGTTCGATATAGTAATCATCTCCGCTGATAATTTGATGTCACAATATATATATATATATATATACATATTGTATTCTGATAATACTTTATATCCCAGCAAAATGTATCACTGGTAGTGTAAAATCAATTTATTTCTATTAATCTCTTTTAATCTTATAAAAAAAACGTATATCTAATCACGGTTTATCTGTATTAGCCATACATCAAAATTATTATCACATTTAAGCTCTCTATAAATAATTATATATCAATCTTATCGCAATTTATCTCTACTAATCAAATATCAATGGTATATCTGATCAGAATTTATCTTAGTATTCCTAGTGTCACAACTTATTCTCTACATTCTTATAGCCACATTTATGATTGGTATCCTGATCATGTAAATGATCTCTTCCGCATTCTGGACAAGAAATGTAGATAATCTATCATAATGTTTTTATGGAAATATCCTAAATTTAATTGTTTGAAGACAGGTCGTAAATTAATACATTAATATCACATATGAAGACCTTTAGCATATTTTATTACCAACAAGGCATCTGTCGCCAAGCTCATTATTCTGAATATTAAGAGACGAAAATAGTTTTGTAGGTTGAAAAGACACATTTCAGCGTTTACTGTACTGAGAAATCATTTATTGTGCAGTTATTCTTCATTATTTTTCATTTTTAAAAAAAAAGGATATCTCTCCTCATCTCGAACGAGAGTTGAAATCTGAGGATAAATCATCATTTAGCTGCATATATCACTTTTTATTGTTTAGTTTTAGTCCCCCCCCCCCCTTTTCCCATAGACGTAAATAGTTTATGAAGTGAATTTGTCAATTCTTGTAATTGGATTACCCTGAGTTTCGTCTGTGTCGTTTTTTCTCCTCATTTATTTCTGTAATTCCATATTGGTGACCACGTGCAGCAAATTTTGTTCCATGAAAGGAGAGAATATAATCATGTGCCCATGCGTTCAGGGTAGAAAGCTTTTACACAAGATATTCCATTACATCACAAAGCAATGCACTACGTCACACAGCATTGCATTACGTCGCAAAGCATTGTATTACTCCGAATGTTGAAGCCTTCTTGGTATGAAATAAAGTTCTGGAGGACACACATCAGTACAGTGCAGGATTTACCTATAAGCTAAACAAGTTATAGCTTAGGGCCCTCACTTTCTTGGAAGCCCCCAACAAAATCATATTTGGCACTGACATATATAATATCTGGACTAATAAAGGACCCCATATCTCAAATAGCTTAGGGCCTTATCAAGACTAAATCCGGCACTGCATCTGTACGTATGAAGCAAGAGCAAGTTTCTTATGTTTCCTGAAGATATAAACAAACACAAAATATTCGTTACCTCTTCTCGATCGTTCCTCGGTAACTCTTTCAATACACTGTGCGATTCACCCTCTCTTTAATTATCCACCAGCAAGTCTTTCAATAGACTGTGAGATTCTTCAGTTGTTTTTTTTTCAATCTCTGTAGCTCCTCGGATATGGAAAGTAGCACCGTATTGTGCCTCCTTAGCATTTCACTAAAGCTTATATGCATGAAAGAAATTTCTGTTTATTTGGGCTCAGTCCTCAAGTCTGTCTCATCCATTCTTTTTTTAAACTACGTATGATTTTTCATCAGGGCCGTAGATATGATTACCTTAAGGAGCGAGTTTTATCTAGTGAAAGTATTCGTCCGTTTTCATGGTTAAATTTCACTGTTTGACAGGAAATTTGAAGACCTTTTCGTAAACAATTGCCAAAGGACGGGTTTTAGCAACCTCTTGATTACGTTCATGTTGCTAAAAGTCACGTTAGCTTTTCTAAAGAGGTGGGGGTCAACACCCCAAACATCACTCCTCTTTTATCTACTAGCCTACTTCTCATCATGTTGCGCCTGGTGATAATGGTTTGTTCTGTGCTATATTCAACCTTATCAAAATTGCTTCTCTTGTGAATAATTTTCTGATGAAATTAGATGCCAGAAATAATTATAATATTGATTTTGAACTCAGGTTACTATTAGAAAACCCTCCCCCCCCCAACACACCTCTCAACGAAGCGCACGATGCCTAGCTGCCTACCAAGAGTACCACTCATAGCACATAACTCCGTAGCTTCAAGCAAAAAATTATCAGAGATATCTAGAGAAAGCTACTTTGTAAACAAGATGTCAGGGGGTGCCGAACTACGACCACTGCGCACAAAGCGAACAGCTTATCCACTACGCCAGGGAGTATCTAATTTTCAGTGACATATATTATCATTTATGGAAGTGTTTCTCAACTATTTTTTACCCGTGGCCTCCTTTTGGAACAAGTTTTCTGCTGTGCCCCCATGACGCCTAAAAGAGGACCGTGACTTTCATCAATATGTAAAGGTATTCCAGTCTCTTTCAGTGTCATGTTCAGAAGGTCCTCGATATCATGTGCCTATAGTAATCTTGGTATCCTCTTGTTGTTTCTCCTATAATCTTTCCCTGCATGATTAATCATTCTAGACAATTGAGTATTTTTATATATCAAATATACCATTTAATACAAAATTAGTTATACCATTACTTTTATTTAGTTTACTTTTAAATGTTCAGATATTGGCAAATGATTGTTTATTCGCCATCCTTGATAAAAATAAACAAATGAAGTTGTTCGTTCGTTGAACTCGATAAAGGCTATTTAAGCTCAACTTGTATCAAGAATATGATGGAGATAAAGACATCAAACACCGCTAAACTGGTTGGGATAGACATCCTTGTACATAGCGTAACATTATAGGCATGTAGCGCTTTGAAACTACAGCTGAAAGTATTAGACTTAGCAGCTCCAGGGACTCGGCGAAATCCTTTATCTGAGAAAGACTTTACAGTTAATTTCAGCTGTACATACATAAAAAAAAACATGCTCTACTTTGTACCAAGAGCGGACAAATAGTGTATTGATTAAGTTGCCATATACTCCGCCCCCGTCTGTAAATTCCAGTTGTCACATCAGAGTGTTTTCGTCGACTGTCTAACTGCAAAGCCAGGTTTTAGTGACCTTGTCAGAACGATAATCCTAATATAATAGTCCGGTATAAGTTAGTATAAAACATTGGTACAGTACAAGTAGATGCCACACATTTTTTAATTATTTCTCTTGTCTATGTTTGTAAATTTCATGTTCATCATTTAATAATTGAAAGTTTTATTTAGGGTTGGGGTTAGTTATGTAAAACATAAACTTCCTAGCCCTAAAATAAATTAATATTGAAATTATTAAATTATGAGCATGGAATTAACAAACATAGACAAGGAAAATAACTTGACTATGTGGTGGCGTCTACTTTTACTGTACAAAAGCATTTCTCGATTTCCCATTTCGGCTGAAAGTTAAAAAGAGACCAACATTAATAAATAATTCTAATTGGTGAATTAAAAAAAGTAAATGTATTAATAAAATCTGAATACTTTATTTGCTTCTGGAGCTATTAATCGAGTTTTTTTTTAACACTAGCGATATGAGAGTATAGGACTATAGAAAATTCAAGTTCCTGGACGAAAAGTATACATTAAAATAGTAATAATTATACTTCTACTGCTGCTGCTACTATTGGACGCCCTCGTAAAAGGTGGATAGTGTATTTGAGACACTCGGAAATATAACAGCGGAAGAGGCAAATAGAAGGGCAAAAGACCGTACACTCACTCTCCCCGCAACACCGAAAGGTAAATGAGGACAGAAAGAAGAAGAAGATTGTAGGGTTTAACCTTTTTTTTTTTAGACAAAAATTTAATGATTGGTTGGTTGGTTGCTGATCTAGCGGCCCCTGGGCTCATCTCCTTTGACCCAGAAGGACAACAGGATATAACTGTAGTACAAAAGTATGTGGTATAAATGAGGTTGGTTGGTTGGTTGGTTGCTGATCAGCGGTCCATGGGCTCATGCCCTTTGACCCAATATAAATGAGGTAAAACACGAATTATAGTGGTTCACACACGATTATAAATAATATCACGAAAATATCACAAAATGTTCCACTAAATCGGAGTCATTTGTAACTTTTTTATATGGTAAAATCATCCTCCTGAAAGCAACGGCAAACTATAGGAGTATTGTGCCAATAAATTTTCTATGAGAAAAATGCTGGACAACTTGCTCAAGACCGCGGAGAATTCAAGAGTTCCATAGGAAAGACTACGTTCTGGAAATAATATGTCACTTGATGATGAAAATCACCCAAAACTCTCACTAAATCGGCGTGCTTAATTTATTCTTTCTTATAATATAAAATCCTCAAATATCGTATCTATGTTCCCTGGTATAAATTGCTCTGCATTCTATACAAGTACACTGTTCATCAGCCAATGCCATATTCAGACACAGAGTAGTCTCTTGTGGGTCCATTGATGTTTTTTTTAATTACTATTTACTTGCGACCGGAGATCAACCATTAGATCGGAGATCAACCAAAAATGGTTGACAACCACTTACCTAATTCCCTTATTGAAGATCTTACTTGAAAGTAAAGTCAAAGGGAAGTGAGCAAAAAGAAGACAGAGATATGTGGGAGAGTAACATCACAAGATGGACAGGTTACAGTCTAGCAGAGTGCACCACCAAGATAAGAGACGGGATGTTGGAAGTCTGTTGCAGCCAATCTTCGTTGCGAAGACGGCACTTGATGATGATGATGTAAGTTTCCACGTTTGACATTGGTAGCATAGTGATGGTATGAGGATCGTTTTATATAGTATAGTTTTGATGTTCATTTTTTAAATTTTGGTCGGATGTAGTTTCGAACCTGCCAAGCTGTAACCCGGTGATAGTAAGCTAGCTCAGTAGTAATTTTAACTATTCATATTCTTCTTTCAACTTTTGTTTCACATCTACCATCATTTGTGATTACGTGTCCAAGATACAGGTAGTGGTATAATTGTTGCAGTATAGTTCCATGTAATTTTATGTTTAGCGTTTGTTCGTCTTTGATTTTGCTGATTAACATGTATTTTGGGGCGTTTTCTGAATGTTAATACATGTATCTAGTCTATATAATGTTTGATTTATCTATTTGATCTTTTAGTATTTGTAGTTTCTATTCTTTTTCTGATAAGAGGACTGTATCCTCTGCATGTTTGTTGTTTTATTTTGTCATTCGTCATGAGTTGCGGCAAATCGACGATTAGCTGAACTCTTGCTTTTCATTGGCTGTCGACATAAAGTAATCGCAGCTTGACCAATGAACAATCAGGTCAGCCCATTTGAATGACTCAGCACATAATACTCACTGGAGGACATAATTTTATAATAAAGTCAAGTGACGTAAGCGAAGTTTCTCCGACTCAAGTAACGTAAGCAAAGTTTCTCCTACTCAAGTAACGTAAGTGAAGTTTCTCCTACTCAAGTAACGTAAGCGAAGTTTCTCCTACTCAAGTAACGTAAGTGGTTTCTCCTACTCAAGTAACGTAAGCGAAGTTTCTCCTACTCAAGTAACGTAAGCGAAGTTTCTCCTACTCAAGTAACGTAAGCGAAGTTTCTCCTACTCAAGTAACGTAAGCGAAGTTTCTCCTACTCAAGTAACGTAAGCGAAGTTTCTCCTACTCAAGTAACGTAAGCGAAGTTTCTCCTACTCAAGTAACGTAAGCGAAGTTTCTCCTACTCAAGTAACGTAAGCGAAGTTTCTCCTACTCAAGTAACGTAAGCGAAGTTTCTCCTACTCAAGTAACGTAAGCGAAGTTTCTCCTACTCAAGTAACGTAAGCGAAGTTTCTCCTACTCAAGTAACGTAAGTGAAGTTTCTCCTACTCAAGTAACGTAAGTGAAGTTTCTCCTACTCAAGTAACGTAAGCGAAGTTTCTCCTACTCAAGTAACGTAAGTGAAGTTTCTCCTACTCAAGTAACGTAAGTGAAGTTTCTCCTACTCAAGTAACGTAAGTGAAGTTTCTCCTACTCAAGTAACGTAAGCGAAGTTTCTCCTACTCAAGTAACGTAAGTGAAGTTTCTCCTACTCAAGTAACGTAAGTGAAGTTTCTCCTACTCAAGTAACGTAAGCGAAGTTTCTCCTACTCAAGTAACGTAAGTGGTTTCTCCTACTCAAGTAACGTAAGCGAAGTTTCTCCTACTCAAGTAACGTAAGCGAAGTTTCTCCTACTCAAGTAACGTAAGCGAAGTTTCTCCTACTCAAGTAACGTAAGTGAAGTTTCTCCTACTCAAGTAACGTAAGTGAAGTTTCTCCTACTCAAGTAACGTAAGTGAAGTTTCTCCTACTCAAGTAACGTAAGTGAAGTTTCTCCTACTCAAGTAACGTAAGTGAAGTTTCTCCTACTCTTGCGTGAGGCGTATCTGGCACTATGGTAATTTGGTTAGACCCGTATGTTCATTGACCAATGACATAACTAGAGATGATGTAGTTTGCATCACTTCCACCGCCTTTACTTTCCCAAGAAATTTGGTACCTTCTTCTTCTTCTTCATTCACTCTCTGATAACCAACACAAGAGTTTGTGTGATTTCGCCGGGCAGCTTGAAGTACGTTGTGTTGCTGGTTTCACAGGAGAGATAGTTTCCCAGCACATCCGTTTTCAGCACAGATACCTATTTCCTTAGGCCGACATAGAAGCCATTGGTGATTTAAAATAAATATTTCCAGTTCAATTAGGAATTTAAGAATTTTTGTAGACTGGTAATAAAGATTGTTTTTCCCTAAATGTTACCATGACATGTAAAGGATGTATTTTAAATTTTATGTAAGTAAGTAAAAATTCAATCCTACGATAATTTGAACTTGTGCTGTCCCAATCGTGAGACCTATGTTCACACCATTAAACCATGTGCTAACCAAATGTTCAAAATAAAGTGATCATGTTCTTTTTGTTTGGCTGATGGTCTTGAATTTCTTTGTGGTGTCGTGGATGATGCGACTCCATTGACTGTTTTTTTTTCATTTCTGACAATAAGATGTGTCAAGAAGTGATTGCATATAACGATCTTGGACCCAAATAGGAGGTGATTGCATATAACGATCTTGGACCCAAATAAGAAGTGATTGCATATAACGATCTTGGACCCAAATAAGAAGTGATTGCATATAACGATCTTGGACCCAAATAAGAAGTGATTGCATATAACGATCTTGGACCCAAATAAGAAGTGATTGCATATAACGATCTTGGACCCAAATAAGAAGTGATTGCATATAACGATCTTGGACCCAAATAAGAAGTGATTGCATATAACGATCTTGGACCCAAATAAGAAGTGATTGCATATAACGATCTTGGACCCAAATAAATCTCTTCTTTAACATTGAAATGCTTTAACACAGGGGTCGGGAACCCATGGCTCACGAGACAGATGTGGCTCTATTGATGGCTGCATGTGGCTCGCAGATAAATGTTCGATCATAAAAAAAATAATTTTTTAGACTCCTTTGATCTACATAGTGATTGCATATCAATATTTCATTCTACAACTGAGCTAAAGTCTACTGCAGCTCAGCATCAGAAGTCGCATTATTGGTAAGAAATACTCATTATTGATTAGCAACAGCATAACAATGTTATTAAAAACAATTCAGAGACAATTATTGTACTTATAGTGTTGAAATTACACAAAATGCACACATTCACTTGAATTTTTAGTTTTAAACATAATGTATGGCTCTCACAGAATTACTTTTCAAAATATGTGGTGTCCATAGCTCTCTCAGACAAAAAGGTTCCAGACCCCTGCTCTAACACTTCATAAAATTATTTATCCTTTACATGCTGTTGCCATTTCAAATGTCACAAGAGCTGCAGAGGAATTACTTCATTGTACTCAGGTTTACCATTTGTACACCATCTTTTCAATGAAGCATCACCAGACGGCCAAGAGTATTACTCATAGCACTTCCATCCATAGGTTCAAATGGTAATCACCAGGGAGTTCCGAACACATGCACTTGTGGACAAGACGTCACGACCCAAGAAGAAATCTGCACAAGACAACTTACTTAACCAGTATGCGAGGAAGAAAAAAGCTTTAAATATTCAACAGTTAGTCAGTCAGTTCTTCTTTTGCCAAGTTTGGCACATAGGGCGGATGTCATAGTTCTCCATGCCTGTCGATCAGTTGCCAAGGATTGCAGGTCCTGTGCAGGCCTGTTGATTTTAGTTCATTCATAAATGTTCTGAGCATTGTTTTTGGTCTTCCCTGTTGTCTTTTCCCGTCTGGTGTCCACATGAAGGCTTGTTGTGGAATTCTATTTTCCTTCATTCTAAGTATGTGGCCGATATATGTCCATCGGCGTTTTCTGATGATGTTCGTCACATATTCTTGTTTTGTCTCCTCTCTTAGTATGTCCTTTGATTTGATGTCTTTCCAATTAGTATTTGTGATTTTTCTGAGGCATCTATTCTCAAAGGCAACTAACTTCTTATCCATTATTGCGGTATATTTCTAACTTTCACATCTATATGTCAATGATGGAATCACACTTGCATTGAAAAGTCAGTTTGATGTGTATATTCAACACCAATTGTAAATTATATTGAACAGCTTTAGGCAGTACAAGAAAATTTAATGTGAGACAATGTTCTTTCATATTTACTCCCATTTATTATTTCTTACTGTTCAATAACCTATTTTCTATGACAGAATAGACATAAATGTATTAGAAGGCAGCACATGGGATTTGTACAAGGTCCATTCAACTGGCACCTTTTAGCCTTACTACTTGAGTTCACACATTTTCCATATTCGATCAATCCGCATCCATTAAAATTAATCTGTGATTTTAGTCAAGAATTCCAAAGTGGATATTCTCATGCTACAATGAAATAAACTGGTCGATCAACACACAAGCAACTGAAAGGGTCTGGTTCATATTCTGTTTCCTGCTTCTGATTTTTTTCTATAAATTAGCAGGCTTCTTAATTATATTATTAATTTCCCCATGTTACATCTGAAATTTAAAAAATCTGCAAGACCACCTAAGCATAATAGACACAGCAGGCAAGCAATTTGGAATGAAAATCAACATAGACAAAACAGAAGTACTGAAAATTGCAAGAGAAAATGAGAACATCAACTTACAGATAAACAATAAACAACTAAAACAAGTAGATGAATTCAAATATCTGAGCAGCACATTGAGATATGACAACAAACAAGAAGCAGAAATAAACGCAAGATGTAATAAGGCCTGTCAGATCATTGGTCAATTAACACCTTTACTAAGAAACAAAGATATTACACTAGAAACAAAGAAAGCGTTTTTCAACACCATTTTCTTACCAAGATTGTGTTATCAGTGTCAAACTTGGACATTAGATTCTAGAACAATACATAAGATTAACACCACTGAAATGAAATGTGTGAGACGTATGGTTGGAGTTAGCTTGAGAGACAAAATCAGGAATGAAGCACTAAGGAAACAATTAGGGATCAAGCCAACAATAGAATACATACAGAAACAACAAGTTAAATGGTACGGCCACATAACCAGACAGAAAGAGCAAAGTATTATCCAAAAAACACTTAACAAACGATACGAAAACAGGAGACCTATTGGACGCCCTCGTAAAAGGTGGATAAATAGTGTATTAGAGACACTCGGAAATATAACAGCAGAGGAGGCAAATAGAAGGGCAAAAGACCGTACACTCACTCTCCCCTCAACACCGAAAGGTACATGAGGACAAAAAGAAGAAGAAGACATCTGAAGTAAAATTGTTTCTGTTTATGTCTTACAAGTATTTGTTTACAAGGAGGCCTAATTGGTCATTGTAGTACTGAAGCCTGATGGCACATATTAATATTAAATGTAACCCTAACCGTCTCAAACAGTCCAGGCCAATACAATTAGTACAAGGGCAATAATCAAAATTATTTTTAATTAGACAGTACAATACGTGTTATGTTCTCTTTGTTAAGGCCAAGCACGTGATCTGTTCAACTTTTTTTGGTAGAAAAGAACACTGAACTTACAGACACATAAAGTATTTATTAGAAAATTATATCATGAGCTTAAATTTTTCCCATGTCCATTCAGCTGGCACGTACTATGTTTATTATGTTTTTGGTATAGGCCATGCGGAAGAAATAGGGACCGAACAGTTTTTGGTAAAAGAAAACTTGGTTTTTTTTACTAACAGCCACCTCACCCATAACATGGGTAAGCTTGGTAACGTTAGAATTAATAAATTTCTCTCTTTCTTGTAATAATTAATTTTCAGCTGAACTGGAAATATTTTTTAAATCACCAATGGCTCCGAGGTCAACCCAACCTAAGGAAATAGGCGCCATATCTTCAGGGTAAGTAATGGCGGCAGTCTTGATGCTAACCACTTCATCCCCGGGTATGCCATTGGTCAAATAAAAATGTGTATCTTACACCATATTCACCAATATGCAGTAATGGCTTGGATATGGGAAAACTTTGCCTTTTTTACACTTTAATCTGGAGGTGGATCCCTATTTATTTCCTCTTTTCTTTCTATGATCTACTAGTTTGTGAAGTGGGTTATTGGTCTCATGTTGTTCTACTTGTCTATGATGTGGGGGAATGTTGTTGTAGTTGGGGAATGTTGACATCCAAAGTTGCTGAGTAGTTCAACACTTGGCAGCACAATGCCAACTTAAAAAAGTGCAGGTCTTCTGGAGTATGTGGGGTATTATTCTCATAAACTATAATGCTAAGCTAACAAGCATCCTTTTGGTATTCCCCTATTCCCTTTCACTTTTTAACTTGTTTGTTGTCATGATATAGACTATTCTTATTTGTGTTCTTAAGATGTATTTGGACTGTCTTTTACAGATGTGGGTGATCAGCATACTTTAAACATTAACCTATATCTAGATATTTTCATGGTGATGTGTGTATATATATATATATATATATATATATATATATATATATATATATGTATGTATATGTCCATGGCTTCTGGTAGTGACGTCCGTTGATGGAGGGTGTTTCTCTAATCAAGTCTGGATCACTCCGTCGATCGTTGGATTAGTCAACTAACATCGCAAAGTCCAGACCGATTTGTGTAACAGAAGTCATTTCATTCCAATTCTTTTTCATTCAAATGAATTATTTTGTGAAAACTGTGTATTACAACATCGGATATTTAAGATAGCACATGTGATTTCTCTTTGTCATCATTGCGGGATTGTCGTAAAAAGAGCAAGTGGTAGACCAAAAGAAACACTCAGAAGAACAATACTTAGAGAAAGTAAAACAACCAATATTCATACTATTCAAGAACTGCACAGAATAGATTTGAACAGACATAACTGGAGAGATCTGACTTCTGCCTTATGCGCTAACTTTATCGCAAACGAAAATGAATAAATGAATAAATAAATATGTCCATGGTATTTTCAGCATGCTTATATAAAAGCAAATCTCTACTCCTTCTAAATAATAACTCTCTACCCTATTGCTTATAATTCGTTTTGAGTCTACATCACTCAAGTCCCTTAGTTACATTTCTTCCTATGGAGAAGTCCATACATTAATAGTTGGGGAGGGGGGGAAATTTGGTCTGATAGTTTTACAAGAGGGAGGGGGGATTTTACAAAGTTGACATCAACAAAAAATTGATACATTTAGTCATGTGGATACTATAACTGATATATTTAGTCATCCAGGTACTATGCCTGACATATTTAGTCATCAAGGTACTACATTTGATATAATTAGTCATTTCGGTACTATAATTTATACATTTAGTCTTGTGAGTACTATAATTATACACATAATCATGTCGGTACAATAAATGATACATTTAGTCATGTGGGCACTTTAATTGATACATATAATTGATACATTTCGTCACATGGGTACTATATTTTGTATATTTAATTATACAAGTTTTATAATTGAAATATTTATATAATGTGTGTTCTATAATTGATATGTTTATTTATGTGGGTATTATAATATATACATTTAGTCATGTGAGTACTACAGTTGGTACATGTAATCATGTGGTACTATAGTTGGTGCATTTAATCATGTGGGTACTATAATTTGTACATTTAATCATGTGGGTACTATATTTGGTACATTTAATCATGTGGGTACTATATTTGGAACATTTAATCATGTGGGTACTATAGTTGGTGCATTTAATCATGTGAGAACATTTAATCATTTGGGTACTATATTTGGTACATTTAATCATGTGGGTACTATAGTTGGTGCATTTGGTCATATGATAACTACTAATGCCACATTTATTCATGTTCTGTTACATGCAACTGAAAGATCACATAATACAGTTACATAAATAGCACTTGCAGTAAATTTATTACAAGGAAAATGTGAATAAAACAAATAGTACTTTTGATCATGTGTACACACAATTACAACAGGAATGTATTCAATTTTAATGGAGTGTTATCTATGATCTGCAAATTTCGTTCACAAAATGAGAAATTCAAGATTAACGGGAAACACTGAAACTGTGAGAACATGAGCCCCTCCCCCCTTATCTGAGGCTGGCTCTTGTTCTCACTGTCATTGAATAGCAGGTGCCACACTATCACCGGGTGTATTTCTTCTTCTTTATCTTTGACTAGGATGCAAGACGTGGGAGTGCAGCGTGGTGCTGCAAGAAATTAGTAGCATGTAGGAATCAATAGAAGAGTTATCAACCAACACAGAACTGGAACAGTAAGTTACCACATGCTGAAAGACATAATAATAATAATAATAATAAACCCATAACCCATAACCCATCAGATCGTAAAGGTGTCCCATTGAGACATTTAGTGCAGAAATATCAAGCATCACTATCCTCTACCATCCAGATGATTATGGAAACTTCATACCCTGTTCAGTTCTTGATATTATCCAGCAATGTCTTCTTCTGACCACATCTTCTTCTACTCTCCACTGTACCTTGAAAAGCATCTTGTGCCATCAAACAATCACGTGCCATACAGAGTTATCAAAGAATCACGTGCCATAGAGTTATCAAAGAATCACGTGCCATACAGAATTATCAAAGAATCACGTGCCATACAGAGTTATCAAAGAATCACATGCCATACAGTTATCAAAGAATCACGTGCCATACAGAGTTATCAAAGAATCATGTGCCATACAGAATTATCAAAGAATCACATGCCATACAGTTATCAAAGAATCACGTGCCATACAGAGTTATCAAAGAATCATGTGCCATACAGAGTTATCAAAGAATCACGTGCCATACAGAGTTATCAAAGAATCATGTGCCATACAGAGCTATCAAAGTTTCGCAATTGTTAACAGTGGTTCTTGTTAGCCTGCTAATACATTTATTCTATCATGCATAAACACATTGATTTTATGTTGTCAGTAACAGATATTTCAGTAAAAGATACCCAACACATGTCTATAGCATTTATTTTCTTCAAATTTCTGCATTCTTCTCTCTAAACCTGCAGTTAGAGTCTAGGTCTCACAGTCATATAGAAATATTGACAAAACCAAAGATTTATATAACTTAATCTTAACACAGGTGGTGATCCTGCTAAATAGTGGTTAATCTTGTCATGGCAGACATGACCATTGTCAGCCTTTTCTTAACTTTAGCTATTAAATCACCATCACTACTAATATGGGCTCCCAGATAAGTAAACGTCAAAACCTCCCAAAACCTTCAATTGTTAGGCTTTATATTGGTTGAGATTAACTCAATACTCATAATCACCAAAACTGTACTCTTATGTGAATTGATCTTTATGCAGAGTTTTTTGCTAGTCATGTTGTTAACTCTTGCGGTTCTGCCTCTGTTGTTGCCATCAGATCGATGTCATCAGTATAGCGGAGATTAGAAATTGATATAAAATTGAAGGACATACTGAATATGAAATTGGAGCCCTTATAGACCTATCCGGAGTGCCATAATGATCTGACGACTAACTATCACCACCAGTCAAACATAGATTAAGAGACTGGAAGGAAATCAAAATGAAGCACTGTGCATCATCATTGGTTATACCTGGGATATACTCGTTGTGGCTATGAGGTTCCTACTTGACTTTCTGAGCATATCTTAGGGAATTAATATGTGACATGCCTGTGCATACCTCATAGTGAGTTCTAACACAGAACATCCACTACACAGTGAGATCCCTCATGTGAAGGGAAGCAGGCTAAGAGTGGCATATCATGGAGGATGCTTTTAAACAGATCTGTGCACCGAAATACATCAATCCTGGCAGGAATAGATACCTGTTCTTAGTGTCTTTCAGGAGGTATTAAAGACAATCATTACACTCACTAGAGAGTGCGGAGAACATAGCTCTGTAAGAGTGGACACTGAAGTTAAGGCACTCATCTGCCAATGATACAGATATTGCGATTTACACGGACGGGTTGGTTGTCCGTCAACTGCAGTGTGCATGGGCCTTTACCACCAGATCAAACACAAGAACAGTACATGAAGCCAGTAGAGTTTCCGCAGCAATAACAAGCAGCCATACGTCGGAAGTGCATACTGTAATGCAGGCACTAAACTGGCTGGAATTGCAATTCTATTTTCATGCGTGTTATGCTAAGTGACTCAATGAATTATTCATAAAGTCAAACGTTAAAAATAAAAATAATCAGATGTAGCATAGCCGTTTATACATCAAAAATGCATTGTGTATTGTAGTTGGTCAAATACTGGGTTAGTGAACCAACTGAGAAAGACAAGGTATTATCCCACACATAGAGGCTAAGCCATTTTCTTTATGTTCAAGAGGTTGTAAGTTCAAAACCAACTTTAATGTCTTGTATATGTATAATTTTTCTAAGATTCATGGGGAAGCTACAGAGTTACATTCTTATGAATGATACACTCGGCAGGCGGAATGACATTTATGGAGTACATATGGGGGTAAAAAAATTATAAAAACATTTATGACAACTCATGACGCTGTGTAAGAACAGAAGCTGGCAATTTTAAATGGTTCCCAGTAAATACAGGCGAGAAGCAAGGATGTGTCATATCACCGATGTTATTTAGTATTGCAATAGATTGGGTCATGCGAAATTGCACAGCTGGTAAAGATTGTGGTATCGAGTGGCTCAGAAATAAAAGCCTGGAAGATCTCGACTTTGCATACGACCTAGCATTACTTAGCTCAACTCATGAAGATGCCCAAGAAAAAACAAATAGCCTTCAATTATTCTCTGCACAACTTGGGCAAATCATTACATCCAAGTAAAAATATTTGACTACCAACAAATCAATGGACATCAAACTAAATGACAACACTCTTGAAAAGTCAACAACTTCACATGCCTTGGCAGCAAGCTATCAACAACAGGAGATTCATCAACAAAAATATCAAACAGTATTGCACTGGCTGCTAACTCATTCAATAAACTATCAAATATCTGCATTCAAAGTTAGTTAGTTAGTTAGTCATCGGATGATCATCACTGCAAACTGGACACGTCTATAGTTGCTCCGATCCCTCCTTGAGTGTATCCGCCATTACATATCTGCTGACAGTATCGGTCATATGCTGGTTGACCATCATTCTTCTGCGCCCTCCAAAATGTTTTTGAATGTTTTTGGCATTCAAAAACACTAAGAACTAACACAAAACTCAAAATCTTCAACTCCTGCATAATTCCAACATTAACATATGAATGCGAAAGTTGGAAAGTAACATCAAACTTAGAACAAAGACTAAACACCTTTGAAAATAAATTTCTTAGATGGCTACCTACCAAACACAGTTGTCAGACAAGAATTAAAAAAAAAGAATATGTACCCAACTATATTAGGAATTGTCGCTGGAATTACATCGGACACGCTCTATTAATAGATACTGAAAGATTCCCCTGTCAAGCTTTGATGTGGTCACCAAAGGGCAAGAGAAAATGAGGAAAACCAAAAGAAACTTTAAGTAGAACTATTACAAGAGAACGTTTCACTATCGGTATCAGAAACAATGAAGACCTAAAGCAAATTGCAATGAAATGAGAGTCATGGAAATCTATGACATCAGCCCTATGTGCCGTCTTTGTCCCTAGAGGAATAACTAGATAACTAATATGAGGTAACCCAAGTACAATTAAATCAATCCTCTATGCCTTTTCACCTTTATCTTTTTTAGCTGCAAGCAGTTATCTATTATAAAAATTATGTAATGTAAACACAAATAAGCAAATCAAATATGAGAACTGGCATGAAACAGTGCTAAATAAAAGTATAAGAAATGTGTACATCGATGTCACAAAGTCTAAACATAAAGACTAAACAAGTTTAAACACAACAAACAATTATGGTCAATCACAAATTATAATTAGAATCAGATGATTCAAATGTAAAAATGGTGCTCCCTGTTTATTAAGTGCTGACATTATCTAAGTATTTGTTTCATTTCTGCCTGGTTTATTAATATATTTTAGACATCATACAATGAACAAAAATGATCTCCATTTCATTATTAACCAATAGACTGATGTTCTGTCATGGAGTTATTGAAAAAAATCACAAAAATTGTACATTTTTTGGATATTTTGTATCTTAGATAAAATACTTGTAATAGGAAAGCATGGTCTATCTAGTGAAATGCATGTGCAATAATTTAATTCTAATTTTATATATAAAATGATGCTATTTTTGCTATTTTTTTTATTCACCATTACTCTTGCATCCAAAGATCAACATGGAAATAAAGAGACAGATAATATCTATAATTTTCATACCAACACTTTGTTACCAGTGATAAACAGTAGAGAAAAATTATCACATGTGTGAGATGAAGTGTTTAAGAAAAGCAGCTATGGACACTAAACTGGACAGAGTAAGAAACGAGGAAATCAGAAAAATAGCAATACTGCCCTGTATCGAATATATAGAATGTCAACAGATAAAGTGGTTTGGTTACCTAGTGAGAATAGACCCAAGCCAAATACCATTAAAAGCTTATAACAAAAGATCATCTCAATACAGATCCAAGGGTAGACCAAGAAAGAGAAGTCCCATACAACAGATTTAAAACAATGAGACTGTAGGACAAAATGTCATGAGCTGGAAGACTCCTATTTCAGCTGGGACTTTGCTACTGTGATTTCTTTTAAATCTCAAGACTTGAACAAAACATTAACAAACAAGTAAAGGTATGTAAATTAATGAGTTCATGGAAGCTAGGGTGTTCCATAAAAAATATACATTTCACAATTATTGATTAATGATTGCTTTTGACTAAAGACTGATAAAAACATATTATAAATATATATATATATTAGGGCTTTTTTTGTCTTGTAGATGGTCATTTAGTTATAGAAGCAATCTGTTGAACATTTTCTCAGGAATGGTGACTTTTCAAGTGATAATATCACAGCAATGGAAGCTTTTCATTTGCATCTTCCTCTTTTATCTTTCATATCTTTAAACATATCATTTCTGAACAATGCTGCTCCCACACTTGTTTAGCTTCTTCATTTTTTTCATTTTGAATGCTGAAAAACTTTATTTCACAAATTCAAGTATCAAATTCTTCAACATGACCAATTCCATTTATACACTGATTACATATTCATTCAGAAATCACTGAGAACTAATTGTTCTTAGTGAAATTTTCTGACTGGTTTAATAATAAGGGATGATTTTTCACCACTTTCAAACATTCTCAACTTTATTTGAGAAGATTTCCATAAAAATCTCTTATGAAGCTAGTCATCTTAGAGATTGTCTATTGGTAACTGAAAAGAAATAAAATACTTAATAAATTCACAAGCATGAAAAACAAAAACATGTGTGTAAATCACATAATGATGACCTTAGGAACAAATAACTGGTTAGAGATTAGAAACAGAAAAATTAAAAAATAACAACACAATGATATATTATTTGTATTAGTTACTACAGTAAAATCTTGGTTCACTAATGTTCTACGCATGCGTCTGAAAATCAGTATGTTACATATTGCAGAATCGTACCATAAAGACATTTGGTCATAATACAATTCATTCCTATCGGCTATATCTAGACATGTTATTCTGTAACTTTTGTTTCCAGTCCTAGTTGCTTTGTTTTGTTCCTATTCCTCCAGGTTTTTAAATTTTCATTCCATGATGATATGTCATCATTTCTATGTACTTTCAGTTGTTAAATGTCTGTGGTCTAGTCCATTTCCATATTATTTTGATAAAGATGTTTTGGTCAAAATGTTGAATCAATCTGTTTTGTAAGCTGTTCAATATATTTTTTCACATGATTTAGTTTCTTTTGTGCATGGCAGATGGGGCATGTTTGCTCCCTACCCCAATTGTATAATTGAATTGTAGATATACTCAAGCGGAGGGAGATCACAGTTTCTGCAGATGTGTTCTATGTGCAATGAAGATTACTTAACAATCAACTGACAAAAAATATATTGACAAGTGAGATGAAATGCTTGAGGAAAGCTGCAGGGGTCACCAGGTTTGACAGATTGCAGAATGAATATATCAGGGAAAGAATAGGTACAATATCTTGTACAGATTACATAGAGAGAAAACAGATCAAGTGGTTTGGCCACATTATGAAAATGCATCAATGAAAGTTGTCCGTAGAAGCACATAACCAAATGAGATCAGGGTACAAAGCTAGAGGAAGACCACGGAAAAGATGGATAGAAAACGTCAGGGACATCCTGTACAGACACGGTCATAGCACAGCAGAGGCCACACATCTGGCTTTAGAACACAAGCTCGAGCTCCAATCACCCTACGCTTAACGGCAAGAGTGGATCACAAACCACCTGGGGAAAGACAATAGACAATAAATATAAAATATTATGTTTTTTTGGGATTGGTTATTGCTTATGAACCACCATTATTCTACTACTTGTAGACCCATAGTGTATTTATGAAAGAAAAAATGGCTTATTGAACAGACTAAACCAACAACATGTTTCAATGAAACAAACAAGTCATTAAGTTAACACATGATGATGGCCTTTTGTTTCTTTACAGATGGTCGGGAGCAAGACGGTATAAAATTTCAAACAGTCTAAGAGGTTCTCAAGAACTATAAGTGATGTATGGATTTGAACCAAGGTCATATAGATGACAGACACATTAACCTAATACATGTTACATATATTCATATGGTTTCAAAGCAGTTCCAGTTTGTTCAAGGAAGCTGATAGTGTAATGTTAAGTCATTCATCCTCTGTTCAGCAGACCTAGATTTCAAGCCCACTCATTATTCATGGTTTAAAATCAAAACAACTCCTGTGGTTCACAATGAAGTACGGTACCAGGGCTCACGCTATGGGGAATGTTGCCTTTACTTCTAATGACCTAGTGCAGTAAGTGACAGTAGTCAGGCAGTTTCTGGTCAACTACTGACTAGGCAGCTGAGCACTTATCAGAAACCATGTGTCATGACACTGGCTAAAAATTCTGCTTTATCTGTTGTTATAACAAATACAATAGACATTTAAAGAATGTACCATAAAATATGAGCTAAATGTGATTAAAAAACCAGTTACCGAATTCAACCTTGACATAGTAACTGATGAACTTACCTCAATTCCTTTATCAGCTGGTTCAAAACCAAGTACTTTTGCAAAGAAGAAAAATTCCCCATCCAGGGATGCTTGTATATTTTCAGACTTTCGGAAACCATGTTGCTCTCCTGAGATGAAAATCACTTTCAGTCATCATGATGTTTGTAAGAAATGATTAAATGGTTAAACTATGATAAAATGTTATTCCAATATATTGAAATCTATCACATTATACCCTTATATATCGCAGAGTTTTATACTGGTGTAGCTGGCAAGAGTTGTATGCTGGTATAGTTGACAGAGAGTTGTATACTGGTATAGTTTTACTGGTAGAGTTGGCAGAGTTATATAATGGTACAGTTGACAGAGAGTTGTATACTGGTATATTTGGCAGAGAGTTGTATACTGGTATATTTGGCAGAGAGTTGTATAATGGTATAGTTGACAGAGAGTTGTATAATGGTATAGTTGACAGAGAGTTGTATAATGGTATAGTTGACAGAGGGCTGTTGTTAGTTAAGTTTTACTGCAAGTTTTTGTTCTAGTTTCTCTATCAGAGTCCAGGTCTGGCATTGGTAGCACAGTCTCAGCATGAACACTGTGTTTATTAGGTAACATTCTTTTGGAGAACATGTCAATATTCTGGTGTTTTAGCAGTGGTGGTAATTGATATAAAACTGTATTTGCCTTCTGGCATCTTGTCTCTATCCAGTTTCCCATCTTACAAGAATATGCTACGTAGATACTTAAATTCCTGCACTTGGTTGAGCTTTGCATCGTCTATGTATATTTCTAGAGTAGAAGGCTCCTTCAATAGGCATTGCACTAAACCGAAAGCTGAAGTTTCCTGGGTATGAAAGAAAGCTCAGATAAACCACCCCACTGCACATAGGAAGTAAGTGCTCCTGGGGTTCTCAAACAAACAAACAAACAATAATGTATATTTCTAGTGGGTATTGATTTCTGCATATCTTCAGTGTTTCTGATTTTGGTTTGCTGATTCTCATGTTGTACTTTTTGCAATAGGTATTTAATGCACTTAGGTGTTTGTGCAGCGCATATATATCATTGTATATCAATGCCATATCGTCTGCAAATGGTAATTCATTATGTTGTTATCTTCTTTTTCTCCATTCTCTTGTTGTGGTTGATTTTCTTGTTCCATTGTTGTTAAGGTTTCTTTGGATACTTTATCTGTATAGATGTTTAATAGTAGCAGGGATAATACACATATCTGTCTGACTCCAGATGTTATGATGAATGTGTCTGTGACTCCTTCTGGTGGTCTTACTCTCCCTTTATAGCTTTGATATAGTGCTCTGATGTTTTTTAGGAGCTGGCCATAAACCGCATACTCTTCTAAGTAGGACTATATGTGTTATTTAACTGATTCACTCCACAGTCCATTATCAGTCATTGACTGATTTATCAAACTAACTAGAAGCTGAATGATGTTTTAAATAATCTATAAATAGACAGCTAAACTTGAAGGAAAAAAATTGTTCCTGTAACTTAGTTAAAAGCAATGCTTTAACCTGTTTCAAAACAAGGCTACACAAAGGATAACATGGCAACCATGATCCCAGGTTAATCTTGTGTCTTCTTTTAAATGACGCTCTGCTTAACCAAAAACAGTTGCATACTGGTATTGTTAAAATAAAATACTTTTTTGGTGTTATTAATTATGTAAGTGGTTTTATTGTGTCAAGAATCGTGAAATTCTATTGCAGCATCTCCAATAACTTAGAAGGAACTGTTATGTTAGAAGGAACTAGCGAACAATAATTGACTAATAGCTGTTTTTAGTTGTCAAAAGAGTTATTCAAGTATATGTTAACTTTATTATGTTTTTTGTCAAGTGTTACTTTTTGATAAATGTAAACAAGAATACCTTTGAATAGAATATACATGGTTGGTAGTCCTTTAGATTTCACAGCATTGTACATCATCTCTGCCTGGTTGGGGGGAACAATCTAGATGGGACAAAATGAAAGTAGAATATTTGCAGAAAACAATGAATATATTAAATTATCTTTATTTGAATGCAGATATTAACTCACTCCCTACGTACCCTCTTTTAAAAGATTCTATGATATCATTACAGATTATGGAGAGCCGATAAAGCAACGCTGACAATTTTTGTTTTATTTAATCATTTTCAGTATTTATATCAAAATAAGAATGAGTTCGATTGAAAGTGTCCACATAACTTTGAAATGATTTTGGTGTTTTATTATAACAATTCCTTACCATGGTGTAAGGCCAAAGGTAGACCAAGAAAACGGTAGATAAAAAACATCAAAATAGCCTTGAACAAACATGGACTAAATGCAACCTTGGTGACACATCTGACCTTGGAGCGACAGCTTAAGCTCCCACCCCTACGCTCAACGGCAAGTGTGAATGCAATCAAAAATCATTCACTTGGGAAAAGACAATAGACAATTATAACAATTTTGTAAGTTATTGATAACTTTTGAACGTTTGTGGTATGTGACACCATTTTTCCTTATATTTTCTAGTTACATTATGTTTCATGAAAGTAAAACTAATTTATTTACTTTGGTCGAATTAATTATTTAAATCCATTATTTATGAAAGTTGGGGGGGGGGGATCATGACATTTACACTGAGTAACAATTAGAGTAAATCTGCTCAACCACAATCTTTCAAAGAAAATATGGATGTATTCCACAAAAATTTAACAATAAGGGCTTTTTTCCTATAAACTATCTGCATCTAATAATACACCCCCAACATTGTGAAATGTTTTTTCTGATTATGTATGGTTTTGTAATATTTTTTTGGTACAATTTTTAGGCTCATTAGGTTGACAACTATGCAATGAATTAAACTGCGACTTAATGAATATACACTAGTTGCTAAAATATAGGCAACCATGGTTTTTTGTGTGTTGATGTTGCAGTAGCAGTCAAGGGGTAAAACTGAATGACTAATGATGCTGGACACTACTAAACATGCTAACTACATATAGCCAAATAGTTTCTGCCATAGAGCTATGATAGGTCCACAGGTAAAAAGCGCATATTGTATTATGTTTTGAGAGCAAAGATTTTGCATGCAATCGTGTGAGGAAAAGACTTAAACAGAACTTTTAGTCATGAAGATTTAGGTACTATGTTCATTCAAGAATGGCATTGTCATTTCAGTTGTGAGAAAAATTCTGGAAGGCATTTTCTGAAATAGAAATGTGGATGGTCTGTTTCTGCTGCAAGTGCTTGTATATACAAAGTCATATTTGCAATAACAAATTTCATTATCATCTGAGAAAGAACTGTAATTTGACTTGTCATATTTGTGCAGACACATTCATAGAGGTTAAAAGCATTGCATGCGATCGCAAATCACAGAAATGGGTGTTTTGAAATTATTCATTTCAAGCCACTTTATGAGATGAGGTTTGGAGAACATAGAGATGAGGTTTGGAGAACATAGTCACAACAGGCATGATTGAAGGCAACAGAGACAGAAGGCAACAATGTAATAAAATATTAGACAGTTTAACAACCTCGCACAGCAGGGAAACCCTAACGATCCTGATACACAATATTGGAGATAGAGAGCTGTGAAGAGACATGATACCTACACCAGCTGGCATGATGATGATGCTGACTCATTTTATAAAATATTCTACTTTGTCATTGGCCACAAAGTATACTGTTGAGGACTACATGTGACCTCTTCTGGACCACCAGATGGATAGCTTTGACTTTGATATTGTTAATCTGACTTATCTTATTGCAAAAAAAAATGTTTGTTCTGAAATATGTATGTTAAATTAGTAAAAAATTTGAGTGTATATATATATATATATATATATATATAATTTGCTATAATTTTTTACTAATTTGGTACCATGAGATTGAGATATGTTAATTTGATCCAGCTTTGTATTTTATATATATATAAATAAAATAAAAAGCTGGATCAAATTAACATATCTTAATCTCAATCTCATGGTACCTATATAGGTACTCCGCCCCTTTCAAACTGAAAGTGTCAGTGAGAGATCCCTTTTCCTACGTTTATTCTCAAAATCCTGATGTGTTTGGCCATGGTTTACATCTTAGCTGTGATATCTGCACCTTTTGACCTGACACATCTGACTTCAGCATGACTTCTGGATCCATTAACCCAGAATGGAACAGCCATTTTTACCCCATAACTTTCGTAATTAGACACCATCTATAACATGCATGGCAGATAGCAGTGCTGCTATTCTTTTCTCTCCTCTCAGGCCTGGCAAGACATAGGCAGCAGATCAGTTACACAGTAAAAAAAAGTAAAGTAACCCATAGCATTTATTAACGCTGTAGGAGTGTGAGATGTTAGTGATCTCACATTTCAGAGGCTCTGCAAATGAGGGTGGTAGCCATCACCTCTCCCTCGCAGTCTTTACTTCCCGGATTAATCCGGTACACATTTAAGGCCAATCCGGTACCCAATCTGAAAAACATTTCCGCCTCAACTGGGGAATGAACCCAGAACCACTCATATGCGAAGCTAGTGCGCTAACCACTGCACTAATGCGGCGCCCTGGTAACATCCATATGACAACACCAGAATAACTCAGGAATTAAATAAGCGTATTTTGTAAACGTATTATACAGTAACTCTGGTTGAAAATGTGATGGATTCTAATTTTTTATTTACTCTTAAAATCTGACTGCCAATTTACAGTCAAGTTAATTGAGAATTCAACATCACATGTTAATATGAAAATTCAGCACTCTACTACTAAAATAAGCCACAAATAGCTACTGGAGTTATGTTGAGAAATATGAGCTTCTGTTACCAGTTAGCATATGAAATATAAATCACAGGTCATCAACAATGATTCACCAAAAGTTAAAACTGGTTTCTCAAACAACTGCATAGCACTCTGTGTAGATCATAGCTGTTCAGCCTCCTTCAGCAGACACTATAAAAGTTAATACTTAATCACAAAACATTACTTTATAACTGAAAATGTTACACTTTACTGATCAACTTCAACATTCGTTGAATTTCTGCTATATATATCATTGGTAATAAACTTCCATTAATACTAAAACCATTGAAACTTCAGAAATGCAGCTACCATAGCAATAGTATTACTAAGAGTAGCTTATCTGGAATGGTGCGTCATCCCAAATGGCAGTACCCATAAAATACAGTTTCTCTACATGGCTTTTAAGATTTATTCTTAAAAATTCGGAAATGTGAATAGAAAGGATACATAGAAAATATTTAAATCCACACCCAACATTTTAATAAGTATTATTATCCTCTTGAAATAACACTGGGACTTTCAAAGTTATTTAGATAATGAAAACATTCATTATGACACAAACAAAAACTTTAAACTCAAGTTGTGAGTTCGATTTTGTATGGATTTTACAAATACAGTGATGTTGATATCTCAAACATTCATGAATACCTTGGTAATGGAAGATAAGTAAAGTGTTAATACATTCTGTATGAGCAGAAAACTATGACACACACACACACATATATATTCTCACTTTGTCTTCATCACCTTGAAAGAATCCTGTAGCAGTGCGGAGTCTGTATATATTATGGATAGGTGACCGTTCCTTGCATATTTCTTTTCCTCCCTTTTCGAGCGGAGCCAAAAGTGTATCCAAATACCTGCTCTCAAACTTATGGGTATCCTCCATCAATGCTTGTAAATCAGCAACTCCAAAATGACTGACACCTATGAAAGATAGATGAATACATGTACCTCAATGACAGAACTCTGGACATGGTAATTTTTCTGGGAACCAAGTCTTCATCTTTGAGGGCAAAGCAATTCAAGTCCAACTTGATTGATACCCATTACCTAATACTGTCATACAGGGAAAATTTTGTTATGTATCCTAAGGGAACATTGGACAAGAGAATCATCCTCTTACATGAGATATGTTCGCAGGTAGTGCAGCACCTTGTTCAAGATAGATATAATTGACCCAAGCCAAACTCAGATGACAACTATTGCCCAACATTGCAGTACAGATAAATTATTGTTTAGAATCCCAAGACACAGTGGGTGATGAGCTATCAATGGCATCGCTATAATGGCTGTCCTGAAATATGCATGTAAAATCATATATAAATTATACATAAATTAAAAATAAATCGCATTTATATAAATCACAGGGGTGCAAAGGGAACACACTGCTCTCAGCGGACCCAGGGTTAGCAGACAACCAAGATCTCAAATGTACCTCCTTGCGGTGCACCCTGGAAACAGAAATACAGCAGATCGAGCTGATTCTGGCCAAATCATTTGGGGATCATGTCCAAGAATGTGGAGGTAGCCGATGGAAAGAGATTTGAATGCATAAAAGACAGACAATATCTCAGACACCACCATCAACACCACATACAGCAACACTGTTGACATACAGTGAAGCTAGTTAGTCCAGTCCGAACATTGGAGGAGCGACCAATGAAAAAAGCATGAAAAGGTGGATGCATGGCGAAAGACAGACAGATTTCATACTGAGTACAATGGAAAAAAATGAAATGGCAGAACAGCGCTAGAGGGCAGTGCAAACTGCAAAAAGATAGTGGAAACGATTACGGAAATGGGAACTACAAGCTCTGTTAGCTCGTGACGAGCTTCTAGTTACTTGATTTCCTTATAGGCAGAGACCCATACCCAATAATGGGCGTCTAGCAAAGCAAAAAGACCTGGCCTAACTCTAATGCCGAGTCTTCCTGTACCGGAAACATGCTCGCAAAGAGAAAGGGTGCCGTAACTGATAGGCTCAGGCAAGAAAGGGACAAAGATGGCAGCCCTGGCCCAACTCTACTGTCAAGCTTTCCTATACTGGAAATACACTTGCAGAGAGAAAGGGTTCTGTACCACATGGGCTCAGGCACAAAAGAGACAACGAGTTTAGCCCTGACCCAACTCTACTGTCAGATTTTCCTATACCAGGAAAACGCCTTGCTCTCAAACGCCTGGTGTGAGACTCAAACTTGGGCAAGGAGTTCACGATGTCGGTGAATGACACCTCGGCTAAGAGTGCGAAAGAGCCAGGGTCCAACTCTTCTGTTGAGTTCTTCCTCTTAAGGAACCAGGCTTACAGATGAGAAACGGTTCAGTACCCAATGGGCACAGGCACAGTACGTCCAATTACACAAGGCAAGTTCATAGACAGTGGAACACCTCGTGCGAGACAGACGTGAGCAAAAATCGTCTGGGCGATGAGTCACCACACACATGCGTGGCAGGCGACAGATAGGGAGGCTGTCACAGGCTAGGGTAGCCCACCCGAATTGTCAAGGCATGCCAAAATTGGATGTGCTAGGCCTACAAGGTGCATAACGGTGGCACAACATAATCACGCTCCCGGTGGAAATCACACGGATATCCGTGCTGGTTACAATGGAGCGAACAAAATTTTTAAAAATTATATAAATCACATATATAAATTTATAGAATAAAACCACAGGTAAAAATATATTTTATTATATACTGCAAGTTACAAGTTAACATACCAACTTTGAATGTGTCAGTAAATGTAAGGCAAGCAAGAGTGGTGAACCCACCAGCTGAACGACCATCAATACACACTCTATCTGGATCAATCTTCCCAATAGAAATTAGATATTTGACACCTGAGCTACAGTCATCAATATCCAAAATTCCCCATCTGTAATGATCAAGGAATCAACAGCAGATTATAACGGCTGGAATATTTTAGGTTCGTTATTCAACTAGTTTATAGATTATCTAAAAAAAGATACAATCTGTGTCAGTAGACAACAGCAGACAAAGAATGCACTCCTCTTTCAAATGTTAGTCCTGGTCATATATCATTTACTCTGGATAAGTGAAGAATGTCTGAGCTCATTTTCCTCTGCATCTCTTTTACCTCTTCTTTCACTCTAAGTGAGAAGTCAATATTCTCTTCCTCTAGGAGTTATTTTTTATCTCGTTTTACATGATACGAACCTCAATATAACAACTGCCTAGCCATAGACCACCTATCACTCCTCCTTTCTATTTTCTTCTGTCTTCTCATATCCTTACCAAGTAGTTTTTGCAAAAAAAGAGATATTTGTAGCTGTGACCCAGAGTATTTTTGTTTATGCAAGGTTCAAGGTACAATAGTTCTTAAGTATAAGAAATTGGGGAAGGAGTTGAAAATACCATCTTATAGGTAAAAGTGATCTAAAAGTCATGCTCAAGTAAGATATATCTGGAGGAAAGGCACAAATATCACAGCCCTGCTGTAAACCATGACACAATACATTCCCCTCTTCAGACTACATCCTGCTAATCAGCAAGAGGTTGAACTAACACATAAGAAAAAGAAGTGTAAGCCATGCAGGAAGACAAAGGAGTCAACAGGGAACACAATCCCTGAGCAGACGTGTAGAGACATCAAGAGTTATGCTAAACAAATTATAGCTATTGGAGACCATGACTTAGTGGAAAAATGTGACAGATTTGCCAAAATTCGACCATTTCATAGCCAAATTTAAGAAAGGTCATTTTTAAATGTCACTGACCATGAAATTTATGATTTGGTATAGTTGTCAAATACTGTAATTAGCCATATTTTGTATGGTTTTTTGCAAGGTTTGACTCTGTACACCCATACAATACATTTTACATTTTTTACATGAATTTCTGCAGTTTTGTACGTTGTGGGTTTTTTTAACTCAATTTAGTGGCAACAGAGATTTTGTGTCACCAACAACAATAGATATCACAACAGATGATTCAGCAGTGAAACAAACAAAAGAATTCAAATATTTAGGAATTGTTTTTTCAGAAAATGGCAAACTAGACAGACAAACAGAATCAGACTGTCAGAAAGCAAATGTATTGACATATCACCTTTCACCATTACTCCTGCATCCAAAGATCAATATGGACATAAAGAGACAGATAATATCTGACTTACCTGTCAACTGTCCGTAAATTCCCGTAATTTTTATGGTTTCTTCCAAGCTGTACGGTTTCACGGGCATACACCAGCATTTACGGGTTTTTTTACGTGAATTTCTGCAGTTCCTTACGTTTTGGGTTTTTTTTACTAAATTTAGTGGTGACACTGATATTTTAGTATATATTTTAGTGGCAACAGTGATTTGTGCGCAATGGTGTCGTTTGCGGGTTTTATTTGATCTGGTCTTGGGGCGAAGTATTGTTGCAAACAATGCTTTTAACACACTACCCAGTACTTTAATTATTCTTTGTGCTGGGGACGTTGTCTTTATACCGAACTTAGGGAATTTTTGTACACGAGCATTGACAGTGTTACTCAGTGTATCTACAGTACACAAATACTAGTAACTGAAAATTGACTATAATACATTTGAACTATCTGACAACCACAAACCTGATAAGATGTCAAAATTCCCCATAATCTGATAACAATAAATACGAAAGTACTCACTGATTTCTTAGTCTGTGTCTGTATTTTTTACCATATCCAGTGCTTCCTCTGTAGTCTACACACAACACAGCGAACCCTCGGCTAGTGAAATACTGAAGTTTAAGGTCTAGAAAACTGGTGAAAGCACCAGTTGGACCACCATGAGCTCGTACCAATAGTGGAGGCAATTCTCCTGCAGAAACATTTTTAATGTATGAGAGAAAAGTGCTTTTCATATTTCAAATATAAAAGTCTTGAGTAGTAAACAATTCAATTAAATTTCTGCCAACTGAAGGGTAGTGACAACTTGGGGGGATATAGTAAGAGCAAAGATATCAAATTCTAATCAGTTGGATCAATAAATCTAAACAGCTATTTTAATAATAATTCTAAACAGTTCTAATCAATCATACTGTTGGTAATTAACACTTTACAGACCAATTTCAACCGTCGTCGAATTTAAGTTATAGAACCTTGGGGACCAATTTCGAAAAACTAAACCGCTATGATACTTCGGAAATATGGCAACCATAGTGACAGTGTTACCAAAAATAGCTCAGCAGGGAAAATATGCTGTTCCAAAATGACAGTACCGTCATTTAAAATACGATTATAGAAATTGTTCATGAGTTTTAATCATGACTAAATCAGTTTTTTTCACAGGTGAGAGTGTATGATATATAGAAAGTAATGTAAATCTAGATCTAACATTATAATAATTAGAATTTTGCACTTGAAATAACTCTGGGGGGCTTTCAAATTCATTTAGAAAGTGCAAACATTCATTACGACACGAGAAAGTTTCACGGCTCTCTAGAGCAAATTTGATTTTATAAGGTTTTTAAAGATGATGTTGGTATTGGGAGATAGATACGTTCTGAATTACTGGTCAGAAAAATGTTAAGTCAAGAGGATGAGAATGTATTACTAATATAATGAATCTAAAACATCTTCTTCTTCTGCGTTTGTTCTCAAACTCCTGTAGATTTACAGGATGTAGTCCAGAACAGAATGCCCTGTCATAGTTTACAGTTTGGCTGCGATATCTGCACTCTTTTAACTTGACACGTCCAACTTCAACATCTCCTGTCACCTCTTACCATCCAGTCAACAATAAATCTCCTGTCACCTCTTACCATCCACAGTCAATAAATCTCCTGTCATCTCTTACCATCCATAGTCCACAATAAATCACCTGTCACCTCTTACCATTCAGTCAACAATAAATCTCCTGTCACCTCTTACCAACCAGTCAACAATAAATCTCCTGTCACCTCTTACCATCCACAGTCAACAATAAATCTCCTGTCACCTCTTACCATCCACAGTCAACAATAAATCTCCTGTCATCTCTTACAAGCGGATGACAGATAACAGTGTACTTTTCTTTGTTCCCCTTTCAAGCCCTAGCAACACACAGATGTAAAAAAAATATATCTATGTTTCATTGGACCAAAGGTCATGAGCCCAAGGATCACTGGATCAGCAGCCAACCTACCATCTATGTTCCATCAACCGTCTATAGGGTAGAGACCAGTGATCTCCAGCTTGAGCAATGTGATGTTGCTATGTTTAATTCTTGTATTTTGTTGAGACCCATAGTCATACTCTCTTTGATGGTTGTTATGCGAAGATTTTCTCTTGATCTTCCTCTCTTTCTTTTGCCACATGGTACCCATTTTAATGCTTGTAGTATCAGTTATTTTTATTCATTCTAAATAGGATACATGTCTAATATAAGTAAACTGTTTGCTTCTTATTGTTATAGAAATATATTGATGTTTGCTGTCTTCTCTTATTTACTTAACCCCTCACTCTCATACCAGCTGGGCCCAGCCACCTTTCACTCATTCCCAGCATGGCCGTAAACGGCTGATGCAGTGGTTTAAATTATTTTTCTTCACTGTTTACGTGCGAATAGACATGCTAAATTTTGACCTCATGTGACTAGTAGTAATGGCAACTAAAATAGCAATCTTCCTATTGTTTCTAACAGTTTTGGTTTTCGAGATGTAATATGGTTACTATGGCCTTTAATAATTTTTCAAAAGTTGGTTAAAATGAACCTACATATCTTCTTCTTCAGCGTTCATTATCAAACTCCCGTTGGATCTCTCTTGTAGCAGGACCATGGTCCTATTAGATTTCCAGCAGGATGTAGTCCAGAGAATGGAAATGCGTTGTGTCGCCATTTTATTTGCGCTAATGTCCCGACACATCTGTCTTCGGCTGGGACCTACATATGCTTCATATGAGATTGATTGGGAATTTTTGGTTGGAATTTAAGAGAACCAGAATGAATCAGATATTGATGAGGAATTAGTTCAGGGTTTGGGAGGTGAAAATAGCAATGATCTGTAGTGTTCTCCCTCTCCGATCTCCACATACTAGTTAGAGAATGTCAAAACAGCTGATCTATGTCAATATTGAGCAATTTCATGAGAAATCAGGCCCTGAAAATGACAATGATCCAGATGAAACTTACTGTTTGTGGTTAGATCTAGGTCTAACTTCACTATTTCTACGTGAGACATTTTTTGAGGTACTGTACAGAGCAAACCAAAGTGTATGTTGGTATCAAAATTTTGATAATATTCAACGTCTTTCTTTATGTGAGCTAGGCCTATATGTTTGGGGCTCACCAGTTACCCTCCTACAAAATGTTTGGTATACTGATAAACTGTTGAGTGTGCCTGCAGTGTCAATTGTAATGTTCAGAAACAGATTTCAAAGTATAAACAAATATTTTCATCTCGATGATAATTCTTCCAAATTAATGCCACAAGAACTAGATAAAATTTTAAGGTTAGACCTCTGTTTGATCTTAACCAAGTCCGGAGAGCTAATGAAGAATGTACAAGATATTAGTTTTGTTGCAGCTATGATAGTTTAACATGCAGATTCCAATTAAAATGGTAGTCATGTATGAAAATAAACTTTAGGGAATAAGAATTTGGTGCATTGTGGGTATTCATTCTGAACAAAAATATATTAATTCTAAATGCCTCTATACATTAAATGTGTGTATTGGATAATCAGATGAAAGATGGACTAGGATATCATGCAGTGTAAGGAAGACTGCTTTGCAGCTTTTCATTTCAACATTTATCTGCAAACAAATTGACACAAATGAAGCTGACATGAGTGCTCATTTAGTTTCCTCTAACTTCTTACATGACAAGTAAACCAATAGCTGTCAACTTATTTTTTCATAAATCTGTATTTTTAACAATTTATTTCTATATTTAAATAAAAACATCCGTATTTAGCAACCCTCCCCAAAAAATCCCTAAAAATCTCCACTAATGTTTTAAATAAAAAAAATTTTGTTTTTGCCCACAATATGAGTGTGAGATAAAAATGTCAGCATTAGTAATAATTACTAGGAAATTTAACACCAAGTTACCTTTTGTTTCAAAAAAATTAAAAAAAAAAAATTGAATTGCGTGTGTTTGGGCCAGAAATCGGTATTAATGCGAAAAATCAAAATCCGCACATGTTGACATCTATGAGTAAACCTGCCTTACATGACATTCTCAAAGATATAAATAACCAAACTGTCAGAGGATATCCTTGAAAACAGAATCAGGCTCCATTCACAAATACATGTTCACAGATCAGTAGCTCTTTCATTATCTGTAAATTGGGTTGAATCATAAAACTTTATTACAAATTGTATTTATTCAGTTTCTTGCACAAATACTTTAGTTCTTTTGCTAGCCCTGAAAATTAAGCTCTGAGTTTCTCTTGATTGACTGGGTTTGAAAGGGTTAAAGAACATGAGAAGAGAAAAATACAAAGAAAAATTATAAGTAGCAACAAACATTGTGGTCATATTGAAAAGACCTGACAATTGTGAATGTTTTTATGTATACAAATACTTGAAGCGCAATTCCTTTTTAGTACATGTCTTCTTCTGTTTAAGTCTCAAACTCTTACTGGTTAGCAAGATTTAGCTGGGAAAATGTCATGCTTATTATCAGTGTTGTGTCATGCGAGATACACTAGATAGTTTAACTCTTTCCACCTTTGGTGCCTAAGAAACTTCATGGGAGTACGTTGGCAGGATCGTGTACCAGATATGGAAATCCTTCAGAAGTCCCGTACACAAAGCATTCATGCCCTGCTGACTAGGTCACAACTCCGCTGGACTGATCACATCGTCCATATTCCTGACAATTGCCTTCCAAAGAGATTATTCTATGGGGACCTGTGCGATGGTAAACGTTCAAGCGGAGGACAGAAAAAGTGCTTCAAGGATCACCTAAAGAACTCTCAAACACTGCAGCATTAATCCTAGCTCCTGGGAGACTACAGCCCTTGATTGTTCAGCTTGGCACACCCAAATCACTGCTGGCATCACTAAATTTGAAAAATAAAGAACACTGTGGGCAATTTACAAGCGATGGAAGCAGAAGAACTAATCCGAAAACTCTCCTACTGAGGACCCTCTGCACTCCTGCAAAAGAACTTTCCTGGCACGAATTGGACTCATCGGGCATCTACAAACTCAGAAACCCAAACCAAAATTAGACAATCATAAATGTTTTTGTTTTTTCTAATTGTTCACCACATTTTATTGTTTTTTTCATTACGTGTTCATCTTCGATTGTGAAGGTGGAACATTATCACGTCATGTTTTCTAATTGTTAAGTGATAACTGAGTTATTTTGTAGAAAACAATATTCAAATGTGATAGGGCCATACCAGCCAATAGAAAGAACTGATAAGAATTTTTTGTTTTGAAGTGTCAAATGATGCCCACATCTTTTTCACTGCCCACCGGGAAAAGATTTTTTTTACATAATATTTGTTTAAATCCAAGTGAAAGTTGTTGTCACTTCACATGTCAGTTATCAAAAGATGCGAACAGGTACTTTCTTTTTTTCATTCTGAGTATGTGTTCAACATCACAGATTACAGGTAATAATTTCTTCTTTGTAACTGTTCAACATTGTGGTTTACAGCTTGAATATGATATTTTGATTTTATACTTTGTGAGCTCAGTGGTTAATGCGTACAGCAGTTTTAAATTAGCATGCTGGGTCAGCAAAAATGTCTTGATAAATTTTTGATCTTATCATGTCAAATATGCACTTGTATATTGATACATTAGCTATCAAGTGTTATTAATCTCAATTATCTATAACAATCACCCAGACAGAACCTTTAGAAGCTTGATAATCTTTGTTCACTGGAGGGTAGTATAATCCATAACATATTTCCCCATGTGTTGTTGGCCAGCTGATTTTCTGAGGGATGCTAAAATATCCACTGTCCACAGAAACTGTCATTGACACATGGATGACATCAACCTGAAGAACATTCACGTATAACAACTTGTTAAATTAGTAATATTCATCAATAATTATTCTTCTATCCAGCGCTGCGAGTTTTCACTCTGAGGCAGCATATGCCAGTTTGTAAAATCTGCAGGTTCTCTACTTGGGACAGACTTCCATATCAGGTGTTTTGGATAGATTGGCATAGTGGGAGAACCTCTTATCTAGCATTATGTAGTTCTATGCACTCAGATAGGACATGCTGCGCTGTTCCACATGGGTGACTGCAATTTCTACAAATAGGTGGGCATGCTGAATTTATTCTGTTAAGATGGTAATTTATAGCAATATGTCCCATTCATATTCATAGCAGAATATCCATAGTACTTATATAGCACACAGGTTTTGTAGCTTTACTTGATGACAACTAACAGGCTATCACTATTGGACTATGGGTAATGTGAAATAATACAAATAACTGTCATCATCATCGTCAAGTGCCATCTCCGTAATGAAGGTTGGCTGCAACAGACCTCAAACATCCACTGCCTCTTGTTTTGGTGGTGCACTCTGCTAGACTGTAACCTGTCCATCTTGTGATGTTACTCTCCCACTTGTATCTCTGCCTACCTCTTGCTCGCTTCCCTTTGACTTTACCCTCAAATAACTTCTTCGGCAAGGTGTCATGTCTTTTAACGTGTCAACAGTATTTTATTTGCTTGATCTTTATTTCTCTTAATAATTCTTTCTACATATTAAGTGTTATTAAAACCTCTTTGTTTTCTTGTCTTTCCATGATGTTCTCCCTATTCTTCTATATATCCACATCTCAAAGGCATTAATTCTGTCTTCTAATTGTATGTTTAGTGTCCATGTTTCTTAGCCATACGTTAATATAGAACAGATGTAGCATTTTATAATTCTCATTTTTAACTTGTTTTTAATTTTTTTAGATGTTAATATCTTCCTCATGTCACTGAAAGTACTTTTAGCTATTCCTATTCTCCTTTTAACTTCTGTTTCACATCTGCCATCATTTGTAATTACGTGTCCAAGATATTGATAGTGTTCTACTTGTAGTTTCTCTTGTGTATGTTTATGTTTAGCACCTGTTCTTCTGTGACTTTGCTGATTATCATAGTTTTTGTTTTTTGGAAACTTATATCCGGTCCATATTTTTTACTTGATTTATCGACTTGATCTATTAGTCTGTGTAATACAGTAGTACTGTATAACAAATAACAGTACATGGGACATAACTGACGTTTCGACCAAAGGTCTTTAACAAGTTAACACACAAATATACATTCAAAAAACAACGAACAGGAATGACATATTCTGTCATATATGACAGGAATAACAACTGACATTCACATGACCTACCGAAATGTGGAGATGACCAGAACAATTGAAACTGAGTCTGAGGTGGCACAGATGGGAAATATACACAAACGCAAATACACATGAGAATGAGATAAAAAGAGAAATGATAGAACATGAATAAAATGAGGACAACAGCAGTTTAGTTTTTGGTTTGTGTGATTCTCATTTTTATTCTTGTTGTTCTGTCTTTTTCTCTTTTCATTTTTTTAAGAAAAAGGTGGATGTTTTCATTCTATTCACGTTCTAGCATAGGTGACACAGAAGAGGTAGTTTTCATGTAAACACCCTGTATAATTTTTAAAAATGTTTAGAAACTACTGTCAATAGATGTAGAACTTAACATTTATGATGCATACATAATTATGCATATATTATTATATTACATATACAGATATAGACATGTTTCACATGAACGAAAGAAGAAGGTTACATATGGGGCTGACCATAAATTATGTCAACAATTAAGAGGGGTGGGGTGTGAAGTGTGACAGTTGTTGACAAGTAAAAAAATTGACCTAAAATTGTTGACATAATTTATGGATGGGAAAAACTTAAAACTCACAATTGTCTTCTAATTATAACAACAGTCTCACCTTTCCAGTATCGATGTTCACTCTTATAACTTGTGGAGACACAGTATAATTATATGCAATACAGTAAACTGATCCAGCAGATGTCCAACCAAATTTTTCATGATTCGAGAGTCCAGTGTCTATCTTTGTGTAAGTTTTCTTATTCAAATCTAAAACACCAAACTCCTGTTGAAAGTTGTTATTTATATTAGAGACAACATAATACAAAATACTCCATAAAATAGTACATACGCTTAAAAAAATATACAGAGAACAATATGTTTTCTGAAGGTTTATGATGAAAGGTAGAAATATTGAAATGTCTATGTGTTTGAAAGGGGAGCAAAGAATAGTCACACTGTGACTTGTCCTGCATGTTGTAACAGGTGAAGGAGAGCTGGATGTGTGGTTGGCTATGCCATCTTGTAGGAGATCAAAATGACTACAAAAATGCAATGCTGAAGTAAAATGTGCCAGACTGAAAAATGCAGATATAGCAGTCAAGATGTAAGCAATGATAAAGTGTATTCTGTTCATCAGACTAAATCTTGTTACTTGACAAGAGTTTTAGAATGAACACAGAGGAAAAGAGATTTAAATAAGTAGGCAGACCAACATTTTTGACACATCATGAGACACAACACTATATTCATACTAGAAGCAAGCATTGAAAGAAAACAGTCAACAACACATTGTGCGTACACATAGCTATTTATGTGTATGTACAGTAGAAATCCAAATCCCAATTAACCTTCTGGGGCCTGAATACTTTTTTGGAAAATTTGCGTTATTGATGGTGGATGTTTTGAAAACGTGATAACTTTGTGGTTTTAAAAGAAATCAAAATAATTTTTGCATATCTAAATAAAGGAGTGAATAGTGAATATAGTTATGTTTTTTTATTGTTGTATGTATGATATGACAGTTGTGAGAAAGCTGTGAAGTTGAAAAGTCTGGGGAAAATCTCAAAACGCCATTTTCAAAATCGCAAATATAACGTCTTAACGGCCCTAATACTTGATCATTGTGTGGAAACAATGATAAAATTCCTCATAAATACCTATACTTGTTGTATATATATTGTTTTATATCCAAACTAATATAATATGGCATAAAAAAAAAAAATTAAACGTGAAGAAATCGCATATAACGTTCGTCCGGTCAACACTAGGTCTAGGCCGACACGCAACGTAATTATTGTCCATGCACACATGTGGCACCCCTAAGACATATTATTTTTGTGTATTTGAATGAATACACAAACATTCTTATCAAATAACAACATATTAAACACAAAAAACAACAATTAGAACATGTAGTCACGATCACTTACCCATGCCACGTGGTACTCAATTTGATAGTAAAATACGGCCGAAAATGGCCAACATCGTTCTTAAAATCGCCTGTGTGTTGCCAGGGCCCGAAAGGGGAGCAAAGAATAGCAACACTGTTTACTTTCCACGCATGTCGTAAAAGGTGACTAAGGAGGTTATGGGATGGAGTTGGCTGTCCCATCCCATATAGGGTCAGTGACCCAAAGCCATGCTGAAGTCGGAAGTGTCAGGCCGAAAGGCGCAGATGTAAACCATGACACAACGCATTCCGTTCTCCGGACTACATCCTGCTAATCTGCAGGAGTTAGAGAACGAACGCAGAAGAAGAAGAAGTTCTTGAAATGTGCTGACAAAATCTGTCGGCTTTCTCCTCCATACAATCGTAATGTGTAAATGAATTTGACCTTTAAACTGTGACGTATTCCTATCTTCGTGTGGCAGGAATTTCTACGTCATATAAGCATTACTGCGTGAAGTTCCGTACTCTGGAATCGGGCGATGTCGCATGTAGCGGGATTGCACCCACAGGCACAATGGAGCCTGTGCTCATAGGCGCAATATTGCGACTTTAGGGTCGTAAAGGTTAACCGAATCTCCAATTATCCTAATTGAATTTGGGTGAAATAATTTTAGAGTGAGAGCATTATCAGACGTGGTAGAGAGGTCCAGGGGCAGTAACTTTACAATGGTATGTACCTAGAGTTATTAATAGCAGTGAAATAATTAGATATTGCCCTCTTCTGCTATGCAGATCGCCATATTTTGTCAGTTTGATTCGGGTTCTATTCAGTTTGCACTGTTCCCTCTATTCAGTTTGCACTTAATTACTGTTGCATAGTTGCAAAATACATAGTTCCTTACATATTACTGTACTTTTATCAATAAAATTTCATTCATTTCAATATATTATTGTATGTATGTACATTGTTTTGCTTCATTCCTGAACTATATCCAATTATCCGAATTTTCGATTATCCGAATCGGCCTGATCCACAATTAATTCAGATAATCGGATTTCTACTGTATGTATGTATGTATCCAGAATACAGTATATATTCTGTAGCTGGGGTTATGTACATGGAGTTTCTGGAGTACTACTACTTTATGATATGCATTTGTTTGTTCTTTTGTTAGCACTCATTCTCAACTTCATGCAAGATATTATAGCAGGACAATGATCTTACTAGATTTCCAATGGGATGTAGTCCAGAGAATGAAAAAGTTGTGTTGCTATTTTATTTGCACTAATGATCCAACACCAATCTCTTGAATGGATACCTACAGGCAAATGAGCAAGGGGTAGAACAAAAGAAACACTCAGAAGAACAATACTTAGAGAAAGTAAAACAACCAATATTCATACTATTCAAGAACTGCACAGAATAGCTTTGAACAGACAGAATTGGAGAGATCTGACCTCTGCCCTATGCGCTAACTTTAGCGCAAAAGGAAAATGAATGAATGAATGATCCAACATATCTAACTGCAGTGGAGTATGCATTTAATCTCTGAGACACCTATAAATCTCATACAAGGAGACTAAAACTTTTTAGATTGAATACAAACATTTTGAAAAGATGTGACAATTCTTGATCCTCCATTTGGTTCCAAGACATAAGGTGTACTTCCAAAGATCCACTGTGGTCCTCCAATCTCAGCATTAGTTTCATACAAGTTAACATGCTCTCCTGATTTGGTCACGAGGTAAAGATTCCACCAATCAGTCTGATCTCCGATGTACAGGAGATCATTATCCGATGTCCAAGATGGCTTGATAACACTGAGATCTTGACCTGTCTCATCTGTACCACCAACAACCTAAAACAGAAACCAATAAAATATTTGATATATAGAAGTGCATTTCACTTGAAGCAGATGGAAAAAAAAATTGGAACATTTTTAATACAACGACTAATCATTTAAGAAACAAAATTAAGAGTGTGGTTACATTTAGTCTTTGTTAAATATTTCATTTAACTGTAAACCTACAGTGATGTCCTATACATCAAAATGTGCAGAAGTGAATGCTATTTTCTGAATATGTTTCTATTGCCTTGTTTGAAGTGCGGAAATACATAGTATATTAGATTGTTAGTTGGTTGGCTGGTTGCTGATCCAGCGGTCCATGGGCTCATGCCCTTTGACCCAGTATATTAGATGAAAGGAAACTTTCCCAGATCCTGAGTCTACATTTCACAATTTTTTAAAGATATCTGTGGTGATTAAAAATTTGTAGTAGTGTGTGATGTCTCTATGCCAGTTCATTCCTAGTCACAAAATAACTACCATAACTACACTGAACTAGCCTTCGATACACTTGTTATAGATCTGAGGAGTGCCCCCGGATGAAAAGGTATTCGCAAAGAGACATACTATACGGATAAAAAGATATGCGCACAGGAACATGTTATGATTTTAGTCTAGTACGCAAAGGGAAGGATTCTCTGAAAGTGCTACCGTAACAGTACTGCATCATTTGAAAATCTATCTGAATGAGTTCATGTAGCGATATACTCTACAGACGAGTGTTAACTCAATCTACACCATACTTAAGAAAATCAGCACATACTGGCCCCCCTTCCTAACCCCAGTCTGTTCCTACCGACACAAGTCTCCTAACCCACTCATATAACCTTCCTAAATAAATGAATAAATACCCGTTGTCTGATAAATACAGCTAAGAGGAATAATCAAAATTAAAAGAAGAACACAACATTTCGTTTCACATTCCGTAAAAAAAAAATACAGGCCCGGTATTTGGTAAAGAACCTTTCCTAACCGAAATCTGTTCCCACCAACACAACTCTCTCACCCATTCATACAACCGTCCTAAATATATTAATATTTTAATTAATTAATAAATACCTGTTGTCTGATAAATAGAGTTCTGGGAAAATAATCAAAAGTAAAAGAGGAACACAATATTTCTCTTCATATCCAGTAAAAATGTAGGCCCGGGATTTGGGAAAGAACAGATGAAAGTTTCTGATAAAACAACAATAACACAATTTGTTAACATGAAGATTTCCAATAAGAAATATTTATTTTTCAGACATATGACTAGAATCTAACAATGGTTGTTTTGTATAGTAGGCCTATATCCATTTGTGCAACTATTTGGGGGGGTATTTTCAAATGTTTCTATGTACAAATAAACATTCTGTAATGATTTCATTGTTTGTTGACATACGTTGAAGAAGTTGTCTCAAATAACTTACATTTTACCAGTTACATTGAGTTTTTGTGCAATATTTACTTCTATGTAAATCTACAGTGATGTACTATACATAATAGATGTGCCAAATTGAATGACATTTTTATAATATGTGTCTACTGTCTAGTTTGAAGAGCAGAATCTTCAGTAAATTTTAGGAAAGTCTCCGATAAAACATAGGCCTAATGATAGCTAAACTAAAGCAAAACAATAGGGACTACATTTAAAAAAAATACTTACAGACTCAGGAACATGACTTGGCATATCCATTTTGCAACTATTTGAAAACTTTCAAATGTTTTTATGCACAAAAAAAGTTCTGTGACAATTTGAATGTTTGTTATCGTTTTTTCAAACGATAATTTTTCACCTTTTCTTTGCTGATCACTTATGATAAACTAACGATAGTATTCATGCCTGAACTGATATCACAAAAACGGAAGACAAAAGTCACAAGGTAAGAATTATAGTGTCAATTATTGTGATTGGACGAAATACTACAGTATATCTACAATATTTTTTGGTGAAGACTTTCTTACCAACATCTATGACCATCTATTAGAAAGAAGAGCCATTCTATGGCAAAGATCAACCGTCTTTTCAAAAGTTGAGCCATACACTACAAGTTAAAAATTGTTGACACTGTGAACTTATTACTTCTGGATATGATGTGATAAGAATAGAAAAATATATCCATTATTTCTATTTTGTAAGTTAGAACTGACATCGCTGAACTACAGGCAGATTCACAATTGCAAACAATGGCTATTAAAACACTTCCTCTTATGGTGAGGTATGCTCCTATCAACCGTGGATTAAGTCTAATTAGGTTATATTAGAGCTTATAACTATTAAAAATTAACGGAGGTCATCATTCTGGTATCCAGTTAGTCACCGTGACCACTCCTGGGAGTTATCTTACCCACAATTGCTCAGTCTTTTCAACAAATGACAAAATGTGTGCATAATTATCATTTCAATGACTGACACTGGTTTTTCATACACTTAATTCACCCCCTCTCCTGTCCTTCCATGTTCCCACAATTAATGCCACATTTTTGCATCTCAAATCTACAAAATTTAATTAATATAAGTTGTTATTGTGACACGCCATCTGATTCTGTTGTAACTTATAGCTTGAAAAACGAACTTACTTGCCTCCCTTGGAATCCATGTTTATAAAGTCTACACATTAGTCACATATATATATTAGAGCCCATTGGATATGAATATCCAATTTTCATTATGGTGTCCATTTAGTCATGAGCATTTACATAAAATTACATTTGTGAAAGTGTGCTGGCTTATTTCAGTCTTTGTTCTGAGTGTACATCCTTGTGAATGTATTTGAAGTATGAGTGTGCTTTTATTGCGAGTGATGTATGTGCTTGTGTTGAGTGAATATTCAACTATAAGTAGAATGTGAATGAGAGAATACAAGGACAGTGATAAATGAGAGAAATAATAAAGAGAGTGGGGAAAATCTAACACGAGAGGGTTGCTTGAAACCCACATACTTTATGGGCAGTTCCTTCCACAATTTCATCACCAGTGTCAGACAGGTCTGCAACCCATATTTCTGTACTGTCCCAAGGCTAAAAAATATAATTGAAACAGAAATACAAAATGAATGAAGTGGTCCAAAACTAAAATTGAAAGATGTCCTAAATTTATACTACAAGCCATTTTATGTTATAAATAACTAAATACATTATATTGTCGTTTATAAGCTGTTCTGTGTATATAATGAATAATAAGACCCATAACCCATCAGTGTCATAGGGGTGCTACACTGGAGACATCAGCACAAAAAGCTCTTCACACTTCCATCTTCAGCCATTCGGAGGAGTTTTGAAAAATTATGCCCAGACCATTCCTTGATGTTATAAAACCAGGATTTTCTTTGTCCACCTCTTCTCCGACCATCGACTGTTCCTTGCAAAATAATTTCACAAAATTGAGTCATATGTATCAAAAGTAGTTTTTGGTAACCTACAAGTTTGTTTATTTACTGCCAGATGAATATATATGTTTTGTGTTCTATATAACTAATTCTTAATAAATGTTTGCAGCACTTGTTTTCAAAAGGTTTAATCCATCTATCCATGTCTGTCCAGTTTTCACATCCATATTAAAGTATACTTACCACTAGCAATCTGAAGAGATTGATCTTTACTGTAATATTGATCTTACTTTTCTAAATAATATTCAATCTTGACATGGCAGCCATTGCCATCTCAAATCTTAACTTAATCTCATTTCCTGAGTTGCAATCATCACATATTTTGGACACGATACATCTGAAAGTGGTAACTTTCAGTTTGTGACCATTTAACCAGATGCTCATGGGATCTTGCTGAAATCACTAGTCACCAATATCTTGCTCAATATCACTAGTCACCAATATCTTGCTCGAAATCACTAGTCACCAATATCTTGCTCAAAATCACTAGTCACCAATATCTTGCTCAAAATCCATAATCACCAATATTTTGCTTTTATCAATGCTAATTTCCCTGCCACATTTCTAACTAATGTCTATTAACTTTGAGGTGAATTCCTGGAGTTAAGATTTGAAAGCAGTCAAGAGATCGATATCATCGAGATAACGCAAGTTACAAGGTGGTCTACTGCCAATATTTATTGATGTCTGGAGATCTTATAATGCCACCTGCATTATATATTTTAAAAAAATGTTAAAAAACACTGGGAAAAGTATGCAACCTTGAAGCACTCCTATACCCGTCTTGAAAACATACATCTGTGTATACAAAGTGTCTGTTACTTTTCTATAACAGATCAAAGTTCCAAATCTATGTTAAGTCAATTTATGCCACAATAACTATTCATTCAAAACTTGCAGATCTTTAAAAATGTTTGTGCATTCTATATATTTACCAGGTCATTAGAAGTAATACTTGATCTGGCCACAGAGAAAATATAAAAAAGGATGCATTGAGATGAAATTATCTGCAACTCTAATTCTTAAAAGCATTATCTCACATCTTCAGCCATTCAATGTCAGTTTACAAAAATTTAAGAAGAGTCTAACGGCAAAATGGATTGAAAGAATTGCATTTTCTGATGTGGCAGTGACAAAATGAAAAAGATCTACATCATCACAATCGTATACAGTCTGAAAAAAAAGCATGGCTGGACCATTCCTTCAGAAATTATTGTCCTATCTTTCACAAAAATTGTGTCAGTAATGACATGGACAGAAGTGAGGACAATGTAATTTTTGAGGAGTATGGTGAATGAGAATGCTAGCAGTGAAGTAGAGAATGACAAGAATAAGAATATTCCCATAGTGCAGGATTAATTCTCTCAATTGCGATGGAATTCAGAAACTAATTCTAGTTTTGATGAATATGACTGATTTTGGTACTTTCTATTAAGAAGGCATACAACATGTGTTTTTATATTACTACAAAAACATACTTTTTAGATAGACCATTTGCCCATAGCAGATATCAATCTGACATCATTTTTCATTTAACACAACATAGGTAACTAATAATGCTGTGACACCTATATGCTCAAAAGGCTTAGACTTCATTGGGCTTAGATTTTTCCAGATGTACTCCATCCCTCAAAAACAAAGCAGCATGCTGCCTGCTGAGAGTACCCCTCATAGCATGTAATTCCATAGCTTCAATCTATAATCTCCATGAATCTCTAAAAAATTCACTTTCTAAACAAGACATCATGAGCAAGATTCAAACACATGACTTGCCGTGGTGGTGCAAGACAATAAGCTGTCCATCTCATGGTATTTCCGACTTGTATCTCTGCCTTCTTATTGCTTGCCTCCCCTCAACTCTGCCTTCAAGTAATGTATTCAACTGGATGTCATGTCTCTTAATATGTCCAAAATACTTTATCTGTTTCATCTTTTTCTTTTAATAGTTCTTTTTTCATACGAAATGTTAGAACCTCTTTATTCATTTTCTTCTCTTTCCACAAAGTTCTTCCTGTTCTTCTATATCTATCTATAAACCCGTAACCCCTCAGGGTCATAGGTGTACCACAATGGATGCTTCAGCACACAGAGTCCTCCAGCGATTTCTATGTTCAACAATGCGGATGAGAGAGGAAAAATCTTGTTCTGTCCATTTCTTGATGTTGTCTATCCATGCCTTTATTTGCCCTCCTTTGCTTCTCCCCCCAAAAACGGTTCCTGCAGTATTGTTTTTTTGACAAGGAATTATGTCTGCATACTTGTCCAAACCATGTTAGTTTTCATCATTTCACTATTGAAAGCAATGGTTTTTGTACACCTGCATACATCTCTATGTTATTTCTTACGTACAAATTTGTCTTATGCTCTCTATCAGAAATTCGTAGAATTCATTTGAATTCTTCTATATATATCTCAAAAACATCAATTCTGCTTTCTAGTTGTTCGTTTGTTGTCCATGTTTCAGAGCCATACCTCAATATAGAATAAATGTAGCATTTTATAATTCTCAATTTTAGCTTGTTTGTGATTTGTTTAGATGTCAATATTTTCCACATGTCATTGAAAGTACTTTAGCCATTCCTATTTCTTCTTTTGACTTCTATTTCACATATACCATCATTTGTGATTATATGTTCGAGATATTGGTAATGTTCTACTTGTTGCAGTATCTCTCCATGTATTTTGATGCTTAGCATCTATTTTTCTGCAGTTTTGCTGATTATCATGGTTTTTATTTTTTGAATGTTTATATCTAGTCCACAGTCTTTACTTGACTTAATGACTTGATCTATTACGCTTTGTAGTTTCTGTTCATTTTCTGCCAAAAAGGAAAAGGTCATCTGCATATTGCAGGTTATTTTTTATTTTATATATATTTTATTTCATGCTTTCTAGCCGAATCAACCAACTCACAATAGTCAATGCAAACAAAGTTACCCCTTCATCTCTAATACCCTCTATACAGACACAACACAGCTGAAGAAGACATGTACCTACCACTACCTGGCACAGGGAAGAAAGAGTGAAAGCTTACAATCCTAGAGATTGGAGGAGTAAATAAAACAAAGTTAATAGTTTTGTTATTAATCTACAAAACAGCCAAAATATATTTGCATTCTATATGAGACAGAAAACAGTTATGGTGTAGCCCAATCTACCATATTAGGATGTATCCACTGTGTCCAGGCAAGTTTTTTACCATCAGGGGATACTGAAGGGCTTGCATAGAAGTCAGCACCTTTCACCTGGTAAATTGAAATAACAAGCATAGTTAGCAAGTACTGGAGTCTAGATATATAATATTAAACATACAGAAAAAAGTAACTATACTGTGAATTATAAATAAATGTTGAATCTACATATCGAAAGACACAGACAGTAGTGCATTGTGTAGGTGTAATCTAGATAAAATCTCGATGCCTGATATATAGTTGTACATAAAATTAAAAATTGCAGCACATTATAAAGTCTAGACAAATGTTAAAAGTACAGTGTCCGACAGAATCATTACCAATAACAAGTGTCAATACTTCTTATACTATTAATGGCAGACTGATCAGATTTGGATTTTCTGTTAGGCAAACACAATATGTTTCAGTAGCATCTTACCAAGTTTCAGTAGACATTAATATGAGCGCCTTTAGTGGCCCCAAGAATATCAAGACAATAAACAAAGGTTTTTACATATCCCTATAGAAATAAATCTAAGGGGTCAAATCTGGTGACATTAGTGGCCATTCACTGGGACCTAATTTTCCAATACATTTGAGTGGAAATTGTTGACGAAGGTAATTTCTTACTTTATTGGCGTAGTGTGGTGCTGCTCCATCTTGTTGGAATATGAATCCTTCAGATATCCTAGGAATTGCAAAATTTTGCAGCATATTTAGGCATGTCTCTGACTGAGACTCCACACAGAAGAATGGCCGAATCGCAGAATTCGAGGTTATGGCACACCTCGGGGTTATGGTTAAGTTTAGAGCCTTTTTGCTCATGCTCCATTACACCTATGCTATCTGGCACTTCTTTTTATTGTCTTCACTGCTCCTAAAGTTGTAATAGTTTCTATAGGAAGTAACCATACAAATTAATGTTCTAGCTTACATGAATGAAGAAATAATTACATTTGTTATTGGTAGTGACTCTAGGGTGCAAAGGGTCTCATGCAATCACATGGTTAGCAGATAACCAAGATCCTAAAAGCACCTCCTCATGGTGCACCCCAGAAACATTGTTTCAAAGCTTGTGAGAAACAATTTGGTCAGTGATTTCTGAATCATGTCCAGGCAGTGCAGACTGAGGTGAAAGAGATCTGTTTGCACTAGACAAACAATATCTCTGAATAAAACCTCAGCCCCCAGGACCAAACAACAATGGTTGGTATAGACAGTCAGGTTGTCATGTCCAAAAGCTCACTAAGACAGAATAGTGAGAATGTCTCTTGAGAAGTACAATTTTTCAGATGATTACATGCTGAGGCAGCACAGTGATAGAGGGCAGTGATAGATTCATGTACTACATTTTACTGTTGCATGATGGTTGTTCGGATGGGCCATTGGTGAGACCTTCAGATGTTTCACATGCAGATAAAACAATATTAAATAGATATCTTTTATTAAATTATAATTTCCTCTTGTTGAAGATCATTTGCAACTAACCATCATCATGAATATGGTACTTGATGATGATGAATTTCCTCTTAACCTTTAGCACCCTGTGTTTACAAACCGGGCAGTGTGTACTGCCAGAATTGTGTCATGCCGTGATTTCGGAAGGCGTCTTCCACCGCCCGATTCAGTAAACCCGATACCAAACAAAAAAATCGAGAAAAATCGAGATCGGTAGCTTTTTGGCAGAATCAAAAAAAACATTGAGAAGAAAATTTGACGCCATTTTGTTATAATGGCAGATTAGCGCGGAAAACGATATGAAGTGATTTTGACATGGAAATTCGAGCAATTTGTAATCTTCTGCATCATGGCGAAGCGACAAGACAGTGAATCGAGTTTATTATACTATTTATTAATAGTATATCCAGTGAAATCATCGTGTAAACAGATGAAAATGTGAGAAACCTAAAAGTAAGTTTTTCGTCTGTTATTATTAAATTATTCCGTGATGTTTCCATTATGTAAAATATATAATAGTCAACAGATTTCACAGCTTACGATCGATCAAAAATATGTTAGGTCTAGATAGAGATAGGTCTAAATCTGTCTTTAACACTTTCTCATATATCTTGTATCACACACACACACACACAAACAAAACTTACACAAATATATGCAGAATTTAATTCTTTATTTATATGTGCAAATATTATTTAAATATCTGTAACAACGAAAAAGTTATTGTGATTTCAAAACAGCCACTGACGATTGCGTAACATTTCCTAAAACCAATTCCGCTGCAGTCAGCGGCAGAAGAAAAATTGCGTAATTGTAAACACAGCATGGTTAATCTTCACCAAGCCTATATCAATCCCGGCCGCCGAGAAACAAAATGGCGGCGCGCGCTTTTGGCGGCCCGACCCACCCAGTGAGAATATCGTGAGATTTACACGTACCACAGTCCGTGCACATAGCTGGGGACATGCGCAATCGAAGCCGGTACATCCCCCACTTCCGAAATGATCGTTTTTAAGAATGGCTAGCTATTTGTAAAAGTTTAAGAGCAATTAATCTGACCACATCTGCACACCGGTACGATGCAATGATGGTAGATCGGTTTTATAGACCTTTATTTCAAAGTATTTCGAATAAAATAACATTGAATCGTGGCTTGAATCATGAATTATTAGGTTATTTAGTTTCACAGCAGTGAATATACAGAATGCCGTGTTGGTTTGGGGACTTGTACGTTTGATATCGAATATTTTGAAGTGGCAGAAAAAATAACTCTAGGCCTAAGCTCAAAAAACGATTTTACAGCAAATCTACAAGTTTTATACAGTTCCCCCGGCTATATTTTGATAATTTCGCAGTGAAAGAACATAAATACAACAGATTTGCGTGATTTAGTTTACAGTGTTGCCAAGGAATTCGATATGTAAGGTAAGTTATTTATTTACTTATTTTTTTCCTCTTTATTTGTTATAAAATATATGTTTTTTGTGAAAAACGTCTTTACCACTTTCTCATACGTCTGGTATCACACACACACGTACATAAATTACACCAATATATGCATAATTCAATTCTTTATTTATATGTGCAAATATTATTTAAATATCTCTAACAACCAAAAAATTATCACATTTTCAAAACAGTCACCATCAATAACGCATATTTTCAAAAAATAATCTGGTGGCAGGGAGACGTTTTGTATTTTTTAATCTGGCTTGCTAAAGGTTAAGGTTAATTGACCAAGTACTTACAGATGACCAAATTGTTTGCAAATAGGCTACAAGACTAACTTTATACTTACAAGTGAAAAACTCTATAAAACTATTTCTCACCAGTACAGACTGTGTCTTGGTTGATGGATTGATAGCTACAACAGTGTTAACAGCTTCTTTGGCTCCATTTTTGACTGCTTCATGATCTTCTCTGATACAGTAGATACGAGATTTCTAAGGAGAATATTTCCATGAATAGTATTTAAGTATGGCACAGTTTAATAAGAGCACAAACTGAAATAGGCTCAAATGTTACCAATATTATACATGATATATCAGCAGCGAAACACAAAAACGGAAAACATTTTCATTATAAAACCTTTATCAAGATGAAAAATAAAGGACAAACAAAGACAAGCCTATACAGGAATACATATGTAGTACAGAAAGAAACAAATCATAAGAAAAGAAGAGGATGGAGGAGAGGGAAAGCAGTGGAGAGGAAAGTAACAATTAGATATTAGAGCATAATACATAACATGTTAGGAGATGGACGATAGGTAGATTTTGATAAAGAGACAAAAGAAGAGACAGTAACATGGGTGACAATGGGTAGGAGAGAAGTGAGGAACAAAATTTCCAGCATGTTGGGACATTCTAGACACTGGTTATGTATTTCCATACAAACTTTTACTATATTCATTTTATATTTTTGCTATTTTCATATTTGACTTTGGCAATGACAAGGTTGACAGATTAGCAAGGAGGGTTAAGAGTGGACTAACAGACTAAAACAATTAGTTACTTAGTCATTGCTTTTTAAGAAGTGCCATAGATGCACATTTTTCTCCAGTAGAAAAGTATGTGTGCTGATGGTTCCTGTGGTTTGCTGGTTACCACTCATCTGTCACATTTGTGCTTCCATTCACCAGAAGGTGGTACAACTACAAATGTGTTTTACTAGCTGCAGTGATTCAAAGCATTTTGTTGAGGGGGGCACAAGAAAAACAATGGAAATTGGAGGGTCACAGGCCACCTAAATTGGTGCACAGAACAGCAGCTATTGAAACATATATAATGATATAAACAACAACAATCCTTAACGAAAGATGACAAGTTTGTTTTTTTTAGGTTACAGGGAGTTCACAGAGGAAATTTTTCCCAACAGGTGGTATGAAATAAAGGTTCAGAACCACTGCTTTAATAGACCTATGAACTAATTCCACTACACTGTAATGTTGCATCAATCTCCATTTACATCAACATTTTCAGATCGTGATAAATTGCCAAAGGACTTGTGAGACAAATCACTAAGTCTGTATGTGTATGTTCCAGATGCCAAATAATTAACATGATTTAAAAACGTGTTTACATCTGATCATTAATCATGAACATGAGAGCTGTGAACAGGTTAAGTGTTCCAACCATGGAACTGACAAGAGAACAATGTGTACTTGACATATGGATGTCTGATGCATCCTGAAAAATATGCTGACATCTCACAGGTAGATCCAGGAAAAGGGTAACAAAGTTATGCTAACACTAGATAACACACACAATGACACACACAAATCAACATTTCGATCAAAAGGCCTTTATCAAGACAGACAATAAACTTAAAACATATAATAGAAAGCGAACAGTAATAACATCGACGGTCACATAGGTATGGGTAGTCTGGATTGACCGGAAGAGGTGAAATGACACCGGACAAGGAAAATATAAAAATGAAAACAAACTTGTGACACGAAACAAACAAAAACTATGGATAGACTAAATTTATCAACAAATATGTGGAACGAAACAAACAGAAACTATGGAAAGACTAAATTCATCAACAAACATGTAGCACGAAACAAACAGAAACTATGGAAAGACTAAAGTCATACAAGAGACAGGCGCTCATTAATGCCGTTGGGTTTCAGAGTGCCATATTGATAAATGTAGCGATTCTCAAGCGCCAGACGGGCCCGGTCATCAGAGAAGCATGACTTAATGGCAGTAACCTGAATGTCCTGGGCGCCCCGATGGCCCGTGCCATTAAAGTGGACGTCAACAGTCAAACCCGAATGGTTTTTTATGCTGTACAGATGTTCGCAGAATCGGTCTGCGAGCCTCCTTCCAATTTCACCTATATATGTCATGGCGCAACGCTTGCATATGATGGCGTAGATGACGTTGCGGTACACACATGTGAAGCTCTCTTCAATGGTGAAGGTGGCTTTAGGGAATGTGACAGACCGGATCTGGGTGACATAGGCACAAGTGTAGCATTTCTGCGTGTTTGTTGATAAATTTAGTCTATCCATAGTTTTTGTTTGTTTCGTGTCACATGTTTGTTTTCATTTGTGTATTTTCCTTGTCTAGTGTCATTTCACATCTTCCGGTCAATCCAGACTACCCATACCTATGTGAACGTCGATGTTATTACTGTTAGCTTTCTATTATATGTTTTAAGTTTATTGTCTGTCTTGATAAAGGCCTTTTGGTCAAAAATGTTGATTTGTGTGTGTCATTGTGTGTGTTATCTAGTGTTAGCAAAACTTTGTTACCCTTTTCCTGGATCTACCTGTTGGATTTTAGTTTTGCGCAGTAAGTACAAAATTCCTATTTGCTGACATCTCAGATATCTACGATTGCTGGATGCATGATGACACATCAGATTATCTAAGATTACTGACTGGATGCATGATGACACATCAGATTATCTAAGATTACTGACTGGATGCATGATAGCATTCCGAAAAATACGCTCATGGCTCAGATTTTCTGACATGTACTTGACATAATAACTAAGAGCACTACAGTAGCAACAAACCTGTGGACAATATCTGCCATCTGCATAACGGAATGCCTTGCTGGTGTCAGTCACTGCCTCAGGTGTAGCTGTAGGGCTATTCTGCTTGTACAAAACCTGGTCTTTGAAGTTTGAGAAATAAACTATCCCCTGGTAAACTATGAAGTCCCCACCTGTAATAGGAAAATGAATTAACATTTTTATTTTAATACAGATATTACAATTGGTAGGTGCACTTAAAAAAATGATTGTGGAATGTTTAAACAATCTGAGATATCTCTTGTCCCCTTAGGTGATCCTTTGCTTTCTTATCAGCAACTATGTCTTCCATTATTCATTCTTAATGCTGTTATATATTTGTATATGGCCAAAAAAATTTAGCCTTCTTGTTATAACAATGTTACGGTGCCAACTCTCTTCGATGTTGACTGGTCTTAACATGTATGTGTGTAAACACACATTGGACTATATTTTGAAACTAATTTGTGTGTGTACACATATATGACATATCCTGAAACTGATGTGTGTGTGTGTGTGTGTGTAAACACATAGAAGATTATATCTTGAAACTGATGAGTGTATGTAAACACATATAAGACTATATCTTGAGGGTGATGTATGTGTGTGTGTGTGTGTAAACATATAAGACTCTAACTTGATATATCTGCATGTCTGCATACGATAAGTTCCCAGACCGATTTTTCTCCCAGAAAATCATAATACACAGAACATTGCTATTTACCAGGTTTATGTAATGAACATATGTCAATGTATTTACAACATGCTGTGTGGAATCATTTAAGTGAAGATGGCCTAGAAATGCTTATCATTTTTCAAAAATGGAATTTAATAGTGAATAATGTAACATGTGTACATTAATGTCAGTTTTCTTCTCGGAAAAACTGGTTCAGAGACTTTCCAAATGCTGAAATAGGTTTTTGGAGAGTCCTGTCTAAGTCAATCTAAATCATTTGAGTGGTTTTCCCATTTAAAAGGTTGACAAGAAGGAGGCATGATATGTCAATTTCAATGTCAAACCATGTTGATTGCGCTCTTCGACAATGATTGGCTGGTTCATCATGAATACATAAGCATGCAGTTGTGTCTGTGGGTCTCATCAATGGCCCACTAGACAAACTACCCATGCAACAGAAAACCTAGTAGATGACATGCTATTATATTGAGATTATCTTATAGAAGCTTCATGGCACATCATCTATACAATTATGCTTCTCATGCTTTTATTTTGTTGTTGCAATGTGTTTCATATTTTGTTATTTGAATATATGTATGCACCCTCTGTTGTTGGGAGGGAGCCAGAGATGTACTGTGCAGCACTCATCATCATCAGGTGCCATGCCAGCTGGTGTAGGCGGTCATGGCTCTCCAAAGCTCTCTGTCCACAATATTATGTATCAAGGTCGTTGTTTTCCTGCCGTGCCAGGTTGTCAAACTGTCTAATATTTTATCACATTGTCGCCCTCTGTCTCTGTTACCTTTCAATTGTGCAGCACTGGGGAGGAGCAAACTGACAGCATTATTTTTTCCTATGTCTGAGGTCCATCATAGAGGCACAGTGACTCAGAACATGACAATCCTTTACATTTGGTTGCATGCCTGGAGCAATAGAGAAGTTCGGCATAACTAGTAGTCCATTGGTGGTGGGGAATGAACACAGTGAGCCCTATTTTGGCTGCAGTGGCTCAGCACAGTGCATAGGTTGAAACCTACATTCCTGGTGGTGTGATAGTTATTCTCTGGCTATGACCCGGGGTGGGCTAAAAATACACAAACTTTCCAGCAATATAATATCCTTTTAATGGCATTGGGTCACAGGGCATGAGCCCATGGACCGATGGATCAGCAACCAACCAACTATCATGAATACATTCCTAGAAGACAGATGTCAATGTGGAATTCTACAAAACAGTTCTACAATTCTACAATGTGTTTCTGAAAACTTGTCACAAAAGCTAACCTCCATATTCATGAACAGTTGATCTTGCATTAAAGTCAGGAGGTGTCCAGTATGTTATATTCCCAGACTTGTCAGATGAGCAGATAACATAGCGTCCTTTCTCATTATAGTGAACTTCATTCCAATAAACTGTATCTGAAAGCGAAGAAAAACAGAAGCAAATTTTCCTGGTAAAATATTTTTATTACAGAAACAAATATTTATTATATAAGTATGGACCACATGCAGACAGTTTCACACATGGTCTATCAGTCCAACAACTTCTTCTTATGGTCCATGATGTGGTGCGTTGGTTGCCATCTATTTCCATCTCTTTCCATAGCCTTCTATTTTGTGTGCTCTCAATCATTTCTGATACGACATTCTCCCATGCAACAATGCTAGGTTATCAAGCATCTTCTATCTTGGTCTTCCCCTACCTCTCTCGATAATAGAATTATTGTGTGTGGACATGGTATTTTCTTTGCATTAATATTTACAGTAGGTTGCAGTTTCTTTTTGTGAGGGTAGTGCCCAAATTGGGCGGGTTGTCCCAGCCACTGTGCCTATAATGGCATACTCTGCCTAGAACAGTTTAAGTGGTGACCATTTCTGAAGCAAAACCCTAAGTGAGTACTCCACCTCAGCGGAGTGAAGAATGTGCCTTGCATCTCCTGTTGGTACATTTTAAATAAACATTTATAAACAACTTTAAAAACAATATTATTGGGCACTTAACAATCAATTAATGCATTCAGAGTCCAACAACCAATCAGAAGTATTGACCCACTTCATTCTTAGAGAGAACAGAGTATATGGATAATGTGGTCAACATTAACACTGCCACCTTTACACCCTAAAATATCTGGCACTCATTTTCCTTAGGCTGGATCGACCTAGAAGACGTTGATTTTAAAATATTTTCAGTTGAACTGAAAATTGAACCTTGGATCCTCTGAACAGGAACCCAGTTCACTAATAATTGAGATACCACAGTCCCATATTTAGTATATCTACTTGGATTTCTTTCAAATGGATTTCAGGCCATTTGAGTTTAACAATGTCACTCTGCTAGTTTATACACATGCTAGAGAATTTGAACATCGAAAGTAAGGATTTAAGAATCATCAGGAACATGTACTGGCAAAAAACAGCAGCAATAAAAGTAGGAAATCATTTGGCCTCTTTCAACAAATAAAACAAGGAGTCAGACAGGGATGCATGCTTTCACCAGACCTGTTCTCTTTATACAGTGAAAACATATTGCGTGCAATAGTAGATATCCCAGGAATATCAGTGGGAGGATTATAACATAAATCATTTGAGATATGCGGATGACACTGTTCCGATTGCAAAAAGTGACCTTAAAGATTTAATTAATGTCATAGTCACAGAAAGTAAAGAGAAAGGCCTCTTCCTAAATATCAAGAAAACATAAGTAAAGGTTATTTCAAAGAAACAAAATAACACACCTTGCAATACCAAAGTGAATGATATAGTATTAAAACAGGTCCACCAATTCAAGTATGTAGGTACAGCATTTACGGCAGATGGAAGAAGTTCAACAGAAATAAGACGCAGAATAGGGCAGGCAAAAACAATATTCAGAAAAATGAAAAATAGATTGTGTAATATGACCTTGTCATTAGAGGTGAAGAAGAGAGCTCTACAGTGCTATATAACTCCTATACTATCATATGGATGTGAGTCTTGGATAATAAACCAACAGGGAAGTAAGAAATTAGAGGCAATAGAAATATGGTTCTACAGAAGAATGCTGAGAATACCAGAGTGCCAGGAAAACTAATGTGGAGAGTCAAATATGAGATGGACCTTTATCAATAATATAAAGATAATCTTCATTGTTTGGCCACTTTATGAGACAAGGAGGATTGGAGAATATAGTCACAACAGGCAAGATTGAAGCAACAGAGACAGATGGTGACAATGTGAGAAAATATTAGACAGATTAACAACCTGGCACGACAGGGAAACAACAACGATCCTGATACACAATACTGGAGACCTGATGGTGACATGGCACCTGATGATGACTCTGCTAGTATACCACAACCCAACAATATAACAAAAATATCTGACATTTATTTTATATGATATGGGGTAGACAACAAATGCCTAACCTTACATAGTTATCTCTTTTGAAGTGCATGGCAAGTCATAGTGATATTCTGTGACTTTTTTGTCAAAGCTGGTAACATGATTTTTCTTATTCTCAACCATCAGTACATATTAATGGGAAAAATTCATCCTCTAAAGGATGGGTAAACTTTTTGTGCAGAGGGCCACATTGAAAATTGTAAAGCTATTGGAGGGCTGCATTCATTGACGATATATATATATATATATATTAATATTTAAATGATGTCAAATTGGAAAAAAATATTGTATAAAAAATATATAAGAAAGTCTAATTAAAATTTCAATGGATTTCTACGTAATATTAATGGAAAAAATTTTTGTGACGATATCGATATATTGTTCGTTTATCTAAAAATATGTTTGAGGGCAGCAAAATATCAAATGGCGGGCAGCATGCGGCCCGCAGTTTGCCCACCCCTGCTCTAAAGTATGGAAATGTTCAAATAGCAATATTACCATATAAGCTGGATGTATCTGTGCAAATAAAACAGTGACACAATGCATTTCGCTTCTCTGGACTGCATCCTGCTGGAAATCTAGTGTGATCATCCTGCCACAAGACAGATCCAGTGAGAGTTTGAGAACACTAAAACAAATAGCTTGGTTAGAAATTATATTCCTTTTTTCTGTGTTAGTTCTCAAACTTCTGTAGATTAGCAGAATGTAATCAATGATAGAATGTGCAGTGTCATCATTTACAGCATAGCTGTAATTTCTGTACCTTCGACCTGATATTCGACCTTCTGCAAACCAAGAAAGAGGTAGTATTTTTACATCCTTGTCTGGTGTTCCTCATGCTATCTGCATTGCTGTTAAAGCAAGTACACCATCTCAAACCAAACTTTGAATTATCAGATGTGCATTATCAACATACCTGAGAAGTTAGGATCTCCATCAACACTCAGCAGCATAAGGCTTACTCCAGTTTCTGTTGTGATTTGACTAGAGATAGGTGACTTCCATGTACCATACCCTGATCTCACTGCCATTCTGTTGCTCAGCTGCTAATGTGAATCTTTTATATCCGTATACACTATGTGCTGTATGCTATTAAGTGAAAAAAGTGTGTTCTTAGCATAAAATCTATATAATCAGGATATAAAAAAAGCAGTCTAGCAGTGTTTCTTAATACTGAGTTAACACAGTCTTTCAAGAAATATTATTTTGCAATTATCCCCCCTCCTACAACACGCGTACCCTTCTTAATCACAATGCCCAGAAAATAGAATTATAATTCTCATCAAAGCTAGATTAACCAATTTCTGGAATTATCAAAAACAAGGTGATAAGAAAGGTAGTTTATGTACTACAATTTTTGTGCAACATTTATAGCAGTCTTATATTCCTGCACAAGGTACTGTGGACACCAAACAGGCAAAAAGTGTCTCACAATAACTGCAACAGCCTAAAATACTCCCTGTGGTTCAAACACTCAAATGTGGGTGACAGTGCATCTTTGAGAAACAATGGTCTTAAAAGAAAGGCTAAAGAAATGTTGATGATGCAATCAATCATATGACTAGTGATACAGGCCAGTAGTTCTTAATCTGAGTCATTTGGCATCTATGTTATGGCAACAAGTTTGAATATTGTAGTCAGACTAAGTGATGAAAGAGGAAACACAAACCCTGCCTAAAATAAGGTAATGCTGAAAATGGATAAGTGAGATCAAAATGTGAAAAAAAACCTCCCTTTATAAAATAAAATTCATTAAGATGTTTTGCATGCCAAACATAAAGACCAGGATTCTGCTGTACACAGTAGCCATAGGACAATACCACAACCAATAGAGCTGGGGAGTTCATTTTGGCAGTAACAATTGACAGTATGATCTTATTATACTAAAAATAGTATTGAAACTTTGTTAATAGTGAGGTCCCACGACTAACTTCATGGAACAGGCCACCATTAGTGTTTCAACATCTTTAGTGGTGTTATTAGAGAGCTGTTCTTCTTTCACATTGATTACACTAACAGATAACAGTCAACCCCAGGTTCCGAGCAGTGCCTTAAGAGTTTTTCATGAAAGAAAACAGGACATGATCAAGTGCTTCTCCATTCTTCGTTGTATGTTGGACAGGTCTATAACAAGGTTTGGCTGTCATGAGGTTAGTGAAACTGGAATGGTCTATCCCATCTGGCAAGCTGATGGTATGCATCTTTTTTTAATAATGCACCACGGCAAATTTGATGCGGCTTCATTTTCCAGAGACCTGTTCTTGTTTTTTAAGAACCCCCATCGATGCCAGATCCTTTCAGCCAACAGAGGCTGAAAAACAAGACTGACCAGGCCCTGTTAAAATTAAGCAAGACCACAGTCTGTCTTAGAAAGTACAGGAGCTGAAGGCAGAAGCAACACAGCAATTAGGATGTCACGCACCAATCCACACAATGGGAATATGCTAATATCTGAAGTAACTTCAGATATAAAAATGTTTAGGCAAATGAAAGGAGATGAAGATTAGGAATCAGCATCACAGTACTGGAGGCATCCCCATAAGTGCTACGCTTACCATTCCATCAGCCATCTAAAATTATATAAGCTCAATATCCCAGTCGGTTCTTCTGATCTTTCCAGACTTTTTCCCATGGTCACATCCATTTCTGTTATCCTCTAAACATGTACATTGTTTATTTTTACCTCTTCTTCATCATTGTATAGTGTATCACTACTGCCATAATTAACTCAGCACTATTCTTTATTATCACTGTGCCTTCCACTATAGCATTACCCATAAATGAATCAGTTCTATTCTTGCCTCTGACTCCTGCACAACCTGGACAGAAGATTCCATGACCATGCAGTGTGACTTTCTCAGGTCTGTAATAGGGTGCTCAACTCCAACTTTATCCACAGACATAGATTATTATGTATATATCAATGCAACCTGAATTGTGTTAGCATCAAGTGCATTCAACCCCCTAACAAACATTTGGAAATAAAAAACAATAAGTAAATACACCAATCTTCTACCTCAATGTAATATCTGTATTAACGTATTGTAAAAGTTGGAAGATAACAAAAGCACTGGAGAAGAAATTAAATTCATTTGAAAATAAATGTCTTAGAAAATTATTAAAAATTGGTTGGGAAGAATTCAAGCCAAACAAGCAAGAGAAGACACCAAACAGCAAAATGCTACCACAACAATAAGAAGAAACAATTGACTTGTATTGGACACGTACTTTGAATGAATGAAAACAGACTACCACTAATAGCAATAAAATGAGTACCAGATGGCAAAGAAAAAGAGGAAGACCAAGAGAGATGCTTCACAGAACAACCATCAAAGAGGGTATTACTATGGGTTTCAACAACAAGCACGAATTATACACAGTAGCAACACATAGCTCAAACTGGACAGCTGTTTCTGTTCTATGAACCGTATTCATCGCTGAAGGAACATAGATAGAAGTAGCCTATAGGCCTATATCTAGAACAAAATACTTTATCGGACAATGCTATTTTAACATACAATATACCTATGAAACACACATACTATAGAATTATTTTTATTCTTTAGTTTTCATTCTCAACTCCGCCTCGGTCTTTCTTGTAGCAGAACAATGGTCCTACTAGATTTTCAGCAGGATGTAGTCCAGAGAATGAAAATGTGTTGTGTCACAGGATTAAATAGGCAATCGATTTTCAGGGTAATGCACATTTGATCAGTATGCAGTAATACTGTGCCGTGTCTGAATATTGTTAACTGCTTCAATCCACCTTCTTCTAGCTCTTCCTCTGTGTCTTGCTGTTTCTATTTTCATGTTGTATGCTCTTGCCACTGAATAATAAGAGTTCATTCTCATTAGGTGGCCGAACCATTTCAATCTTTGTTTTTCAATATATTTGATCACTGATGTTGTTACAGCAGTTCCTGTAATCTCCTCATTTCTCACATGATCTCTTCTTATTCTGTTTGCAGCTTTTCTTTGACATCTCATTTCATACATAGTAAGATTTCTCTCATTATTAATTGTTAAACCTACAAATTATTATTTTATATAAGGCCTACTTTTAATTTATAACTTTAACTTTATAATATTTTATTATAGCTGTCTAACTTAGTTTTTAAAAATTGGTAGCATATCCTATTCAGGATGTAGCTATCAACCAAGCTTTTTTTGGCTGTGATGATTTTGTTTATATAAATTCTTTTGAAATACAGTGCTGCAGAAAGATCACAAGAATATCATGGATAGAGAAAAATGACATTGAAATTACTGAACTAAATTAAGGGTGGCTTCTAAATACCATCAGTAAGCTACAGTATTTTGGACACTTAAACTAAAGCGACATGATGATGGTATCCAAAGGGTGATGATTCTGGAGGGCAGAGTGCCAGAAAAGAGAAGAAGACCAAGAAGACAATGGACCAGCGACATTGAAGAATGTATGCACATGTCTCCCTGCCAATGCTGGCCTACTTGCCTTGGACAGAGAGGCGTTCTACTATCCACGACGAAGATAATCCACCAATGTTCTGCAAAGAATGTGTCACAATATCTTAATTAAAATGCCCGATTCCATTTATGATTCAATGAAATAGATATTAGGTCCTAGGTCTATAAACAATTTACTGTCTTTAATTAATATTTCAGACTGATTATACCACACTGAGTTGACTATTAGATTGGTTGTCATGTAATCTTGTAAACATATCAACACGGAGATAAATAATAAAACTAAAAGTGACGACGGTCGACAATTCGAAGAAAGTACTGTCAACAACGCTTAACCAGGATTCTGCTACGCGGATGTTGAATGAATGTTATAAACAATTTTTTAAACATGTAGGGCATATTGTTCACCTACATGGATTATTTCATTAGCTTAAACTTGAATATTTATCACAATGCATTTGTTTTTAAAATGTATGAGACTGGAAATACTATACCCGGACAAATAAAGTAAGCTTTACAATTTCTGACTACTGTTATCGTCTACAAACCATAATTGACTATTCACCTTTAACCTGCATCTAAAGATAACTGAATCAGCGGTTCTTAACTTTCCGACACTATGTACCTTTATATTTTTATAAAAAATACTATCTCTTCCGCTGATCCCCTAAAGTAAAATAGCATACCGGCATATAGAAAAAATATTTACGGATTCGGAATGTAAACAATGTCTGCTTCTTCTTCATCGTTCTTCAGTCGAAGTTAGATTCAGATGTTTCCAGACGACACCACATACGAACAATCAATGGCCACAGGAATAAATTGTTCAAATTTCAAGGCAGGTATAACGGCCATACTTACATGTAGTAAAACACCCAACAACCGAGAGTCCATATCCCCCCCCCAAAAAAAAAGCAATCTTCAGTGACTCAAAACTAGTCATTCAAACCATCCAAATATAAAACATACAAATTCACTCACACTGTCAGACAAAATATCTTCGAATTATCTGGAAAAACTACATTAGTGCAAGAATGGACGACCTAAAACAAATCGTTTAATGGGGACCTACGTTACCAATATTGGACTGGATAATTGAAAGTGATCGCAGAAGAAGATACTGATATAGATTTCATCATTTAATTAACTTGACTGTGGTCACCAGTCCCAAAACAGAGAAGCAAAGTTTGTCCGCCAAAGCTGTTTCAGGTGGATGGCCATAGTTTTCTTCTTGTGGGTCGTACATTTGGCAGTTCTGTAAGATACACTGTATGTTCTGTATTTTCTGGAGATTGTCCACATGACATATTTTGAATATTAATACTCAACGTGTGACGATATCTGTCTCACCAACTACAAGCTTCCAGTACATGTGTTGTTTGAGACTGTTGTAACCTGTTCTCAATCTAAAAATAATTGTTTGCTCCTTTCTTCCAAGTCCGTAGATAGCATCGTCATTTTTGCTGCATGGATGAGTTGAGTTCGATGTCATTTTAATGGAGCATTTGATGGTGGACTTTACTTCCGGAAATGATATTGAATCTTCTTTCTGTTGTTGGCAGACACTTCTAGATTTACTAGCTGGTTTGTTATCTCATTTTCCATGATATGTGAATGACATGGGATCCACTGAAGAACCACTTCTTTTGCTTTGTTGCTTAGTTAAGATAGTAATGATTTTAGGTCATCCATGTGGAATATGTTTGAAGTCTGGAGTCCTGCAAAGCAGATTTGACATCATTCAGGATCACTATCTTTTCTTCCTCCAAGTGGTATGATTCCTGCATTAGAAGAGTTACTTCTTTGACAATTAACAATCTGTTTTGAAATTTGTAGAATGAACACCAGTGGCTATTGATTTTTTAAGATTGTTTCCATTGGACCATTCTATATAGATACATCCACCACCATTTATTACTGCCTCTTCTTCATCTGTATATACGCTTGTCGAAGATAGTTTCTGGTAAACATTTTGGAACATCTCGAATACTAGTTAGAATACTTAGATCTTGATCATGTTCTATCTTTACATTCTGTATAGTTTTCTAATCTTGGAAAGGGTCTTTGGACCCTAGATGGACATAGACTATATGGGTTTGTTTGTATGTTTGTTTGTTGTTGTTTTTTTGTTTTTTTTTGCAGTGGGTGCAGCTAAGTATGTGGACCTTATTAAAATAGCTGGTTCTTTTTAATCGTTTTTTTAGCCGGGATTGTTTACTCTATAGCTTAGAGGGTGGTTTTCCAGATTTTAATATCTGACAGATTGAGTTAAAATTTATTTTGACATATATTATTTCTTGTAGGGAATGTAAGCAAACTACACTCTGCATTGCTACTATTGGAGTAGATTTCATGGCACCTGTCATCAATCACATTCCTAAATTTTGTAACTTTTCGACTTTGCTGCTGTTCACCATGATCCAGGACCATGTTCTAAGGCACCCCAACACAGCATAGGTAAGTTTTCATTTTCTTCAGGACTAAGGAGAACCCCTCCCCCCTTTTCCCACGTCTTTTCTAGTTCATTGGGACCAATCGTTTCATGCCTTTCTTTTGATTTTGTTTTTCAATCTTGTTTTTCATAGTCAGCCTGGGATCAAAAGTGATTCCGAAATAGTCTTTCAGTAGCAGGGTTCCATTTATGGAGAGTTATGCTTTTTGGATTTTGTTGATAATGGAAATATAGTTTTTGTTTTTTAGTTTATTGACATGACCCATTCTTTGGACCATTTGTCTAGGTTGTCCAGGGTATCATGTAGGCAAAATTGTGATGTACCTACATACTCCATTGTACTTAGCAGTGCAAGGTCATCAGAATACATACTAGCCTTTACTTTTCTGGCAAGGATTTTCTTTAACTCATTGACGAAGACCAGGTATAGAATCGGAGCTATGACCCCTTCCTGTGGGAACCTCATTCATCATTTGGACCATGTTACTTCTATTGCATTGTAGTTGAATTAACGCCGTTCTCTACTCTTTTATCCAGGATATCAGTCTGTGGGAGATGCCATTCTGCAGTAGCTTGAGAATTCGCTCTCTATTCTTAATTTAGCGAAGGTTTTTCCATATTAACCCACACTACTACAATGTGCTTTATTTCCCGTAAAACGTTCTCTATTTCCTAAGTGATGAAGTTGGCTTGGCCGTCATTTAATCTGTATTTGTGGAAATCTGCTTCTTCGAGCTTTATGATGTTGGATTCTAAGAACCATATGAGTTTGGGGTTGAGGTACATTTCAATTAGTTTGCAGACGAAGTTATCATCTTTGTTTTGCACATTTGTTCTGTTTTAGTATAAGGATTAGGATGGATTTCCTTCATATTCTTGGTATTCTTCCTAATTTCCAACTAGAATTGAAGAGTTACTTCTTCTTTGCAATGAATCCAAGCTGCTTAAGCATATCATCGGTAACTGTCTTTGTTTTCACCCCTTTTATGGTGTCTTCTATTACTTATTTAGTTAGTTTGCAGAACATTCTGTCACTTAATGGTGATCTTACGTTTTGCTATTTTCTTTGTTTTTTCCCTTTACCTCATTGTCTCTTTGATGGCTGATGGTGGTGTCTCCTTTTTCCTAAACTGTTCTGCTAGAACTTCTGGTACGTTTTTTCTGTTTTAATACCATTATCTGTCTCCAGACAATTGATGGTGTTCTGCTTTCTTCCTGGTTTAGGAGTTTAGCAATTTTCCAAAGTTTGTTTCCTTCTTTGTCAAATTTAAAAGAGTTTGTTTCTTCATGCCAACTTCTACATTTATTGTAGGCCTACATTGTTATTTGTATTTTTGTTTTAATAAAACAATGGCCTGTTATTGTGATGTACGCTCCTTTCATATTCCAATTTGTAATAATGAAGGCTGTGATTCGGCAAACTACAACCTCTGAGGAAAGTGCAAAAAAAATTTTTTTTTAGGTTTTAGTAAAATGTAGGCTACATCTTATGGTGAGGTACGCTCTATTCACTCGCGAACGTCAGTCCAATTTGGCTATATCAGATATTTTAACCATACAAATTGTGGTCGTGATTCAGGTAATCCTGTTGCCACGAACTCCGAGAATTGTTAGAGATTATAACGTAGGCCTATGTTCTTGTCTTCGCGGACACATGATAATAGATATTAAGCATACTAGAAGTCAACGGAGCACAGTTTAAGAACCACCAAACACGTGCTGATACGTTATCTACTACAAGTTGATACGTTATCTACTACACGTTTGTGAACAAGCTATTCAACCGTCAGTCGGCTTTAATTACACTCACTTCAAGTATTTAAGATATATACACCCCAGAACTACCCCATTGCATTCACAACATACCCATAGGTGCTAAGTCTCTTTTAGCAGATGGTGAAGAGTATGTATGCTTATCGTTCCCGTCGCAAGCTGATTTTGTATGTACCTGTTTCATCCCTTCTCTGCTTGGCCCAAGTTTGATTCCAAAGTCATTCAATCTCTGTACTACTGATTCGTCCAGTGTCGTTTCATTCTTCAATAAGCGATCCAGTATTCCTTTTAAATTCTCACCTTTGTCCATATTAAAAGTAACCAACGTGTAAGCATACTTATTTCCGCGCACTGTAACATAGCATGGACAGTAGATCCATGCAAGTTCCTGAATGACAGGTGTTACTCTATGCTACCCACATTCATGGTGCAGCCATGACTTTGGACCTTCGAAAGCATGGACTAAGTGTTGGGCACAATAACAGCCCTAATCAAACGTAATTTCAGAGAGCCATCGTAAGGAGAACCTTCAGTAACTGCTTTCATCCCCACCATCACGCTGGAGGTTGCTGTTGGTATTCTTCTTTCGCTCGCTCTAAATGTGTTTAGGGATATATCCGACGTTTTGTCTGCTCTATAAACTTGACTGTATTTTGTAACTCATACAGAGGTCTTGGAGCTTTTCTTTCTCTGTTGATTCTCTGGATCAGTAGAACTATATGTGCCTCAGCAATTCTTCCACGTGCATTTCTGAAGAATATACTCTACTGTCCACTCCACTGTGCGGATTCTGGCTAATCCTTTTGGGGATCGTGTGAATGTGGAGGCAGCAGATGAAAAGAGAATTGACTGCAAAAGAGACAGTCAATATCTCCGAAACCACCGCGCCAACATAGACAGTGGCACTATCGACACACAGTGATGCTAGTCTGTCCGGTCCGAGCAGTAGCGTAGCGTGGGTCGCCCGGGGCGGAATCATAATTTTCCGCCCTTGCGACATAAAAAAAATATGGCAGTGATTGTGAAAGCCTGGAAGAAAATAAATTTGCCACCCTCCCGATGATGCCGCCCGGGGCGGTCCGCACCTCCGCCGCCCTCTCGTTACGTTACTGGTTGCGGGGCATCAACTTTGGCATGGCAAAGGCACTTAAATCCCATTTCAATGTTTTCATTATTTTGAGGGGCATTTTGATGCCCGGTGCGACCGCAACCCCCTCGGCACGCCCGTCACTCAAGGACACGGGAAAGAATATGCTAACAAAGATGGCGGAAATCCCCCGTGAATTATAGCTTGTATCCTAATATAGCCTAATTGGACTTTGTCCGCTGGTTGAAAGGGAGCACGCCTCTCCAAAAGAGAGGCAAACTCATTAACCTACCTACCTATGAATCTTTAGCTTAAAGCTGCATAATTACGTGCTATGAATGTTACTCTCGGCTGGCGCGTATCGCTTTGTTGAGAAGGATGGAATACATATGGGATAATCCAACTACAATTAAATAAATCCTCTATGTCTTGTCAACACTTTCCTCTACATAACCACATCACTGTTGCCTCTAATTTTTCCACTATCCTGTTTATTTATTGCCAAACTTAGCATACATATTTTAGAGTCATTGGTAGGTCCCTATATAGGCCTGAGAAGATTACAGGTTTTCGAGTACAAATGCTACAGACAAATTCTACGAATTTCCTATAGGGAACATAAGACCAATGTGTACGTAAGAAATAAAGTAGAGATGTGTGCAGGAGTTCAGGAACCATTGCTTTCAATAGTGAAACGACGAAAACTAGCATGGTTCAGACATGATTCCTTGTCAAAAACAATACTACAGGGAACTGTCGATAGGGGGGGGGGGAGAGAAACAGAGGAGGGAAAATAAAGGCATGGACAGACAACATCAAGGAATGGACAGGACCATCTATTTCCACACTCATCCGCATCGCTGAGGATATAATTCGCTGGAGGACTCTGTTTGCTGATGCAATCAATGTGACACCCCTACGACCGTGAAGGGTTATGGTTTATTGATTGATATAGGCCTAGCCATGAAACTCTCTTAAGCGCTTCTAATGACAGTGACATATTACATAGCATATTCTTCTCAACATCTTAACTAGAAATCTGTGTACCCATACAAATAGAAAATGTATTTTTTAGATTTATAGGTCTATATTGGTACATATGGTATGCATGACATATTCTTCTTCTTCTGCGTTCATTATCTTATAACTACAACGAATAAATCGTGAGATTTCCGCCGGCGAGAGCGAAGTACGCTGTGCCACAAGTTCCACAGTTGAACTGTATTATTTGTACCTCGATTGGCTCACTTTGTGGTCTAGACATCCGAGGCCCAGCACATCCATTTTTGTCATGCCTTTAATTCGGGTAGTAGGCTTCCCTAGCCCGTGACAGCCTACCTATCTGTCGACAGTCACGTGGGTGTGTAGTGACTCTTCGCCAAGACGATTGTCGTTCACGTCAATCTCGCGCGAGGTGTTCCGCCGTCTGTGAACCTGCCTCGTATAATTCGACGTTCTGTGCATATGCCCATCGGCTGCTGAACCTTTTCTCATCCACGAGAAGAGTTGGACCATGGCGCTTTCGTCTTCTTAGCCGAGGTGTCGTTCACCGACAGCGTGAACCTCTCGCCCAATTCCGAGTCTCACACTACGACATGACCTATAATGGTATACATGTCATACAATGGTATCTAGGCGTATCTTCACTGATGTACTTATTCTGCTCTCCCATATGGTATTTAATCTGGGCATTGCAGTCGTGGCTATTTCAAGTCTAATTTTCAAGCGTTGACTGCAACGGATCTCCATCTTCTATCTCTTACACAGGGTTTCTATCTCTTTCACGAGGTTTCTATCTCTTTAACGACGGTTCTATCTCTTCCACAGGGTTTCTATCTCTTCCACAGGGTTTCTATCTCTTCCACAGGGTTTCTTATCTTTCACGAGGTTTCTATCTCTTTCATGAGGTTTCTATCTCTTCCACAGGGTTTCTATCTCTTTCACAAGGTTTCTATCTCTTTCATGAGGTTTCTATCTCTTTCACTGGGTTTCTATCTCTTTCACGGGGTTGCAATCTCTTTTATAGAGTTGTCATCTCTTTCACAGGGTTTCCATCTCTTTCACATGGTTTCCATCTCTTTCACGTGGTTGCCATCTCTTTCATAGGGTTTCTATCTCTTTCGCATAGTTTCTATCTCTTTCACAGGGTTTCTATCTCTTTCACGAGGTTTCTATCTCTATCATAGTTTCCATCTCTTTCACAGGTTTTCCATCTCTTTCACAGGGTTTCCATCTCTTTCAGAGGGTTTTTATCTCTTTCACGAGGTTTCTATCTCTTTCATGGGTTTCTATCTCTCTCACATGGTTTCTATCTCTTTCATGAGTTTCCATCTCTTTCATGGGGTTTCTATCTCTTTCATAGTTTCCATCTCTTTCACAGGGTTTCTATCTCTTTCACAGGGTTGCCATTTTAAATATCTGGCTCATGATTAAGTTGAATATGACAGGTCAAATGGTGTAGATATCTCAACAATGTTCTAGACCATGACACATGCATTCCGTTCTCTAGACTACATTCTACGAATCGATTTTGAGAAAGAATGAAAAAAATGAAATATTTAGCAATTTTTTGCCTATTTTTAAAGCATATCTACTTTCACATATAATCTTGTTAAATTTATCTAAAAATGTACTTACGTAAAACACGTTTTTAGAATGGTCCACTTAGACACGACGAACTATCACTAAAACTAGGGTGTTATGATGTAAACAAGAAAACCTACAAATTACAATACACAAAACATTTTCAACATTTATATCAAAAGGCTGATCATGTTTTCTTGTTTAAACTATCATTCAAAGCCTCCAAGTAAAAATTGATAAAGCAACATCTTAATAAAACTGGCTTGTTTATTTGGGTGGTCTTTGTTCATTTTTATTTGCTTCTTTCATAAGCCTCCATTGAAGCCATATCTCTCCACATCTCAAAGGGTTCTACATTTGTAGAAACAACTTGTAGAAAACTGGCAACCAAACCACAGAATAAAACAAAAGTCAGCCCTGAGCCATGTCGATGAAATAAAAGGCAGCTATCACCTCCGAGACAAGAACTGCAAAGAGTATAAAAATGTTTATCACAACATGCAGGTTTTAAATTGCCGGAAATCAAGACACAATTAAGAAATAATGCACCGAAAAGTTCAGACCCAGTAAGTCTTATGAAAGCAACACAGAAAACAATAGACACCTACCCAGAACAATGGATTCATGTCTATACTGATGGGCCTGCTTTCAAAACTACCATCAAAACAGGTTATGGTGTCTATATGGAATATCCAGACAAAACATCTGATGAGTTGTTTGATGCCTGTGGGGAGATATGTTCTAACTATGAAGCCGAAATAACAGCACTAGAAGTTGCATTGTACCACCTGAAGACCATATTTGATGCCTTTCCATCAAAAGTTCAAAACATTGTTATTTTCACAGATTCTATGTTCGCTCTTCAAGCACTAGAATGTGGTGGACATTGTAAGCCTGAGCTGGTGGAAATATATCACCATGCCAACCAGCTACTTACATTGTTATGCAGTGGATATCTGGCCACTCAAACACACCTGGCAATGACAAGGCAGACAGACTAGTAAAGATGGGAGCTCAACAAGAACAGCCATATACATAAACAACCATGCACACAATTAAAATGATACTGAAATCTGTGACTAAAGAAAATTGGGTGAACAGATGGGCTATGGGAAACACTGGGAGGGAAATCTATAAATATATGACCAGCCCAAATCCTAAAGATAACATCAACCTCCTGGGAAGAAAAGACCAGAGTATCATCTTCCGACTGCACACCACACAACATGTACAGCTTAACAATCACCTGAACAGAATTCAACCACGACACACAATCCAGAGTGCAGACTGTGCACTCATCCCTATGAAAATGTTGACCGCAACCTTTTTAAATGCACAGCACTGGATGACATCAGGATAATGCTTCTCCCTCCAGGGCCAGATAAATGGAACACATTACTGGAACATAAATGGAACAGCTGACAAACACATGCATATATCACACAATAGCATTAGGTCAAAGGGCATGAGCCCATGGACTGCTGGATCAGCAACTAACCAACCAACCAATAAAACTTGCCTAGGAAAGAAATCGCGAGAAACATAGACACTATGCATTTTGGCAATTTAATTAATTTGAGGGTCTCCTTGTTCATATGAAATTTTGCACTGGCCAGCTTTTCGACCATCTGTAAAGACGCAAAAAGCTATAATTTTGTATGTTTTCTTCTAACTATATCAAGACCTTGTTTTAATGTATTCGGGTAGAGGGTAACTTTGTTTCGTAAAATGAGGTCGTAGATCAGTTTGTTTCTCTAAAATGGGGTCATGACTCAAAAATATTTCAGAATCAGAGCGATTGATGTAGAAGAAATCTCTTATTTCTGAGACATGTCTCTAAATCTGGACAATCATTCTTTGATATAATTCTGTCATTCATTGTGGTTAAAAAAAAATGACAAAGTACTTCATATAATCTTTAACAATTTTATTTACATTAAATATCTATTCTATTTATAAACCTGCACCCATCAGGGTCATAAGGGTACCACATTGAAATCTTTAGCATACAGTTCCCCCAAGGGGTGAAAATTTTTGAGACTAATGGGAATCAAACCAGGCCCATTCTAGTGGCACCAAATCACCTTGCAAGGTATAGTTTTAACAATACATTTGCGAGAAATGAGATGTTTGAGAAAAGTTAAAAATATCAAACACTGAGACCAACAGAGAAATGAAGATATCAGAGAAGAAATAAAAACCATCTCAAGACTATATTGAGAGACAGCAAACAAGGTGGTTTAGTCACATCATTAGAATGGAACCAAAGCAACCAGCACTTTGTGCATACAACAGCTGAATTCAGGCTACAGGGATCAAGGAAGACCAAGAATTAGATGGATGGAGACAATCAAAGAAACCTTAAAGAGACACATGCTGACAATAGCCAAAGTCTGACAACTCCAACTTCACCCACAACATTTAACAACACAATTGGAGGACCCATGTAATAGGACAGCAAAGTACACCACTAAAACTCCCTCTTTGGCACCCCAATCATGAAGCCCTGATTGTTTCCATTCATGGACAGTAGGGTTAGTAAAGCTCCATCCAGAGGTTTCAGCAGCTCTAATATTTTTATTTTCCACTCTTCATATTCCACTACTGAAGTCATTTGTTGATGCTTATCTGCAGTCTGTTCTACTTTCTGTCTTTTTTATCTCTCATTATCTGAAAATTAGAAAAGTTAAAAAAAGGGTTCAAAAGTTGTAGAGGATTGACTTCACTGTACTCGGTTTCCATATATACTCAACACTCTCAACAAAGTGGCATGCTGCCTGTCAATAGTACCACTCATAGCACGTAACTCCATAGCTTCAAGTGATAACCCACAGGGATCTCTGAAAAATACCACTTTATACACAAAATGACATGAGTCAGATTCGAACTCATGACCTCTTGAACTCAAGGCGAACAGCTTAACCCCATTACACTAGGGAGATCCCCCTGAAAATGAGAAAGTTGTGACAAATCTTCAAATTAATAATATTGACTTTAATGTTTATTTGGGTCAGTACACATCACAGCCAGCCCCTTGTCATGGATATGAAGATTTAGTTGCCCCCAGTATGTTGACAGGATCTTAAAGTGTTGAGCAGAATAGCAAAACTATGACCTGTCATGTATGTTGTTAAAGATGAATAAGGAAATGTGGGGTTGGCTTGACCCATCCCATAGAATACTAAAGTAACCCAGAAGTCATTCTGAAGATGGAATGTGTCACAGAAAGATGAGATATCGCAGATAAACTGTAAACCACACATAATGAACTCAGTTCTCTAGACTCATTCTTTGACATGGCTTTATGGTCACTTTGACCCATGTGATAGGATAGAAAAGTACACCCCTAAAGCTCCTTAGCTGTCTCTTACAACATGCATAGCAGGTCACAAGGTTGCTATGCTTTGATCCCCTTTTGGGCATCAGCAGATCAATAGAATAATGTCATGTCTGTCCTTGTCTGGAACACGTGCCTATGTAATAGTTAATCTATAAGCAGAAAATAGAATGAACACAGAAATTATGCACAGGTTCATTGAAAGTTTGTTATGGTGTACACAGTTTTCATGTAGTCAATAATTTTACATCACTTGCAGAGCGTGTCGCCACAAATTACAAAAATGGCTAATGTTAGTGAAATTATGCCATGATTTAATGAGAAGGGATAATGCTAGATTTTGGAGGGGAGAGGTGTTAGGCGCAGTGTTAAAACTAATTCTGAGGAGCACAGTAGCCTAGTTGATAGTGAGCTTGCTTGCTATCACTGGATTACAGCATACCAGGTTCGAAACCTTGTCCGGACAAACAAAAATTCCAGTTGTGATTTCTCACTGGACACGACCACTCCTCCTGTCGACTCAGCTGTAATAGGGTACCTGACACATGAGTTAGGGGAGGTAAAGACAGTAAGAAAGAGAACTGGCCACCCCGATTAATAGCTGCTGTGGCTTAGTGCATGAAGTTATATTCATCCGTGACATCAGGTGGCTGCCATGGGGCCTACCTTTACCTACAACTAATTCTAATTCTATCCCTACCCCCTCCTGCTGTGTTTCAAAAACTGTGTTCTTCCTATTTTCATTAATTATTTCCCTGGCTTCAAACTACTAAACAATTGTATTCTGCAATGTCACAAACTATTAAAAAATTATGACCAGATAATTCTTTAAAAACTATGAGCGCTGTAAACATTGGTAGGCACACGTTCCAGGCATGAACCGTTACTTCTTCTTCTGCATTCATTCTCAAACTCTTGTAAACTAGCAGGATGTATTCTGGAGAACAGAATCTGCCAAATCAAGGTTTACAGCTGTCTGAGATATCTGCTCCTTTCAGTACAACAAACCAAATTTAGTACAGCTTTGTGGGTCACTGACGTCACATGGGTCCATTCATTATTCGTGGTTTAAATAAAAATTACTCCCATGGTTAAACCAGACATGAGAAAGTTGGATACCAGGGCTCAAACTCTGGGAAGGTGACATATTAATTTAGCAAGTGTTGTCGAGGACCCTCTTCAGGCGGTTTCCGGTCTTTTTCTTCATTCCAACACTTCCAATGGATATCTCTTGCAGCAGAACAATGGTCCTACTAAATTTCCAGCAGAATTTAGTCCAGAGAATGGAAATTCTCTGCGTTGAGTCACTGTTTTATTTACACCAATAATACGACACATCCATCTTCGATGGGGGTTTCTGGTCAACCACTGACTAGACAGATGAGCACTTATGGGAAACTGTGTGTTATGACACTGGTTCATAACTCATATTACCTTTACAGTTGATCCCAAATCATCATTATCGACTATTACGTATGAACATGACAGGATGATCATGCAGTCTCCGGATTACATCCTGCTAATATGCAGGAGTTTAAGAACGAACACAGAAGAAGAGTGCCCAAAGAGCACTAGAAAACACTTCAAGCGAATGGATTCATCAAACTCTGTGGTCTGTATCAAAAGGTGAAAAAAAAACATCTGCCAACTGGGTAAGATGGTCTGCCAAAATTAATTAACATCTTTCTGTAGATATCCGTCTCTATAGGCCAGCGTTCCTCCTTTAACTGGTTTAGTGAAATGCAGTCTTGCAGGATATGTTCCATTGTCTGCCCACATGGACACAGATGTAATGTTACCAGTCTTGGATAAATATATAGTATAAGAAATATAACAAAATAGAGGACAACAAATACACTGATATTGTTACTACCTTGAATTTGAGCTTCTACAACCTCCAACAAACTCCTCTTTGTACATTTTACTTGTGGACTTTTGTCTGTGGATTGATGATTTATTCATTGCAGACTTTTAATATTTACTTTCATAATACAAAAAGGGTCATAGAATAGAAGAGATCAAATATTTTAAAAAGATGTAGAGTTTCAGTTTTACTTACATCAAATATTGACAGACAGTTAATCCGTAGTAATAAATGAATAGGCAAAAAAGATTCTGGCAAGAACCTTCTTCGCCCTTGTTGTCCGGCCTGAAAGGGGAGAAAATAATAGTGAATATTTTACATGTCATGCATGTTGTAAGAGGTGAATCAGGCTTTTAGGGGGTCGAGTTGGCTGTCACATCCCTTACAGGGTCAAATGACACTGAAACTATGCTAAAGTCAAATGTGCTAGGACCAATGGCCAAGATATCACAGCCAAGTTGCAAGCCATGACACAATGCATTTAATTCTCCAGACTACATCCTGTTAATCTGAAGGAGTTTGAAAAAGAATGCAGAAGAAAAGGGCCTCCTTAATATGACACTGGAGAAATTATGATGGTTGCACAGAACAGAGAGTAGCAGTGCTTGATGATGGTTGCACAGAACAGAGAGTGCAGTGCTTGATGATGGTTGCACAGAACGGAGAGTAGAAGTGCTTGATGATGTTCTGCTAAAGAAATATCACATTAAAGAAGCTATTGGTTAATCCATGTTATTGTACGTCAAGGCAAACCCACAATTCTACATCTCCCTGAGAAGATGTCAAAGAATATGCTTGCTGATAGTCCCCATGGCTAGCTAGCTGGATAAACACTCTTAATTCTACTCGACGTGTTCTCAGTTCTATTTATACCATAAATAATATTGAATTGCCGCCCATGTGTTACCGAGGTCTGGGAGGAAAGTAAAGAACAGCAACATTGTTTACCTTCTATGCATGTTGTAAGAGGCGACTAAGGAGGTTATCGGATGGAGTTGGCTGTCCCATTCCATATATGGTCAACATGACTCAAAGCTATGCTAAAGTCATATGTGTCAGACCGAAAGGCGCAGATATTGCATCATTGCTGTAAACCATGACACAAGACATTCCGTTCTCTGGACTACATCCTGCTAATTTGGAGGAGTTTGAGAATGAACGAAGAAGAAGAAGATACTGAATTTCCTTGGATGCAGCATGGATACCTCCTGGATACCTCATCTATCCCAGTGTCCACTCCAGCAAATGACCACAAACTTCAGTACATCACCAGTGTTTATCTTAAATTCACAGATACAAGTCTATCTGCTCTCTTATTACCACGAATATCAGCACACCCAGGCAATAGATCAATGTGATATCCAGAAGTTTAGAAATAGTTATAGTTTTGACAATGGATGTTCTGAATATTTTGTTCATTTGCATATTGTCAAAAGAAGCATCTATCACAGACAAGTTGTAAACCATGAAGCATTAAAGACTTATAGTATTGACTTTAACCCCAATCATCATAATTGAAGCAATTATTCTGTATTTCCCATTGTGCTCCATGAGAACTCTCAATATCAATAGTTATAATAAACCCCCAAGCCAGATTTTTCTCATATTTTCAGATAAATAAAAAATTACGGGACTTACCAGTTCAACAAATAACATCTCAGTAAACAACCAAATACTGGAAAAAGTTCCAACTTTAATTACTTGGGTAGCCAAATGTTTGTTGATGGAGACTCAATGAAAGAAATAAATACACACATAGCAGTTGCAGCTAGCACATTTACCAAACTAATATCTGAAAGTCAAAAGATCTAGGAAGAAACACCACGCTAAAGCTATTCAACTCCTATATTGTCTCAGTATTAACATATGAAAGAGAAAGCTGGAAATCAACTCAAGCAACAGATCAAAAATTAAACAGCTTCGAAAACAAATGTCTCCGGAAACTGATGAACATAAAATGGAGCGATTTCGCACAAATAGTGATTTAAGAAAGAAAGCACACCAAGAATATGTTTCAAACGGCATAAGAAAATGCAGATGGAAATACCTCGGTTATGTTTTAAGACTAGATGAAAAGAGAATAAACCAACAAGCCCAACAAATTAAAAAGTGATATGTTGTCACGTGATTTGTCCACGGATTCTTGAATTGAACCCAAATATATATAATTTCTGTGGTATTTAATTATATTCAATAGTTTGATAATTTATTTTCATTTTAATTATGCTAATTTTCTGCAATTTTAATATTAATTAGTTCTGCGCAACTAAAAATTATAGAAATTGGATCAACAGATGCATCTTGCCTTTGCCAATACAAATATAGGTACAATACAAGAATTAGTGGACAGCTTTCTACGGAACACATAGCTAACATAATTAGATGGAACGAAATACTTAAAAGTCGGATATACAGACTATTTGACACATTGTACGATGCGCACTGAGTGAGAGGTGGATGGCCAGTTCATTGCGTGCAAATTGCTAGATCAGTAATTTAAGTTACGACTTTTTAATTTTCCGAGATAGTGCAATAGCACATGAAATTAAAAAGTTGGTATGTTGTCACGTGATTTGTTAACGGATTCTTGTATTGAACCCAAATATATATAATTTCTGTGGTATTTAATTATATTCAATAGTTTGATTTTTTTATGTTCATTTCAATTATGCTAATTTGCTGCCATTTTTAATATTAATTAGTTCTGTGCGCACCTAAAAATTATAGAAATAGGATCAACAGATGCGTCTTACCTTTGCCAACACAAATATATATAATTTCTGTGGTATTTAATTATATTCAATAGTTTTAAAATTTATTTTCATTTCAATTATGTGAATTTGCTGCCTTCTTTCATATTAATTAGTTCTGCGCGACCTAAAAATTATAGAAATAGGATCAACAGATGCATCTTGCCTTTGCCAACACAAATATATATAATTTCTGTGGTATTTAATTATATTCAATAGTTTTAAAATTTATTTTCATTTCAATTATGTGAATTTGCTGCCTTCTTTCATATTAATTAGTTCTGCGCGCACGTAAAAATTATAGAAATAGGATCAACAGATGCGTCTTGCCTTTGCCAACACAAATATATATAATTTCTGTGGTATTTAATTATATTCAATAGTTTTAAAATTTATTTTCATTTCAATTATGTGAATTTGCTGCCTTCTTTCATATTAATTAGTTCTGCGCGCACCTAAAAATTATAGAAATAGGATCAACAGATGCGTCTTGCCTTTGCCAACACAAATATATATAATTTATGTGGTATTTAATAGTTTTAAAATTTATTTTCATTTCAATTATGTGAATTTGCTGCCTTCTTTCATATTAATTAGTTCTGCGCGCACCTAAAAATTATAAAAATAGGATCAACAGATGCGTCTTGCCTTTGCCAACACAAATATATATAATTTCTGTGGTATTTAATTATATTCAATAGTTTTAAAATTTATTTTCATTTCAATTATGTGAATTTGCTGCCTTCTTTCATATTAATTAGTTCTGCGCGCACGTAAAAATTATAGAAATAGGATCAACAGATGCGTCTTGCCTTTGCCAACACAAATATATATAATTTCTGTGGTATTTAATAGTTTTAAAATTTATTTTCATTTCAATTATGTGAATTTGCTGCCTTCTTTCATATTAATTAGTTCTGCGCGCACGTAAAAATTATAGAAATAGGATCAACAGATGCGTCTTGCCTTTGCCAACACAAATATATATAATTTCTGTGGTATTTAATTATATTCAATAGTTTTAAAATTTATTTTCATTTCAATTATGTGAATTTGCTGCCTTCTTTCATATTAATTAGTTCTGCGCGCACCTAAAAATTATAGAAATAGGATCAACAGATGCGTCTTGCCTTTGCCAACACAAATATATATAATTTCTGTGGTATTTAATAGTTTTAAAATTTATTTTCATTTCAATTATGTGAATTTGCTGCCTTCTTTCATATTAATTAGTTCTGCGCGCACCTAAAAATTATAAAAATAGGATCAACAGATGCGTCTTGCCTTTGCCAACACAAATATATATAATTTCTGTGGTATTTAATTATATTCAATAGTTTTAAAATTTATTTTCATTTCAATTATGTGAATTTGCTGCCTTCTTTCATATTAATTAGTTCTGCGCGCACGTAAAAATTATAGAAATAGGATCAACAGATGCGTCTTGCCTTTGCCAACACAAATATATATAATTTCTGTGGTATTTAATAGTTTTAAAATTTATTTTCATTTCAATTATGTGAATTTGCTGCCTTCTTTCATATTAATTAGTTCTGCGCGCACGTAAAAATTATAGAAATAGGATCAACAGATGCGTCTTGCCTTTGCCAACACAAATATATATAATTTCTGTGGTATTTAATTATATTCAATAGTTTTAAAATTTATTTTCATTTCAATTATGTGAATTTGCTGCCTTCTTTCATATTAATTAGTTCTGCGCGCACATAAAAATTATAAAAATAGGATCAACAGATGCGTCTTGCCTTTGCCAACACAAATATATATAATTTCTGTGGTATTTAATTATATTCAATAGTTTTAAAATTTATTTTCATTTCAATTATGTGAATTTGCTGCCTTCTTTCATATTAATTAGTTCTGCGCGCACCTAAAAATTATAGAAATAGGATCAACAGATGCGTCTTGCCTTTGCCAACACAAATATATATAATTTCTGTGGTATTTAATAGTTTTAAAATTTATTTTCATTTCAATTATGTGAATTTGCTGCCTTCTTTCATATTAATTAGTTCTGCGCTCACCTAAAAATTATAGAAATAGGATCAACAGATGCGTCTTGTCTTCACAAACAAAAAATCATATAGTTTGTGGCTTGTATTATTGAAAATAACAAAGATAAGTTAGAAATTATCAGCTTGGGTACATTTTGTCACTGTGGTCACACGTTTTATTTATATTTTCCAATATGTGTTTCAATGTAAATTATTTTGATGTCAAACTCATTCGAAAAAAATATGTAACATTTTTTCAGGGTTGACGTACAGACTTGGTTGAGGTATCGTTGAAATGAATTTTTGAAGGGCTACCTAACCAAATAACATAGTATATTATTTGTAATTATGTTGAAATGTAGCACAATTCTGAAAATTTTGTCCAAGTATCTAACTAACAACATTTTAGATTCCATGTCTCAGGTTTCATTGCAATTTGTTTTAGATCTTCATTATCGAATTAAATAAGGTTGAACGAATCATGATGTAAATATGGAAATCATTAAATCCGTTTCAGTAACACAGATATTTAATTTCTACGACATTAATTTGTTATGATCAACGAGTTCTTGATTGAACAAAACAAAAACATTATTTGAACCGGAAGTTAAAGATAGTAGCATTTATTTACCAAGGGACATAGCCGGACATGTACTCCAAAATCAAGGGTGGTAATAAGTATGAGATATTAATAAATCATCAAAACACAAATATTTTGATCTGACAATTGGCAATATCATTTAAATGAACAACTATAATTTATTTTGCGAGATTTTATGTAACTTTTCCCCGTTCTCCTATTTATAAAAACGTTTTTTGAAAGCAATATGCGCGACATTCTTCCCTCACTGTTGTCATGGGTAACAAAATGTGTGGCACATAAACTTTTGGATGTTAAGGGATAATGTCCGTATCAGGTTCAAGTTCCCCGCGGAACTTTACAAAAGTTGGCTCTTGACTTTGTATGGGAACTAGTGTCAGTAGTCCGTTCGCATGTCTTAGACTCCACCGCGGGGTCAAGGTTCAGCCAGTGTCGAGTCAGCTCGCTCGTCACAGTACCGCTTGGGATCTAGGCTGGTTCCTCCCCATATGACATGTTAAGACAGGACGAAGTCACCGGGGTGAAGTTTTCGGTCGTACGGAATGTTAACAGCATAAACGTGCTCAGCTGAGTGGTGAGCTATACTCAGCGTCCGAGTGGCTTTCGATGTCGGCGCCTGCTATGTCATACCGCCTCGAGAGAGGATTACTGGGGTATAGGAGAGCTGCTTAGAAAGTGCTTCACTCGACTTTTTTGTCATGAAATAACTTTGTAATTACTTAAATTTTAGTATTATTTGTATTTACATCCAAACACTTAAACGTATTTTTGTGCTTCGCTCGACTTTTTGTTGTCATTTTTTTACTATTGTAATTACAATAGTAATTTTTAATCACTCTGTGATTAAAAACAAATGTTCAGTCAAATTATTTCATTTTGTTTTATTGTAAAGAATACATTTTTTTTGAAAAAAAAGAAAATATTTGGATACAGTGATAATGTATAGTTTTTAATGACTTAAATTCTTAATTGTCACATTTTACAAGAAAATATTTTTTTTTATTTCTGAGGATTCTTGATTTTTTACTATGAATAAGTGTCACAGAACTGGGAGCATTCCTATATATGCTCTGTTTGCCATGACATCAGCCATCTAAAAGTGTATAAGCTCAGTGTCCCAGTCAGTTGCTGATCACGCGTTCTTCTGATCTTTCCGGAGAGGGAACACCTTCTCAAATCACATCTAGTCAATACCATTTCTGCAATTCTCTGAATATGTACATTGTCATGTTTCTGGGGGGAGGGGGGGGGGGACGGAATTGCAGTTTATGAGTTTTAAAAACTTAATGGTTGAGAGAGATTCACTCTCATAAATAACGCAAATTCACAATATAAAAACATATATTGTGTTGGTTAAGGTTTTTTAAATGTAAACTTAAAATATTTTGACTTGATAAATATATTTCTCACTATAATAGCGGAAATATGCGTTTGTTTATATGAATGGCAGATATGTGTGTTAGTCACGGTCTCACGGGGATTGTCTTGGTTTTATATCGCTGCCTGATATCTCGCCCGGTTGTGACGTGTCCCGGTTTCTATAAGTTTAATAATATGCATATAACGAATGTGTCACGTGTTCGAATCAACACACTTGGTATAGCTTCGTGAAAACAAGAGAGGTGTTATCATGTTTACGAGTTTGGCACGCTTTTTGACACGGGGGCATGGTAACACTAAGCGCAGGCGATTGTAAAGGCTTAAATCTATTTATACATAGATCAGTGGTCATAACGTATTTTCTGTAGACGTCTTAAATTATTTCAAAATATTATGTGATTGTCAGGAGTCTGTCAGGGGAATCATCCAATGAATAAATTAGATTTCCAAAAGAGCTAACCTGTGTTCTTTGATACAATTAAAAAGAAATAATATCTTTGACAATTTGTTTCTAGTGAACAATCTGAAATCAATGGTAGTTAAATGAACTTAATTTCCAATAGAAACTGCCCTTGTGTTACCGGGCCTGAGTGGGAGAAGTGAATAAAAAACTGCCCTTGTTTAGCCGGGACTGGAAGGGGAGCAAAGAATAGCTACACTGTTACCTGTCAAACATTTCGTAAGCAGCAACTAAGTGGATTTTGATGTGGAGTTCATTGTTCCATAAAGGCCCATAGATAACTATCAGGGCCGTAGAGGCGTTTTCGATGTGGAAGGGGTTTTACCTTAAAAAAAACTAATGTAAAAAAAGGCATTCTTCCGTTGTTGTATGAAATAATTCCATATTTTTACTGAGAAAGGGGTGATTACCCTTTTTTGTAAAAAAAAAATCGTTACTATAGGGGTTTCACCCGTCATTTGGCTAAATTACTAGCAATAAAAAAACATTTTATGATTTCTTAAGAGTGAAAGGGAGTTAACCACCCGCCCCCCCCCCTTATCAATAGAAGTATAAACCATGCAAGTAGATATATTTGTCGATTTAATATTGATTTACTGATTCGGAACCACAAGAAATGGGCGCTTTTAGCTCTTACTTCCTATGTGCAGTGCGGTAATTTTTTGTGTGAGCTTTCTTTCATACCCAGGAGACTTCAGCTCAGTGCAATGCCCATTGAATGAGTTTTCTACTCAGAGGATGTCTATAATTGTATAGATGACATGCTACAAGCTTCCATAAAGGAGCCTCAATATAACCGCATGTCATCTACTAAGGTTTTCTGTTGCAAGGGTGGTTTGTCTAGTGGGACATTTGTGGGACTCACAGATGCAACCGCATGCGTTTAATATTGAAAGTAATGGTTCTTGTAGACATGTATGAATTTATAGCATTGATTTTGCTTTTCCAAGTGATAGTTGGTCTTGACATATCAGCTAAATCCATCTCCAGCCTTAAGCTAAAGTCACCTTTTTGACTAGGAAATCCTGTGACTTCTGGATCACTAGACCGTCAATGGAATTGGTCAGCCAACTCAACCCTCAAAACATTCTTAGTCACCATTTACGATGTGCATGTTAGGTAATAGTGCAACTAATATGAGCTCCATTTTCTGGTTTCCGCACCACACGGACTGACCACTAATCTATAATACATAGCACACTCCACATCACACAGGCTGACCACTTATCTATCATACATATCACAGTCTACATTATACGGGCTAATCATAAATCTACCATGCACATTACTCGGGCTGACCACTAATCTAAAACACATATCACAGTCAACACCACGCAATGTTTTTGTCTTTTCTTATAGGTCCTAATCTTAGCAGCAATCTTACTTTCGTGAACTGTACGAGATAGAAAAAGGGACCTGTTTACAGGAAGTAAATTTGACTATTGTGTCTTAGATATTCACTTTGATTTAACATAATGCTTTATTTTTTTTAAAACCCACTAATTTAATCACCGTAAACAGAGAACTTGACATTTTTATAAAAGGCGGTTTTACGTTTACAATCGAAGGGAGATAATAAAAACAATTGTCAATAAATTTGTTTCAACTAATTATTCTCCCCTTATTAGTTATCATCCCACTGTGGCATACCAGGAAATTGAAAAGGCAGACAGCTGGCAAAGGATGGAGCAACACAGGGACAAAAAGACCAAGAAATCGCCTACCAAGAAAAAGGACACTCATCAAAACCATCAGGAAAGTTGACCACCCAAAATACAATTACCAGTATCTCGACAGAGCAAAACAGGTTATTACCTTTCGCATCAGAACAGAACACAACAGATTAAACAGGCACTTAAATAGACTGAGACTGGTCCCATCACCTCTGTGCCTTTGTGGGCAGGCAGCACAGACCACTGAACATATTCTGCAAGACTGCAATACACTAAACCAGTTATGGTAAGAACACTGGCCCACGGAGATGGATATCCACATAAAGATGTATGGGAGCACTGAGGAGCTTTCAAATAAAGCAGGATTTATTAAGAAAACAGGACGTGGAAGAAGTGGAAGACTATTGTGTCCAAAAAAAAAGAGAAGAAATGTACTCCTGCTACATATTGAATTTAAACACGAATTAAACAAATAGTTTGTTCTTTTTTCTGTTGTATGCATTTGTCTAAAATGTTAAAAATATTACTATGAAAAACTCATATATAGGTTGACCATGATTCCTGTGTACAAAAACTGGAAATTAGAATGATATTCCTTGTGAACCAAATAAGAACCAAATTGTGCTTATTACAAACATGTGTGTTTCCAGTAACGACGAATGCAAAGCATGCGAAACATGGGTACTAATAAAACATTGTCCAATATAACAACATCATTTAAATTAAAATTCTATAGAATAGTTCTGAGAAAACGATGGACAGCAAGGAAAACAAACCAGGAGGTACAAAGCACAATCATCGCCCAAGAGGGCTGGCTTCTGAAAACCATATTAATTGAGCAACTAGCTTTTTTCGGTCATGTTAAGAGACATATAGGTATGGTGATATTGATATTTGAGGGACGATAGAAGGTAACAGGTGTAAAGGCCAACCAAGACGCCCTTGGACAGAAGACATACAGGAATGTCTGCCCTAAAGGAGGCGGTACACCTTGCTCAAGACCAAGGAGAATTCAATAGAGCCATAAGGAAGACCACGTTCTGGATATAATATATCACATGTTGATCCCATTAAGGTGCTCCAATAATAAAATTGGTATGATAAAAACGTGATATATTATATACCCAGGCAGTTTTGGTTCAGCAACACACTCTTAAACACATACTCTTGAATTCGCGGTGACTGGATTACCAGAACACGACCTCTATTATTATAAGCTGATGGTTAGAAACGTTGAGGATACAACCAAATTGTCGCCTGAGTGTTTCCGGAGTCATTTGTTTCTTTGTTTTGCGTTCGCTCCATTGTAACTAGCACGGATATCCGTGCGATTTCCGCCGGGAACGTGATTGCGTTGTGCCACCGTTATGCGCCTTGTAGGCCTAGCACATCCGATTTCGGCATGCCTTGACAATTCGGGTGGGCTACCCTAACCTGTGACAGCCTTCCTATCTGTCGCCAGACGGTGAATGTGTACTGACTCTATGCCGAGACGGTTTGTCTTTCACGTCTGTCCTGCACGAGGCGTTCCGCAGTCAGTGAACATGCCTCGTGTAATTAGACGTATTGTGCCCGTGCTCATCGGGTACTAAACCTTTTCTCGGCCTCAAGCCTGGTTCCGGTTTAGGAAGAACTTGACAGAAGAGTTGGGCTCGGGATCGTTCGTATTCTTAGCCGAAGCGTTATTCACCAACTTCGTGAGTCCCTAGTCCAGGTCTGAATCTGTACACATATTTAGGAACGTTAGGAACTTGTGCTTTGTTCTGGAGCTGAACAGTGCTTGTCACCTCGGACTGCTATGCCTGTGCCCATCGGGTACTGAACCTTTTCTCTCCGCGAGCACGCTTCCGGTATAGGAAAGACTCTACAGTAGAGTTGGGCTCAGGCTGGGATCACTGGTAGCTAGAAGCTTGTCTCGAGCAAACAATGCTTTAGTTCCAATTTCATCGAACCGTCTTCCATGCTTTTTACACATGACGCTGCCCTCTAGCGCTGTGCATCTTTCTCAGTGTACTCATTGTGCTTTTATTTTTATTGGAACATCTGCTTGCTTCGTACCGACTACATTGGCCGCCCTCCAATGCTTCTACCAGACTTTCTAGCTTCACTGTGTGTCGACAGTGTTGCTGCATGTGTTGGCACAGTGGTGTCGGAGTTATTAACTGTCTTTTTGCAGTCAAATCTCATTCCATCTGTTACTTCCACATTCACGGACACGATACCCAAAAGGTTTAGCCAGAATCAGCATTAGCCGCTGTATTTCTGTTACCAGGGTGCGCCACGAGGAGGCACTTTTGGGATCTTGGTTATCTGCTAACCCTGGGTCCGCCAAGAGCAATGCGTTCCCTTTGCACCCCCTCCGGAGTCATAAATTGGAGTAAAGAAAGGCGACATTGCTACCTGCCAATCATGTTGTAAGAGGCGACTAAGCAGGTCTTGGGCTCGCGTTGGTGTGACCCAAAAAGAGCCAAAGGGACGCAGAAGCTATGCTGAAGTAGGAACTGGAAGGCCGAAAAGCGCATATATCGCAGCTAAGATGTACGCTATAACACAATGCACTTCGTTTTCCGAACTACATAAAGCTAGCTGATCAGTGAGAACGAAAGCAGAATAATAAGAGCGAAATTGGATCATGTCCGCGGTTGAAAGAAGAGCACCATTACCATAAGAGTACCACCAATGCAACAGAAAACCTTAGTAGATGACATGCCGTTATATTGAGACTCTCTTATGGAAGCTTTATAGCATGTCATCTATACAATTATAGACCCTCTCTGAGTAGAAGTCTCTTTAAATAGGCACTGCACTAAGCCGAAAGCTGAAATCTCCTTGGTCTGAAAGAAAGCTCAGAAAAACCATCTCACTGCACATAGGAAGTAAGAAATTTGGTTTGAATGTGGTGTCGCTAGGAAGGAGCAGTTTTCGTGGGCAAGAAAGAATGATGGTCAATCAACTGCGTACTGGGAATGGCGGCTAGACTCATGGAGAGATCTGAGCATCTATGGGCTTGTCCGGAGTGCAGTGATGAAGATCCAACGACTAACTAACTAACTATAGGAAGCAAGAGTTCTCACGATTCCTGGGTATCTCAAAAACACAAACCAATAATGTTACTTAAAAAATTATTATAATAATAATAAAATATTGTGATACAAACAAGGTAATAATGAAACATGAAGATCACAAAACACATATTTATTACACAGATATATTTTGATCAAAATTATTCCTTGATAACCCATATATATATATATTTAAGCTTACATATGGGACTGTCTGACCATCATGTAATAATGAACATTCACACGCATGTGTGTATGTATGTGTGTGTATGTGTATGTGTGTATACGTGTGTGTATACGTGTGTGCATGTGTGTATACGTGTGTGTATGTGTGTATACGTGTGTGTATGTGTATATGTGTATACGTGTGTGTATGTGTGTGTATGTGTGTATGTGTATGTGTGTATACGTGTGTGTATGTGTGTATGTGTGAGTGTGTTTGTATGTGTGTATGTGTTTGTATGTATGTGTGTGTGAGTATGTATGTATGTGTGTGTGTATGTATGTATGTATGTATGTATGTATGTATGTATGTATGTATGTATGTATGTATGTATGTATGTATGTATGTATGTATGTATGTATGTATAGTGTAAAAACTATTAAAAAAATAAAGATAAAATAAATAATGTATTTTGAACATATTAAAAGACATGACACCTTATTGCAGACCTTACTTGATTGAGGGGAGGCGAGTACGGGTAGGCAGAGATACAAGTGGGAGAGAAATATCCCGAGATAGACAGGTTACAGTCTGGCAGAGTGCATAACCAAGGCAAAAGAAAGGGGATGTTGGAAGTCCGTTGCAACCAACTTTCGTCGCGAAGATGGCACATCATGATGAAGAACGATGACTGACAGGCACATAGGTGCCCAGTCTCTCCCAGCAAATGTCGAAGGGTATGCATGTTAATTGTTCCTGTGTTTCGCTGGGTAAGTACGCTCCCCATTTTACCCTGTGTGGTTCCAGCGGTACTATCTATGTTTCTTCAACGCAGAATGAGGTGCAAAGGGCAGAATCCAGAACTGATTTTTCAGAATACTATGGGAGTCTGTTAGAATCACCATTACCAACGCATATCAATCAAAGAGTAAAGAAATATGCAAGAAAAGTGATTTTGATTGTATGGGACGTCAAATGTGTCATAATGAAAAGTTACCTGCCCCAATGCAAGACGACTAAAGGCCATTGGTATGTTGATCTCCATACCAAACTTACCAAACTGACCAGACTTAAACAAGACTGACCAGAAAACGAGGGGTAACTCGCTCTCAAATTATGTTCTTGCTTCAAAACAATGCACCGTCTCATAAAGCATGACTTGCGTTGCAAACAGTCAACGATTTGAATATTGAAATTATTCCACACCCATCATATTCTCTAGATTTGAATATTGAAATTATTCTACACCCATCACATTCTCCAGATTTGGCTCTATATGTCTTTTTCCTTTTAGAAAATCTTACCGGTGAAAGAAAATAATTTTGATAGTTAAGATGTCGTACTGGCTTGTCTTCTTCTTCTTCTCGTTCGGAGTTTGACATGTCTACACAGCAAGTCATGTTTTCTTAATAAATGCTGCTGTATTTGAAAGCTCATCAGTGCTCCCATACATCTTTCTGTGGATATCCATCTCTGTAGGCCAGTGTTCTTCCTTTAACTGGTTTAGTGTATTGCAGTCTTGCAGGATATGTTCAGCTGTCTGTGCTGCCTGCCCACAAAGGCACAGTGGTGATGGGATCAATCTTAGTCTATTTAAGTGGCTGTTTAATCTGTTGTGTCCTGTTACTAAGACAATGACGACATTCTATAAAGCCTTTATACGAGGTAAACTAGAATATGCCAGCATTGTGTATGAGTCGACAGCACCAGCCAATATCTCTAAAATAGATATAATTCAAAATAAGGCTCTCTCAACAATAGCTAGGGCGACCAGGGGAACATCTGCTGAAGCAGTTCAAGTAGCTCTAGGATTAATAATGCCATTATCCCTAAGAAGGAAAGAACTGAGACTTAGCTACTGGTCTAAAATAGGAAATGATACCTCACATCCAGCATATAAATCATTCAATAGCTCTGATAACACAGACAAGTTCTCAATTGAAAGCTACCGAGAACCAGTAGGGTGGCGATCAAATGCAGAGCTTGACCAAATACCAGAGCTTAGAGAGCTAATATGTAATCAAAACCAATATAAACCAGTAATACCCCCTTGGGAGTTAATATCACCAGAAACTGACATTTCCCTATCTTATATAGGGAAAAATGACCAAAATAGAAATTCTACTAAAATAGAGCCACATAAATGATAGAACAATAAATAGTCTAAAAGTATTCACAGATAGGTCCAAAGGAGAGGAAGGCCCTACTGGTGCAGGAATAGTAATACTTGACAGGAACATCAATAAGAGCTTTAAATTATCAGAATATACGTCAATATTCACGGCTGGACTAGTTGCAATTCTAAAAGCTCTAGAAATAATAAATGATAACACACCTAAAAATGTAACAATCCTGACTGACTCATTATCATCAGTCCAGGCTATACAAAATAAACATGACAACCAAAGGCCAGATATATTAGAAGGTAATACTACGCATAACAACAAACCTAGTTCACGTTGGTACGAGGGTTAATGTAATGTGGATTCCAGCCCATGTCGGAATACCAGGAAATGAAGCAGCGGACAAGGAAGCCAAGAAAGGACGAACACAAGGAACAGAAATCCAGGTAGGATTTGGCAGATCGGAAACCAGAAGCATAATAAAGGACACAATACTTAAGGAATGGACAGAAAAATGGGACAACAGTGTAAAAGGAAGACTTGCACATGCAATTCTAAAAGGACCCACTAGGGCCACTCAAATCAAGGAAGAGCTGAAAATCCCTGTCAATAGGAAACTACTGCGACTGGGAAAATCATTACATTATATACTCGAACCAATATGTTAAGACTGTGAAGAGGAAAATACAATAGATCATTTCCTACTCCATAGACATAAATACAACCATCATAGGCAAGACCTAAAAGATTACTACCTAAGCAATAAAATACCATATAAATTAGTAAAGGTTCTGGGCCATGATGTACCACCAGATAGGCTAAAACTAATTAAACAATTTATAACCAGGACTAAAGCCCTAATTAAAAAATCTAACCAAGTCAAAACAAAATAAGTCATTGTTTGTCGTCAGTCTTTCTACAGGTCTCTCTCCACAGCTTTCAACAAATACAACAGAGGAACGCTCACCACAGGATACGACTGGCAATATGGACAATTTTTGGAATAATCGCACGCACGGTTTTCAAACTCCCTCAGACATTAGTGTCACTCTTAAATTTAAAAAAAAGCAATACCACCGGAAAAAAACAGCCCAATACACCAACTAGCAACATAACATTCTTTTGCAATAATTGCGCGCACGGTTCTCAATTCGCCCAGACCACTTAGATAAAAGGCATCTTGGCCACACATTAACATCAACTCCACCTAGCAATATTCATAGCAATAAATCATAGCAATAGCACGCACGGCTTTCCAAACACCCAGACCATTAGGTCACATTTAGATAAAAGCTAATACGGCCTGATATAACCAAAATAGACTTCTGTCTTAGGTTGAAAGGGTCGTGCCTCAGCTAAGAGGCTTTAATCCCTCATTTAACAAACAACAAACAAAAGTTGTGTTCTGTTCTGATGCGGAAGATAATAACCAGCTCTGCTCTTGTGTTTTCTTTATTTCTACAGCAATGTTTAAAGCCTGTACTTCTGCAGAGTAGTTGGAGCAGAATATTCCAGTTGGTGAACATGTGGATTCATTTTCTTTTTCTTGATATTTTATGTACACGCCAGAACCTCCATTCTTTACTGCTCTGGTTGCTGATCCGTCTGTATATACTTGTATCCATGCTTCTCTGGGGTACATATCTTCAATCATGTTGCATACTATTGTTTTCTTTTGAAGATTATTCAGTTCTATCATAGTGTGGTAGTTGTTTATGGTGGTTCTGATAGTGAGATTTGAGTATTGCTCCCACGGAACTGGAAAACGTGTTGGTGATATCTCTCTTGTTATGTCTGGTAGTTCATCCTTATATTTTCTGTTTAGTTTTTTGGATCGGTGTATAAAACTGCTCCTCTTCAGTCTTGCACTGGCTAGGTCACTGTGTCTGACCTTTATTGTATGTTCTGGCATGCTCTTGTACTTTTCTGCATGTACCATTATCTTAGTGTCTCGCCTGTATGGTAAGGGGGTGATGCCTGTAATTTTTTCCATTTCATTTATGGGAGAGATCTTCATGGCACCTTTGATAAGGTGACGTGCTTGATTTTGTACCTTGTTCAGGGCTTGTAGATGGGAGTTGGCTGCTGAAGTCTGTACCATATTCTAGTACTGATCTAATTGCACCAGTATATAACTTCTTCAAAGTTGCCTCATTGGCTCCCCAGTTTGTTCCTGTCAATTTCCTCAGGAAGGCAAGTTTCTTTCTTGCTGTTGCTTCTATTTTCTCAATGTGAGGCCTCCATGTCAGTCTCTTATCTAACGTAGTGCCCAAGTACACCGGCTCGTCTTCTGTTTGGATATGTACATTTCCGAGTTTTATCTCTCCTGCTTTGTTCTTATTTGAGAGTGTGAAGAGTGTTGTTGAAGACTTTTCAGCATTTATCTTTTCCATCCATTTATCTGCCCATGCTGCTATGTTGTCTGCTGCCTTTTGTATTTTTTTGGTGGCGATCTTTAAATGTTCTTCTACACACCACACCACCAAGTCATCAGCGTACATTGCAGCTCTTACACCTTGTGGCAATTCACAAATTATATCATTTATAAAGACAAGAAACTGAGTTGGAGACAATACTCTGCCTTGAGGAACTTCATGTTTTAGAAGAACTTTTTTGATGTTGTATCCTTCCATGGTGACACTTGCTGTCCTATTGTGTAAGAAGGAACGGATCCACTTGCTCATGTTGCCCCCTATTCCGTTTATTTGCAGCTTTATTATCAGTCCATCTTTCCAGACCTTGTCGAAAGCTTTTTGAAGATCTATCCATAGGGTGAAAACTTTTTTCTTTTCTTGAAATGCGTCTTCTATGATCTGGGACAGGAATGTTATTTGGTCTTCTGTACTGTTACACTCTCTAAACCCAGCTTGTTCTGGCACCAATAGCTTCTCAGATTCTAGGTACCACTTTAGTCTTCTGTTGACCATCCTTTCCATTGTCTTGCAGACACAACTCGTTATACTTATTGTTCTATAGCTGTCAGGCTTCTGTTTGTCCTTGCCTTTTTAAATAATAGGACACATAAACGCTTCTTTCCACGACTGTGGTACATTGCCTGTTTCCCAACTATAGTTGTATATCTATAATAATTTGTACAGCTACGAATACGTCGTAAAAAGAAGATGCCTGGAGAAGAAGCCGCCGATGCCGGGTTAAGCTACAGAAATGAACTTTGGTTGGAAATATGCGCTTCCGTAGACAGAGTGAATCAGGAGAGTTCAACAATAATTGCACAAATGCATGAGGTTGCTGACAAGTTTGGCTTTCTTTCTCCAAAGCAACTGTTAGACGATCGAGTCGACATTGATCTTCACAACGCTCCTTTATGATGACATCGACAAGGATGAATTTTTACTCGAGAGAAAGTGACTAATGAATTTTGTCGCAGCATCTTCGGTCTTGAACTTAAAGAACCAAGGGCACATGGAATTACTTATTCTTGAGACTAACGGGAATTGAATTGAGTTAGTCTCAAGAATTTTTAAAAATTGTCCTCTGGCTTCCTACTTAAATTTACTTGTATAAGGAATTACTTGTCTTCATTCAGAAACATCAGCTTTCCCATTCAGTACCCAACATTGTCATCTTACTGTGTATGTTCCTAACTCTAGGAGTTAATATAGCTACACGTGAAAGAAGTTTCTCCAAACTCAAATTAATAAAAAAAACTATCGCAGGTCAACTATGAGCAACTTGAGATTAAACAACCTCGCAATTATGCCAATCGAACATTAGATGGTCAATGATGTGAGCTTCGACACAGTCATTAATAACTTCGCTAGTCAAAAAGCTCGTAAAGTGAATTTGTAATTTTAACTTTACATTTTAAAATGTATTTCTATCTTTGTTAAATGTGGATAAAATCGATAATATTAATAAACTTGTAAAATTTTACTCGGAATTTTTAAAATCAATTTCAGGCAGGTGGGGAGGGGGGGGGGTCAAAATATTAATCGCACCTGGCTGCAATTACCCTATGCACACCGCTGTCCAGAGGTAACTGTAGGAAAAGTAAATTTTTTGGAAAGTCACGAAGATCACACAATCAACATCTGATCGGGACTCTGAGTCTACATACACTGGAATGTCTGCTGGAGCGGAGGACGGAGCACTTATGGGAATGACCGGCCTGCTGTGAAGTCAATTTCTAATCAAGAATCAAGAACTCAAATCGACTGGTTCGCAGAAATGCGTAGACTTGTCCGAGCATTGGAGGGGCGGCAAATGAAAGCGACAGGAAAAGGTAGATACATGACGAAAGACGAAAAGACAACATACTGAGTACAATGAAAGGGTAACATAGAGCGAGAGGGCAGCGCCAAGTGCAAATAGAAAGGGAAAACGTTCCAAGGAAATCGGAAATACAAGCTCTGTTAGCTCGAGACAATCTTTTAGTTACCGGTGCTCCATACGGGCAGATACCCAGATCCAACTGTGGGCGCTCGGCAAAGAAAGCAACCCTGGTCCACTTCTAATGTTGAGTTTTCCTATATCTGAAACATGCTCGAGGAGAGGAAGGATTCCGTATCCTATGGACTCATGCACAAACGGGACAACAAAGGCAGCTCTGGCCCAAATCTACTGTCAAGCTTTCCTATATACATGCTCGCATTGAGAAAGGGTTCAATACCCGATGGGCTCATGCACAAATGGGACAAGGTTGTTCAGCTCAAGAACACGATTTGCTCCCAAACTCGTGGTGAAACTGTGACCTGGACGAGGCATTCACAGTGAACGATACCTCCTCGGCTAAGAAAGCGAAAGAGCCCGGGTCCAACTCTTTTCTCGAGTTCTTCCTTAACCGGAACCAGGCTTGCGGATAAGAAAAGATTCAGTACCCGATGGGCACAGGCACATAACGTGTAATTACACGAGACAAGTTCTCTGCCTGTGGAACAACTCGTGCGATATAGACGTGAACGACAATCGTCTCGGCGAAGTCATTACACATCCGCGCGCCCGTCGACAGATAGGCAGGTTGTCATAGGCCAGGGAAGCCTACTACCCGAATTAAAGGCATGACAAAAACAGATGTGCTGGGCCTCGGATATCCGGACCACAAAGTGAGCCAACCGAGGTGCAAATAAGACAGCTCAACTGTGGAACGAGCAATACAATGTACTTTAAGTTCCCCAGCGGAAATCACACGGTTTGTTCATTGTAGTTATAAGAGAGCGAACACAGAAGAAGAAGAAGCACGGTGGACCAGAATGAGCTATTCTCATGTGGCAATAGGCCAAAATGCTATACTGTTTAGTCCATTAGAGCTCCATGTAGTGTTTTATGTGCTTTGTTAATCAGTTAATCAGTTAATATAGTACTATTATATGAGCCTGGTGGGCCAGAAAAAAATGACTTGGAGGGGCAGATTTGGCCCACCCCTGTTGAAGATATACATAATATTTATAAAGCACCTTCCTAACGTGCCTCCTCTGACTCCCTAGATAGTGTCTTTCAAACGTTAGTGGAGCAATTCCCTAGATTCCTAAAAGACACTAATCATGCTGTGTCTGTGTTGGCTTCTATTTTGTTGTCCCCCACACAGTATAATCTCTTTCTACTTGATGTCTGTTCCCTTTCCACCTTCATAGCACACTCAGAAGGTCTTATGACTCTCTGTTATTTATTGAAAAGCATCCATATCCCTATATGTCTACATGTACCCTCAATCATCTAACTGACCTTGTGATCACTCAACTCCTGTGAGTTTGATGGGTACTTCTTTGACCAAATCAGTGGTTTTGTCATGTACATCAAAATGGAACCCATCTATGCCTGCATGTTTATGCGCCACCTTGAGCCCCAGGTATGGGAATCCTAACGTAGGTCCTTCCCATTGGTCTTCCACAGGTGTATCGACGATGGGATTGGCATCACTGATATGTGTAAGGCTGATCTATCACGCGTCATTGACAACTTTCACCTGGCCATCACGTTCACATCCGAGATCTTTACCTCCCACCTGAACTTCCTTGACATATCCCCCACCATCCAACTCTCTTGTCTTAGCACATCGGTACACTACAAACTGCAACTGATGTCAATAACTTTCTGCTCTACACCTCCTCTCATCCCTCTGCCTGTTGCGATTCAGAGCCATTTACTAATTTTCAACTGTGGTGTTTGTGTAGTGGGGAAGATAACTTTCGAGAGAAAGTATATGAGATGATATATTTCTTCCGCCTATACAATGACAGGGTCCTAATGTATACCTTGCTTCGAGTATGCAGCCTCTCCTGCCAGGACACCCCCAAGAACATTCAGAGGTCATCCTCCACAGAACAGGGTCAAACGTATTCTCACCATACACACCCATAGCTCTGCTGTCCATCAAGTCCTACTCTGACACCTTCCTCTTCTTCAATTGGATCCCAAGATGCCTGATGTGCTCTGCGACCCCCCCTCTGATTGCTTACAGATGTGACAAGAACCTCAGTGATATATTAGCCCGGAGTCACCAAGCCTGATATTCCTAACCATTTTAACATCATCAGCTGCAAATAGAGTAGATATTAGACATGTGCCCATTTCACCCAGACCCGGTCTCTCTCATTTCTCAAAATAATCTTCACCATTGAAGAGTTTCATGTGTGTGTCCTGCAATATCATCTATACAATCATCTGCAAGCATTGCACATGACATACTTTGGTGAGACTAAAAGGAGGTTTGCAGACCAATTCGGTTAACATCTGTTCAGTCAGTTCCTCTTTTGCCAAGTTTGGCACATAGGGCGGATGTCATAGTTCTCCATGCCTGTCGGTCAGTTGCTAGGGATTGCATGTCTTGTGCATTTATGCCTGTTGATTTTAATTAATTCATAAAAGTTTTTCTGAGCGTTGTTTTTGGTCTTCCCTGTTTTCTTTACCCGTCTGGTGTCCACATGAAGACTTGACGTGGGATTTTGTCTTCCTTCTTTCTTAGTACGTGGCCGATATATGTCCAGCGGCGTTTTATGATGCTGTTCGTCACATATTCTTGTTTTGTCTCCTCTCTTAGTATGTCGTTTGATTTGAAGTCTTTCCAATTAGTATTTGTGATTTTTCTGAGGCATCTATTCTCGAAGGCAATACAGAAGAACAGGAGGTAAACATAAACATACAGGGAGAGAAACTACAACAAGTAAAACAGTATCAATATCTTGGACACATACGGTAGTCACAAATGATGGCAGATGTGAAACAGAAGTTAGAAGGAGAATAGGAATGGCTAAAAGTACCTTCAATGACATGAGGAAATTATTAATATCTAAACAAATTACAAACAAGTTAAAAATGAGAATTATAAAATGCTACATCTATTCCATATTAATGTATGGCTCAGAAACATGGACACTAAATAAACAATTAGAAGACAAAATTGATGCCTTTGAGATGTGGGTATATAGAAGAATAGGGAGAACATCATGGAAAGAGAAGAAAACAAATAAAGAGGTGCTAAAGACACTTAATATGAAGAAAGAACTACTAAGAGAAATAAAGATCAGGCAAATAAAATACTTTGGACACATTAAAAGACATGACACCCTATTGAAGACCTTACATGAGGGTAAAGTCAAAGGGAAGCGAGCAAGAGGTAGGCAGAGATACACGTGGGAGAGTAACATTATACGATGGACAGGTTACAGTCTAGCAGAGTGCACCACCAAGACAAGAGACAGGAGATGTTGGAGATACGTTGCAGCCAACCTTCGTTGCGGAGACGGCACTTGATGATGATGATGATTCTCGAAGGCAACTCTCGAAAAGCTTGATACCAATTATTGCGGTAGATTTCCAGCTTTCACAGCAATATGTCAATGATGGAATCACACTTGCATTGAATAGTCGCAGTTTGATGTTTACTTGCGATCTTGGATCTCCAGATGTTTGAGAGTTTGTTAAAGGCGTAGGAGGCGAGAGCGATTCGAGACTTGATTTCTGAGTTGGTATCCCCGTCTGCTATCTTGCTTCCCAAATATACGAAATTTGAAACGTTGTCTAATATCATATAGTTTAATTGATTCTGTCAGGTCGGTACAGTTCATGATTTTCGTTTTATGTGTGTTTATTTGAAGGCCTATCTGTTGTGCAAAAAATTTGAGTTTTTCTGTGTTTTTTTCTTGTAGACCTTGATGTATTGAACTCAGGAGAGCAATATCATCTACGAAGGTTAGATCTTCCAGGGTATTGTTGTTTACCCATTTGATTCCTAGCTGTTTTTTGTCTGTGCATTTTCTCATCATCCAGTCAATCGTGATGTAAAACAGTACTGGGGACAAAACACATCCTTTGTTTTACTCCCGTTGTTACTGGGAGCCAGCTGGAAAAGCCACTTTCTGTGATATTCATGTGATGGCCATTAAGTCATGCTTCTCAGATGATTGGGGACCAGTCACAATCTCGAGAACCTTTATACATATATACACACACACTTGCATGGTTGAACCTTAAGAATCAATGTCCGCCGGTTGTATGGATGATATTCATTATTCTGTTTGTATTTGTTCACCAATATTTGGGCGTGTTTCGTCTATTTTCTGGTTGTTTCACATTCAACCTTCTAGTTTTATCTCTATATACATTTAGATTTATATCTAGGCCTATATTTAGCTCTGCCATGTGAATGTTCTTGATAAAGGTCTTTTGGTGGAAACATCAATTTGTGAGTGTTATTATGTGTGATTTCAGTGATTTTAAAAACTCCATTACCCTGCTCCAAGTTTCACCTGTTGAACTGCAGTTTTAATTTAATGAGTACATATTATTGAAATAGTTGTACTGCTAATTTTATAGCGGATCTGTGTCATTTGTGTATTTTGGTCCAGCACATCCACTTCCAACATTATTAATTTTGTAAACATTTTATAAGAGTAACATATAACAAAACACAATAGATATTTGTGTATCAAATAATTTATTCAAGTAAAACCACATGTGTTATAGAGCAAAGATTGTGAAGAAGCATAAAAAGAAATCATGTATTCATCAAAAAAATTCACCACTCAAATATGTGCACAACATGCATATAGAGAAAGTGGCAATAAGAAAAACACATCTACAAGCTGAGGAAAACCTACCTCAAAACATGAACTCTTTCATAACTCTAGCATCAATAACCATGCATAGTAATACCTGGTTTAACATTTTGATGCTATTAGATCAAATATATAATTTCTTCAAGATGGCATCTGATCATAAGTCACAACTTATGCTTTGCCTTTCTGCCAATATACAAGCTAATTGTTTTAGTTTTAGACAAGTACAGTTAATACATAACAAGTAGAAGCCTGTAAAAATGGACTAAACAATAAAAACAAACATTCCTGTATATCCATTAAAATATGCCTTCAATCATGTTTAACATCATAGTTAATGTGTTCTTGGTTGATATGTTGTGCAAATATTAAAAAAAGGTATATAGGGCCTATATATATATATATATAATAGGTGTACATTAGCCAGGAAGCTTTATTCGACATCCTGTGTGGTCTCGAGTAGAGTAGCATTTGCTGGAATTCATGATAATGTTGGAATTTTTTTCCCACCTGAAATAAATAACAATGATACATGAGCCTAAAAAGGGATACAATACCGATTCTGGGAAGTAAAAAGCATATGTTTTGATTCAAATTATATCATCCCTAGTGAGTCAATTGGTTACATAAAAATACTGACCAAACACCATATGTTGCAATAATAAATAGCCCACCAAACATTCCTAATTTGGGCATGTGGATGAGTGTGGAAAATCTTACCCTAACCATTCCATGATGCCATCAAGCCAAGATTTTACTTTCTACATCTTCTTATTCCTCCCTCAACTGTTTCATGATGCAGGAAAATCTGTGAAAGCAAAGTTACATGCCCAAACCATGCAAACTTACTTCACTTAACCAATGTCAACACTGCTTCCTGTTGACCTCCAAGATGGGTTATTTTGTCCCAGGCAAAATAAACCCTACATTTGCTATCACTTACTGTATTGTAAGAAGAACATTTTATTGTTAATCATTATATTCTTGAAATTTATTATTAACTTCACTCTACTTCTACGTTAGAGGAGGTAAAGACAGCAAGGAAGGGAGCTGGCCATCCTACCTAATAGTTGTTGTGACTTAGTACTCAAAGGGTTATCTCCATCCCCGACGGCATGCTGCTGCCATGGAACCTACCCTTACCTCTAATATTATTTTTCTAATTATATTTTATGATTTAAAATTAATAGGCTACAGTACATAGAATGCTATTTATAAAAAGTGGTATTAAATACTTTGCACTGTAGTAAGATACAATATTTACTATGGAATCCATAAGGAAAAATAAAACAGAAGAGATCTAGAACAAATTGAAGAAGAGAAAGGCAATGAAAGTTGTCAGTGAAATTGACATCACATTAAAAAGACTTAGATCTAATAAACCTAAGAACAGAGTATATGGCCCAATGCTGGGAATTTGTCCGTGGTGGTCTCTGATTTTACATAGCCTAAGCCAAGGACTTGATTGACTAATTAAAGATACAAAATAAACTAAGTTTATGTCCATTGAAAGTCAGTTTGAAATTCTCCCTATAGCAGCAAATTTGGTAGATGAAGTTAGTTACTAACCAACTATGCCTATGAAAAGAAGCTACTGTACGGAGAACTCCAGACTGGCTTTCACAAGGCTGGAGACCAGAAGAAGCATTTTATAGACAATCACTCAAAGCTATGTGATATAATAATTTAGACAGATGGCTAAGTAACACCAGAAACAAACAGGTGTGTTTGGAGTTTCATAGCCTACCAAAATGGTAAGCAATTAGCTGAGAAGTCAGTGCATACCCCATTGCAACATCAATTATGAGAATGGAAATAGAGGTGGTGACAGCAGCTCTCACTTGGCTGGCAATGCTACCACGAACACTCAGAGATTCTATCAGACTCTCAAAGTATGCTACACAAAATAGAAAAGTGTATGATCAGAGCCGAATGGCGCTTCTCAACAACGCGCAGAGTATTACATGGATCAAGGTAATGTTGAGGTCATGGGAAATGAAAGAGCAGATATGTTTGCTGTTAAAGCCTTGGTGAATGGCACCTAGATAAGAAGAAGAGACAGGAGTGAATTGATTAGAGCAGTCATGGATATCCTATGAAAAGATGAAGAGGAGGTTGAACAAGACAATGTACATATTCAGAGAATGGTAGAGATGGTAGGTACTAGAGGCGACAAGAGAAAGTGCTCCCTCTCCGGAAAGATTAGAAGAAAGCTCAATCAGCAACTGACTGGGACACTGAGCATATACACTTTAAGTAGGCTGACGGAAAGGCAACTAGACCATATATGGGAATGCCCGCAGTGCTGTGACGCTTGTTCCTAATCAAGAAAATCAAGGCATCACTGACTCTCTTCAACATATAGTCTTGCACAAGACAGATCTGAGACTGACATTGCAGAATCAAGAGTAGTGCAGCAGCTGCAGAGAACCCCTAGACATGCTGCTCCACAACAAAAACATGCAAAAAGAAAGGCAAGAGCTGCTCAATATACCAAGACTCCTCCCACACATGACCAGAATTTGGTAGATAATTCAAGGCACAAACAGGACTCATTCCTGACAGTCTCACACACTGAAGCCATGCTTATCATCATACTAGCTGAGCTGAATGGTCATTGTTGACAGAAAAATAACTAGCATAAACTTAGTATAGGTCATATATGTATCTTTATGTTATAATATGTGTTATAATAATCTTTATGTGTAATATGACCTTGTCATTAGAGGTGAGAAAGAGAGTTCTGCAGTGTTATATAACCCCTATACTAACATATGGGTGTGAGTCTTGGACAATAAACAAACTGGAAAGTGGGAGATTGGAGGCAACAGGGATGTGGTTCTACAGAAGAATGCTGAGAATACCATGGACTGCCAGAAAAACTAATGTAGAGGTGTTAAAAGAGTTAAATGCGAAACGGACCTTAATCAACAATATAAGAAAAAGGCAATCTTCTTTTTTTGGCCACTTCATGAGACAGGCAGGTTTAGAGAACATAATCACAACAGGCAAGATTGAAGGCACCAGAGACAAAGGGCGACAACGTGAGAAAATATTAGACAGTTTGACAACCTGGCACAGCAAAGAAACAACAACGACTTTGCTACATAATACTGTGGACAGAGAGCTGTGGAGAGCCATGACCGCCTACGCCACCCTGCATGGCACCTGATGATGATGATGTTATAATATAGTTAGTTTTATAGCTAGTATTGCATATTATTTCCTGGTTCTTGCATAAATATTGTGACACATTTAAGTAGTACCTCTGCATATTTTGACTGCATGTCATTTAATATTTTGTTAATTCCAGCAAAAAATACCAGTTGATTTAATGATAAAAATTAGGATTAATTATTGTGATCACAAATGTCTGCCAGAAAGACCCAGTTTTAGGAAATGGATTCCAGATAATATAAAGATTAACATTATGTTGATCACATTATCTCTAGTAAACTGTTGGACACCAAAAAATATGGGTGTAAAACCATACTCCACATAGAACTCTTCACTGTGAGAAAGGACTTAAACTATCGCTTTAGTTACTAGGAGAATATGGACAAGATTCCCTCAATCCAGGACAGTTTTTATAATACATGTAATTGAGCATCAAAAAAAGTGCTCAAATATTATTGTGCAAGATTAGAAAAACTGCAAAACTGGCTAGAAGCAATGTCTTTGCATTCAGAGCACAAACATAGATGCTCTTGATTCTTGATTAGAAACTGGCTTCACAGCATGCGGGACATTCCCATAAGTGCTCCGCCCTCCGCTCCAGCAGTCATCCCAGTGTATGTAAACTCATAGTTCCGGTCAGGTGTTGTTTGTGTGATCTTTGGGACTTTCCACAAATTTACTTTTCCTACCCTCACCTCTGAATACTCCCATTTCTAACATTCTCTGTATGTGTACGTTCTCAACCTCATTGACATCATCTGCATCTTGAAATGAATTTATTACTGCCTTTATTAAATCTGCTTTATCTCTTTTCAGCAATGTGCCGTCTATCGCCGCATTGCCTGCCAGTAAGTCAGCTCTCTCGTTTCCTCTGACCCCAGCATGACCAGGGCAGTATATCCATGTAATGCTCTGGACAACTGAGTTGTTCAATAAGTCCCACCATTCTTTTCTTAGCATGAACTTTTCTATCTTGCGCAATATGCTTTGAGTCTGTGAGTATTACCGCGCGTGTTGATGTATCAGTTATCAACCAATTAAGAGCTGCTGTAACTCCCTCTATCTCCATCCTCATACTCGATGTGACAGTAGAATATGCTGAAGATTTCTCAACCAACTTCACGCCATTTCTGTAGGCAACAAAACCTCAACTGCTTTTTTGTGTGTTTCTGCTAACAGAGCCATCTGTGTATATAATTATGTCTTGTGGTTTCGAGTGTAGTTGGGCGAGTTCTTGCGCCCTGTATCCTGAGCCCTGACTGCCGTCCATTTTCGACACACTTTATCTAGTTGTATTATTACTTTAGTCAGTGATTTCTTCTCAGTGTCTACCTCCACCCATTCACAGCCCTTTCCTATTTCTTCCAATTCACATACTATTCGCAGTGTGTCTTCAGCCTCTGCCATCCATGATCTGCCACGCTTGATTCGTTTTCCCTTTGACTCATCTAGACGATGGTGTAATGGGTGGTGGTTGTATTCTGTCACTTTAAGGTACGACTTAACTTGTGCTACCTGATGTCGCACTCTAATGCTGGGGAGATCAAGCAGAAATCTCATAGCAGAGATGGGTGTATCTCTAGTACACCCCAGTACCACTCTCAATGCCTCATTTTGAACTTTTTCCAATCTATCAACTTGTGTCTGTGACAAAGTTAGTAGGCCGAGGCCATAATTTATTACAGATAGCACCACCACTTGCAGGAGCAGAAAAAGTACCCATTGCTGCATGTCGAAGGTCGCCATAACCTTGATAACACTGATCCTTCTTCTAGTCTTCTGAATCATATTTGTGACGCGCTTGTTGAATGAGAGACTTCTATCAAAGATTATCCTGAGATATTTAAGGTCCTGTTCTCTTTCAATGAATGAGCCCATGCAACTAACAGCTGGCAGTGTGTCATTGACCAGATTATTATTTAAGGAGTACCAGACGACCTTTGCTTTCGAGGGATTGATCACAGCGTTGTATGCTCTGCACCATATCGACAATTGATCTAGTCCATTTTGTACACTGTCAGCGATATCTGTTCTGTTCCTGCCCATGTTGTTAAGTAGGATATCATCAGCGTATGTTCATATAGATGCTCAGTCCCTGAAACTATCTATTATCTTTTCGTTGCTTTTGCTTTAAGACATCGCAGGATTGAAATGACAGTTTTCAAAATGTGGCACATAGTCTTCTATGGTCACTTGATATGCTATAAAATTGTGACATCTCAGGATGTCTGTGACTCCTTCAATTGACCTTCGTCTTTGTTTTCCTCTTCCCTCATGTTGTTTTCATTCTCATGTTGTATGTTTTTGCTGCTGGCTAATATGGTTATACATTTAATAATATACATGACCAATATATCTCCAGACTATAGCTTGTAAAATATTCCATCTTCTTTGGACAATCAATCTACAGTATATCTCTTTTAGGAATGTCATATATAATCTATTCTTAATATTCTCTATTCAATTGATGGTCATATTCTTCTTCTTCTGCGTTCATTCTCAAACTCCTGCAGATTGGCAGGATGTAGTCTGGAGAATGGAATGCATTGTGTCATGGTTTATAGCATTGCTGTGATATCTGCGACTTTTGGCCTGACACATCCGACTTCAGCATGGCTTTGAGTCACTGACCCTATATGGGATGGGACAGCCAACTCCATCCCATAACCTCCTTAGTCGCTTCTTACAACATGCATGGAAGGTAAACAGTGTTGCTATTCTTGGCCCCCCTTTTGGATCCTTTCAACACACTGGCGATGGTCATATTCAACTATCCTCAACTATATTCTATTTGATTCCAAATGTATCAGCTGTGCCTATCCCTTGGACTATATCAATGGGACCAAGTTAGTGCAAAATGGGCAAGGAATTTTCTTCATATAAGTTGCTTCGGCACAACAAAACACGTAAAGAGAGATGTAGAAACAAGCAACAGCCTCCCAGATTCAGCACATAGAATGTTAGAACTATATGCAATGGACTCGACACTATAGACCTCACAGTAATAACTGACACTAGACCTCATTATTGATAGAGAACACATTTCACCTAAGATATCACAGCATTTTAAACATTAAATGGCACAATAAAATCACCAATATTGCACTTAGCTACCATGGAAACACTTACAAGAAATAGATTGTGATGGCTAGACCAAGTCGGAACAATGCCAAAACTGTCACATTTCATAACAAGTACTATTCAGAGAACTGTCTGAATGCCAGTAGGCCCGGACAGACCAACATAGACGTACAAAGACATATGTAAGTTCTCAATGTATGATTTCTCTATAAACCCCAAAAACTGGGAAAATTACCTTTTATTCCTATTTGTTTAATGATCATCTGCAAGATGTACAAGGACATATGTAGATATATATATGTTGTTCTATATATATGGGAATGAGGATGAGGGCATTGATCATCTTGACCCAACTGCACACAGGAAGTAAGAGCTAATTGAATATATATATATATATATATATATATATATATATATATATATATATATATATATATATATATATATATATATATATATATATATTCAACAATGAGGTAATAATGTAAGAATCTATATATTCTTTGAGTTTCCCCTTCATTATGCATCTTAAACAGATATCCCTAACATTTTACATCATATTTTAGGTTGCAGTAAAACTGTGATCTAGTAATAAAAAAGTGAAAACAGTGTCCCTGTACTTTTATCCATAACTAAAAACACAGTGGGGGGAGGGGGGGAGAGAGGAGGAAACCTATTTTAGAGAGGTCCTATTTTAATTATTAGTAAACTACATTTTACTTTGCATTCTAACTTTTATATGCATATTTTTATCTTCTTCTTCTATGTTAATTGTCAAACTCCTGCAGATGAGCAAGATGTAGACCAGAGAATGGAATGTGTTCTATCATGGTTTACAACTTTGCTGTGATATCTGTGCCTTTCATCCTGATGTATCCAACATTAAAGTCACTTCTGGATCACTCTGAACCTCTATGTAATGGTACAACAAACTCCCATGTCCAAAACCTCCGTTGTTGTTTCCTGCAACATGAATGGTAAGTTATAGTCTTGCTATTCTTTACTTCCCTTTCATGCCCCAGCAACAAATGGGCATTCATATTTAACTATCTCTTACACATAAACTTTGCTTGCTCTTCCCATATTTATTTATGTTTCAATAGTATTCAGTAATTAGAATTAGCTATGATAAAATGCATTAAATTTTAGTTTGCAGGTTATTGCAGGCATGGTGAGATGGATGCAGACTTTCAAATACAAGTGTAATAGTTATAGATATATTTTTGTGTATTTTCTATGGAGAACATAAGACAGGTGTTTAATGTAAGAAATAAAATATAGTGATGCATACAAGTCCACAAGAATCACTTTTTTCAATAGTATAATGGCAAAAACTACCTTGGACATGTAAGGTGACAAGATTCTCTATTAAAAATGATCGTTAAAATGAGGGAACAGTCGAAGGTGGAAGGAGCAGATGAAGACCATGAAAATCAAGGACAGACAGGTCATGTTTGTTTATTTTCTAAAATCGTCCGCATTGTTGTATAAAAAATTGCCAGAACACATTGTGTACATAGTGGCATCTAATGCAGTGCATATATGACCTTAATGGATTACAGGTTTTATGGACATGATAACTAAATGACCATTCATCAGCAAGTTGTGAGTGCCTTTAACTAGTTAAACAGAAAAAAGGAAACCTAATATATAGGAGTAAATATTTTTTCACTACATGTATGCGATTGTGTCTGTGGTTCATGAATGGCCCACTAGACAAACCGCCCATGCAACAAAAAACCTTAATAGATGACATGCCGTTAAATTTAGGCTCTCTTATGGGAGCTTTGTAGCATGTCATCTATACAATTATAGACCCCTCTTAGTAGAAGGCTTCTTCAATAGGCATTGCACTAAGCCGAAAGCTGAAGTCACCTGGGTATGAAAGAAAGCTCAGAAAAACCACTCCACTGCACATAGAAAGTAAGAGCTAATCACTCGCAATTCCTGGGGTTCTCAAACAAACATCTTTCATTACATTCATGATAAAGATACAATTTAACAACATCAAAGTTAAGTGGATGTTCATAGCTTTGTGATCACATGTCTAAGTTAGAAACCAACAACCATAAAGCCTCAGTTTTATATTAGCTTCTATACAAGTAACAGCAATTTTTTGGCTATAAATTTAGTTAACAACAGTTACTAACTGTTCCCTATGATTTGAGGTTATTATTAAAGATTACCTGAACTTCAACCTACAATATGATTTCATGGTTATACAACTTCCTATAATCAACATTGACTCACATCTTGCTTTGGTTAATAAAGTGCATGATTTATCATAAAGAGGCTTTAATTTTCCACTCTTCAAATAATATTACAACTGTTAACTTAACACACCTCATTAGACATTTTTTTTACAAACTTAACTATATCAATACACTTCATTATAAATGTTTACATGCCTCATTATAATTGCCTGCAAACAGCATTTTATTTTAACAGTATGCAAGTCATACCTCATTATAACGGATTAAAAATGTAATAACAGCTGTATATAAATCTGTTACCTGTTTACAAACTTTGTTATAAATGTTTGTAATGACTGTATAAAACATTATTACTTATATATTATCTATCACACCTCTAAATAATATCCATCATAGCTCACATGTTGAATACAGCAGAGAATAATCTCTGTTAGTAGGCAACTGTTATTATAATAATTACAATGGAATCCCTTTATTGTGAACACATTTATAACAACTTTAAAAAAAAATGTTCTATTACCTGATTCTTTACTATATAAATTGTATATAAAATTCTTGAGACCAACAGGAATTAAACCAGTCCATTCTGACGGCACCAAATATTTGATTTGAAAAATCTGATTTGGTGCCATCAGAACAGACTGGTTCAATTCCTGTTGGTCTCAAGAATGTTAAATTTACCCTCTCACTTCCTACTTGAATAATTGTATATAGTGAATTTTTGTTATTACATAAATATTTTGTCTGTCGGGACCAATTTGTTTATAAATGGATTCCATTGTATAATATAATTGAAGTGGCTTGAAACCTTCACTGTAAGTAGTTATAACTAAGTCATTTACAAATCTTATTATATAGAATCGTAATGTTAAAACCTTAACTCAAGTCCTTTGAAAACTCAAATAAAACATCATTTGTATTCTAAATTAATTTTTTTAAATAACTAATTCAAGAGCAATGTAGTATGGTAAAAAATAAAACTGAAATCACAATGATAATTTGTGTATTTAAAATCAATTTATAACCGACAATAACATTATTTGTTCAAGTGCATGCCTAAATACAGACATTTCATGAATGTTAAGTTTGTGTGAAAACATCATAACTGATTAACATTTATATAACAACTATTTGCAGACTACATTAAACTGTGGTATTTTAATTGATATTATAGTTTGAAAAGGTGAATCTAATAGGAAAGAAATTCTAATCTACAAAAGTGAAAAGGATATAATATTTATAAAAGTGTAAAAGGAATAATTACAATATATAGAACTTTATTCCTTGACAAGATGTCTCTTACTTAGATTACAATCTGGCGACTTCAAGCAGATTTCAGAATCGTATCATTTCATGTGTAGATGGTAGTCATATTTCATGAAACTTTTTAAATTGAGCAATATTATTTTGGTAGTTTTCATTGATTAATGATTATTTTGTTCAGATCCATAGTTGGAATACACAAGTGCAACAATAACAACCTAAAGATCAAGCCAAATATAAAGAATGAACATTCAGTGAACATTCTTGAACAGGAAAAATTTAAATATTACTGACAAGCTAATGTAGGAGAAACATACAGGATTGTGCTTCACATTTACTTTCAGTGCAGATGCACAAAAAATTTGATCATTCATTATTACACCAAAGTCAGCTTGAGAAAAATGTAGACATGGTTGCATCACAGCTAGCTCAAGTAAAATCTGAACATTCATAATTGCATCACAGCCATCATGAGAATGAGTTTGAACATTCATAATTGCATCACAGCCATCATGAGAATGAGTTTGAACATTCATAATTGCATCACAGTCATCATGAGAATGAGTTTGAACATTCATAATTGCATCACAGCCATCATGCGAATGAGTTTAAACATTCATAATTGCATCAGAGACATTGTGAATTGATAAAAAGTTTGAACATTCATAGTTGTTTCACAGCCATCGTGAGAAAAGTGTGAAAATTCATACATGCACCACCGCAATCATGGCAATAAGTTGGAACATTCATAATTGTCCCAGTCATCATGAGGATAATTTTACATTCATAGTTGCATCACATCCAACGTGATAAAATTGTGAAAAATTCATAGTTGCATCACATCCAACATGATAAAATTGTGACAATTCATAGTTGCATCACATCCAGCATGAGAAAATTGTGAAAATTCATAGTTGCATCACAGGCAGCATTAGAAAAAATTAAAACATTCATAATTGTGCCACAGTCAGATTGACAAAAGTTTGAACATTCATAGTTGCATCACAGCCAGCAATGCTTACACTCTGCATAAGTAATAAATAACTTCAAGAAAACTTGATTGCAGTTTGAGTTACACTGACTTATTTTGTCAATCATGATTCAAAAGAGAAGCCTATTTATCTAACAGATACATAACATGTATTTAGTGCACAAAAGACAGTTTAAATAAATGATATTAGGAAGTGTAAAGAACAATAACATTGGGAACATAGATAAGTTATATATTTCTATGTACATGATAATCATTGTGAGACTGTGCTGACTGGTAGGGAAAAAAGAATTATAATTGAAGTTACTAAAGGAAATGAAAGGAATTGAACACATTCAACAATACAGAACACAGCAGTATGGCTAAATATATCTCAGCTGTAGTACTAATTCAACAGTAACAGAAGCTTCACAAATTTGTATTTGATTATAAACAATGATATATAATCTGCAGAAGATGGATGTGTCAGGCCTTTGATGCAAATAAAATGGCGATGCAATGCAATTCCATTCTCTGGATTACACCCTGCTGGAAATCTAAGAGAATGGTCTTGTAACAAGAGAGATCCAGTGGGAGTTTGAGAATGAACGCTGAAGAAGATATATATATAAATGAAAGAGCACTGCTGCTATATGTGTAACATAGTGTGTATATTTTGTATATAACCACACATGTACGTAACAGGCATACCGTAGGTTCCTATGTTCACCCCCTGCCACAGTATTTTTAAGTTATTTAAATTTAGAAAGCACCAATGCTGTTCTCGTCCGGTCCAAGATGGCGATCAAGAACATATGTGTCTTCAGTAGGTCATAACTAATTGGATGTTCCTCCAGAAAGCAACTGCAAACTACAGGAATATTGTGCCGAGCATTTCCTTATGGATGTGGTGAAATTTTCGATCAGATATTATGAGTGAATATTTTGAGAGTGAATAATTACTGGTAGAAATATTAGTAATCTGAACATTGATTGTGCTTTTATTTGCTTCAATCCCATGAATTACAAGCAATAGAGCTCCTGTATCCTTTAATCCAATTTTGTTTGTTTCTTCATAGTATTATTTCATACTCAGAAGACTAAATTTTAGCGGTGTGCACAATGCTTTGAGAAAAAGTCTCCAACGTTTGGATAGAAATGTAATTGTAAAGATGAAGTGCTAAGTGGCTTCCACAAAAGGTCTTCATTATTTTGTGTCGATCGATGTCTTGGGTCGCCTCTTGTTCTTCTGTCCGGAACCTTTCCCTCCACTCATTGTGTCTTTTTATGTTTACAATGTTCCTTTATTGTAACAAAGTTATGACATGTAAAAGAAAGCATTGATTCTTAGCAATATAATTGATATCATATTTCGCCCGTGTGTTGCCGGGCCCGAAAGGGGAGCAAAGAATAGCAACACTGTTTACCTTCCACGCATGTCGTAAAAGGCGACTAAGGAGGTTATGGGATGTAGTTGGCTGTCCCATCCCATATAGTCAGTGACCCAAAGCCATGCTGAAGTCGGATGTGTCAGGCCGAAAGGCGCAGATATGGCAGCAATGCTGTAAACCATGACACAACACATTTCATTCTCCGGACTACATCCTGCTAATCTGCAGGTGAGAACGAACGCAGAAGAAGATATCATATTTAAAAACAACTTTCAAAGTCGGTTCCATAAGTGACATTTTTCAGCTTTCGGGTATTAATTAACTCTTGATCTGGGTAAGCATTTTCTTGTCATGTCATAATATCTTTAGAAGTTACTTTAAAAATGAAGGTTTTATTGGCTTACCAAACATTGCAGACTGGTACCAGTGGTGGTTTTTTTGCAATTTATCAGAAATACAGAATTAAAATAGATAACTGGTACAAACCAACTGTGTTAAAGTTACAAGAAACTAAATTCTGATGTTTGGGCAATTAGAAAAAAACATAAAGAAAATAGTTAATGATTGGTTTATAAATTATGGTTTATATAAGGATAAAGTTTAAGAGATCACAATTTGCATTACTGTTGTGTGAAAACTGTTAGATTTCAACTAATAGAGAAAGTTAGCTAGATTGTGAAAGCCAGTAGCAACAAGTTAAGCACATTAAATGATGATCAGAGAAAACAATGAAGTAATGGTAACTGGTGATTTTACTACACTGGAATAGGTAGTTAATTTAGAAAATGGTATTTTAGTACTTTTCCTCAATTTAGCCACAAGGCAAGAAATTTGTTTGTGTTTGGTACAAGTTTTCATAGAATTTAATTGTCACAGTGTTCCATAATATTCTGTTACATGTTTGTCTTCAAGATATATGGAGTTAGGATTAGCATTAGGACTAAGGTTAATGTTAGCCTAAGAATACTGTGACTTATTAAGGGCCACATAATAACCACAATTAACAATGATGATTATGCATCTCTGCACAAAACATTCACTCAATGATGACAGTGGAATTCTGTGGAACTCATATGAGACCTGAACAAATACATTTTCAGTTTTTGTGGCTAAATTGAGGACAAGTTATGGTAAGTGATATTAATGAAATTTGAATGATAGGGATCATTCCTAAAATACTGATCCAGCTACTTTAACAAAATGGTTCTATGCGCTCTGATTGCTGCGGAAGAAAACAATAAGATGTCATTTTTGGGAAAGCCCTAAAATATAAGTCAGCTAATGTAAAAAAAAACATGGTTTCCTCAGGATTATGGTTAAAGATAGTGACATGAAATGTCCATGTGATATGTGTCACTTTGAGTCTATATTGTGTATATATATATATGTGTGTTGGCGCAATCAATATATATGTAGCATGAGGAATATCTGCGGTAACCAGAACAGAAAGTATCTACAAAACTATTATGTACATATGTAGTCTATGAAAAAAATTTAATATATTAGTCAAGTTTTAGCTTATAGGGACAGTGAGTTTTATTCAGGAGACAGAATTACAGATATAGACATGTTTCAAGTGAACGAAAGAAGAAGATTATAGGGGAGAAAGGGGGATACTTCTCAAACTGTTCATTACATGTTTTTATTGGGAGCAGGGGGCGCTCACATATGTGCATGCACATGCTCTCACACTTTCAGCACACAGAATATCTATATCAAAGGGTGGGTGTGGGAGATAATGGTTAGATTTACTGGTGGATATTGGGTAAGGGTTTGGTTAGTGGTCTGTCACATCTTGTCAACCGGTTGTATTCAAAACTAGAATGTGGAATATAAATATTAAGATCATGAAGTTGGAATGTTGAAAAGTGGAACTTCTAGGACCCATATTTTAGGAATGTACCGATGATAGACTTAGAATGAGTAAGCAAAATTTATGTTGCTCAAACTGTTGCTGAAAGGAGTTTAAAAACTGACAATAAAGAACAGGAGAACAATGTACTAGTGATTTCCTATAAAGAATTGTTTTAAAACATTTTTGTTTGCTAAAACTAAAACTATATACTTCTGTGAAGGAGAGATATGGAGCACCTCTCAGACAACCAATATCTGCTGCAGGCAGCTGCACATCTAAACAATTCAGAAAGCAGTGGCAATGAACTGTATGTAAATATTGTTCAGGAAATCATTTTAAAAAAACAAATTAATTAATCACTATTGCTGGAATAGGATATTCTTACCTACATTTATTTTTTGCATACTATCTCTTCCATTTTAATTTTCATGGCACTTTGTTCATTTTAAACATGTGTGTTAATATAGATACAATTTATATTTGTTTTATAGAGCCTATATATTTTGCTGTTATGCTTCAAGACATGCATGAAAACATGTGTCATCATAACTACATATATATGTTGGAATCAAGAATAGTACTCTAAGAAAAACGGTTCAAGCACATAGAAAATCAAAACTAACTCTAACTCTAACCCTATAATTTCTGAATTTGGATGTGTCAGGACAAAAGGTGCAGATAACACAGCCAAGCCATGACACAATACTTTTGTTCTCTAGACTACATCCTGCTAATCTGCAGGAGTCTGTACCTGTGAACAAATGCAGAAGATGTCCTACATCAGGAATGCAAGAGATGCTTATTATTTTCAAAATTGTACATGATCTGTATATTTTATAAATTGCACTTTAGAGAGGAACAAATATTTTAAATGTTTTGTTGAATGATTGCCACTGAGTTCACTTTATTACCTACACTTGGATGAGGATATAAGTAATGAAGTTTCTGATCTAGGATTTTGTAAATTAGAACAAAAGTTGTACTATGAAATGGATGAAAATAACAAGATTTAATCTTGTAAATAAGATATACGAAAGTGGGTGAAACAGTTAGAGTTAACAATGGACAAAAGTTGGGATATGAAAGGGAGGAAAACATAAAGCATTAACAGATAACAAGAAGGCAATGGACAACAAAATACCATCCATAGCATGCAATCTTTAATGCTGAGATGAATATCATTATATTGTGTATATCACCTGAGTGTTACAGGGGCCTTAAAGGGTAACACTGAAAAGTAACACTGTGATGTGCCATGTATGTTGGAGGTGAGTAAGAAGCTGTGGTTGTGAAGTTGGCTGACCCATTCATAGGAAAAGTGACCCAAAAGTCAGATGTACCAAGCTGAAAGGTGCAGAAATTGCAGTAAAGTTGTAAACCATAACATAAGACATTCCATTTTCTGGACTACATACTGACAACCAGCAGGAGTTTGAGAATAAATGAAGAAGAAGAAGTGTATATTTAAATGAGACAGGCTGAAATCAAATTTATTGGGCCTTTTGGCAAACAAAAAATGGCGACACACTGCTTTTCTATTCTCTGTACTATATCCTGCTAGAAATCTAATAGGAACATCTTGCTACAAAAGAGATCTTGTGGGAGTCTGTGAATGAACACAAACATTTTTTTCAAAGATGCAAAGAACCTACAATTATCTACATGACAAACATAGAAGGAAGGGAGCGATAAATGAAATATAAATAAAATTGTGGAATATAAAAACATACAATTTAATGACTAAACTATCTTCACAAGGCATGCATAGATAATGGAGACACTGACATAAATATATGCATGCACACGCTCACACCACACAGAATATGTATATGAAAGTTTTCCAACATATGCATAGTTTAGCTGTGTAATATGTGTACATGAACGAACACATTGTGGAGAATGTTGACAGATGTTTGTGAACAAAGATGCTAACAAATGATCTCTTCATTAGTCGGTAATATATTGTGTGGAACAGATCACAGATTATACACTGGCCTCTGGGTCTTGTGACTGTCCAGAAATTATGTCAACACTTTTCACACCCCCCAATCCCCATCTTGACAAGAACTATCAAGAGTTCAGGGTCCCCCCCCCCCCATATAAAACAGTATTGTTGATGTTAACTTTTGTCAAACTCCCTCCCTCTCTTCCCTGTGTCAATAACTGCCTAACTTTTTCAGACAACACCCCCCCCCTCCCCATTTCTGACATAATTTATAAACATCCTCTTAAGGATGAGGTTTCTTTTAAATTTTCAGATATGCCCTATATTCATAATAAAAAAATTGAAGCTGCACATTGTGAAGTGACAGTTCGAGAATGGCTCTTCAATTCTCAGCTTCAATAGCCACTCATTAACCCCATAACTATAAATGTGCTCTAATCAAAGAAATGTGTCATTTGGTCCATATCCCGCCGAAGACGGATGTGTCGGGCCATTGGCGCAAATAAAACGGCGACACAACGCATTTCCATTTTCTGGACTACATCCGGCTGGAAATCTAGCAGGACCATGATCCAGCTAGATCCAGTTGGAGTTTGAGAATGAACGCAGAAGAAGAAGAAGAAGGTCCATATGAATGTGCTTTTTACAAGTTCAAAAGTAATCAATATTTAAAACTTACAATACTTGACAACCTTCATACAAATATAGACTTAATTATTTGTAATGTTTAATTTTTAGTGTTTGTAGTGTATAAATTTTCAGAATAAAGCTACATGCATGCACGTTAAGTAGTTTGTGGAAGCCAATGCATAGTCTGCAAACAGATTAGAAGTAACACAATAAATATCAGTTCATAAGAGTTAATAACCAATTAAACCAATTTTTACATTCCTAGATTCAAACACTGACAACTTTATTATGACCTTAGACAGACATTTCAACAAAAATACATATTCTATTGAAATGTTTTGAGTCTATACAGTTTTAGAGTACCAGAAAATCGATGCAGGATCTTTGGAAACAAATAGCTCTTGTAATATACTGAAAGTTAATATTGTAAGCTTGCTGATGCTCCAAACACTAACTCAAGGCAACTCCAATTTCTCATGGTATAAACTCAGAACTGTTTCTATAAGACAAGTTAATGAGTATTCAAACAAGTCAAGATACACTATGCCCATGATAAACCTAGAAAGAGCTACAATAGACTAGTTCTTGCTTGGGTTAATATGTTGATAACATACAGACCTGGAAGGACCTGATATGGAGATCATCCTAAACAGTATTCCTATGGCATTTGCACATTAATAGATGAAGATGCATCTATATATTGCTGGACCCAAAAAGGAGCAAAGAATAGCAAAACTGTGGTCTTCAATGAATACCTTAATAGGTGACTAAAGAGATTTGGTGATGAAGTTGGCTGTACCATCTCAAAGAAATTATACGTAAGCCATGCTGAAATCATATGTATCAGGTTAAGATATGCAGTTCTTGTAATCAAGTTTGTAAACCATGATGTGCACACATTCCATATTCTCTGGACTACATACAGCTAACAAGCAGGAATTTGAGAATAAACACTGAAGAAATCTAGGTGGTTAGAATTACCTGCAATCATGAATATTTAAAGATTATTAAAAGAACTGAAATTTAAAATATATATATATATATATATATATATATATATATACTAAATAATAAATATATATATAGATAGGAAATACCATCAGGAAATGCAACACCAACTAAACATGACTTGTTATAAATAATACAAAAGTAGTGCTGAGGTATATGTTTCCCAATTTGCCTATTTAATTTCTAAGTAATCTGCTCAACAGTTACAGCACAACAAGAACATGATAAAATCCACCTTGAAAATCAAATGAGATCACAATGAATATGACCATGCAACAGTTGTAATGTAGACACTCAACAGAAATTACCAGATAGCAATCTTTTGGGTTAGCACAGGTCACTGTGTCACAAATGATCATAAGCCCTTATTAAGAAGAAACACAGATATCACACCATATAGTGTATACAAATATGCAACACTTCTGGAACCACGTATCACCTTCAGTATACAAGATTGAATGATAGAGCATAGGGGAGATATAAGATTGAATGATATAGAGCATAGGGGAGATATAAGATTGAATGATATAGAGCATAGGGGAGATATAAGATTGAATAATATAGAGCATAGGGAAGATATAAGATTGAATGATATAGAGCATAGGGGAGATATAAGATTGAATGATATAGAGCATAGGGGAGATATAAGATTGAATGATATAGAGCATAGGGGAGATATAAGATTGAATGATATAGAGCATAGGGGAGATATAAGATTGAATGATATAGAGCATAGGGGATATAAGATTGAATAATATAGAGCATAGGGGAGATATAAGATTGAATGATATAGAGCATAGGGGAGATATAAGATTGAATGATATAGAGCATAGGGGAGATATAAGATTGAATGATATAGAGCATAGGGGAGATATAAGATTGAATGATATAGAGCATAGGGGAGATATAAGATTGAATAATATAGAGCATAGGGGAGATATAAGATTGAATGATAGAGCACAAGATTAAATGACAGTTTTTTTTGTTTAGAGAAAACACATATCAGCTTTGTTATAACATGACAAACTCAAACAACATAAGTGAAAACATTTCCATTATAAATAAATGTTGACAATCATTCATGCTGGAAAGAAATTCATTTCAGGAAAAAAATAAAAAGAGATTGTAAACCATACTGGTGTTCTCCCTTGAAACACTTCATAGTGAACTAACAGAATCTCGGAATACCACAGTAAAATAATAGGAAATATAAAAACATCCAGTATTCCAGAAACATAGCATAAAGTTTTTAAGCTTAATCAACAGAAGTTGAAATCCAAATTAAAATGGCACAAGAAAAGCATAATCCTAAAAATAGACAAAGACACAAGAGGCTGTAGAAGCCAACAATAACACTAAATGGAAGTACAGTCCACACAAAAAAACACTTTAAGAATGTCATAAAGAAATATGAAAAAAAAACACATCACATTGGAAAACTGTCAGCAAATATCTTATAAAACTTCAACCAGGAAGAAAATCTCTCAACACTTCCATATGAGCTCTTCAAAGATTTTAAGAAAAAAAATTTAACATAAATCTTTAAAGCAAAACTCTGAAGCCTGTATAAAGTAATATGTTTTCATGACAGACTTTAGATGTCACATCAACCAACTCAGATGAGAAATAGAAGTATCTCTGTGATGAAGTGGTCTGTTAGGTTTGGTACTTCAGTAGCATGTGGACTTATACACTTTGACCCAGTGCCATTGTGTGCTATATGCATGTGTTCGTGAGCTGTTGGCAGTAAATTTGTTAAGTCATTTGCTTTGTGTTCATGAGGCTAAATGTTCAAAAATTGGACCACAAAATCTGATCCACATGTGCATATTTTCAGAGATTCCAATGACAAATCACCTGAGCTGCATAGTATAGAAACAAATAAACCATTATTAACAATGAAAGTGTTATAATTATTATAAATCATAAAATTAGAACAGTCAACAAAAATATTACAGTGTAAGGAATATGAACTTATTATTATTAAAAAATAAGTCAGAGGATTACAGTTATCGTTGTTATGGAGATCAAGTACATGAGTTGCTGAATAACAAATAGCAGTGAGAAAAATTAATAAACATTCATATTTGGTCTGCATTGACAAGGGAAAAATTTCTATGGATAACAATTATAAAAAAAAGATGCCATGGCTTATGATTTTATTGTAATAAGCTGATTCATAGTTGCAATTAGGGACAACAGTTTAAATTAAAATATACTCATACATATAATCTATTGTAGGGCTATACATTTTATTTACAAGAATTAACTTACAGTTGCTAATAAAATGTTTGTATACTATTCTTTTGGAGTAGGATGAATGTAAAACAAATACTAGAATGCACATCTTTGCAAATAAATTTAAAAAATCACACTACACAATTTTATGGATATATATACACCAGAATACATTTTTGCAAATTTATTATAGGCCCACTGTAATACATAGGCCCCTAATTTTTGTAGATTAATCATACTGCAATTAATATTTTTATAGATCACACATACCCCAGTGCAGATTTCTTGTATTTAACAAATCTACAGTACACATTTTTGTATATGAACCATACCCTAGTACAGTTGTAAAGAGTGAACATATCAGAGTCGGCTATACTTTTTTGCTCATTGTACATACATACCCCTATACTTTTTTTACATTAGAGACAGGCCTACATCCAAGTACACTTTTGTAAACTGTACTACTTTGGTTTAATTTTATAAATGGCAAGCTCAAGTTCACACTATTCTGCACAATAAACACACTGCCACACATATTTAATAAATTAATCACTGCTGGAACATATTTTTGTTTATTGTACATACCATGGTACATATTCTTGTAGAGTACATTCTTTGATTTAAACTATTGTATATTGTACATACCATGGTATATATTGTACATACCATGGTATATATTTTAATAGATTAACATGCAATCGATATTCTTGTGGATTTAAGTATATCCAAATAAACGTTAATAGGAAAAAGACCAAAAAAATTCTTCAAAAGTCTTGTCAAAGTTAAAAAAAAAATGTCTTTTTCCTGTATTACAGATAAAACATATGATAATCCAGTCCTATGTGCATAAGATGTTTTTTTTCCTGATTAGTAAAGTTGTTGTTTAAAGTTGATACAATAAATACAAATAAATGCACAACATACATCATGACTGAAGTATCTACATAAATGATATTCAAGTGCTAACATCGTTGTTGTGCAGAAACATATGGTGCAAAAGTTGCTAATCATTTACTACAATGACAACAAATAAATTAGCAAAAAGTGCTGGAAGTTCTAATCGGAATGTTTTGTTTTAGAAAGAAAACAAGAACAGAAATTATACCTAACAAATATTTGGCTGGTGTTTGATACTTTTTAAGGTATACAAGAACTCATTGAGACAAGCCAGTGATTTGTCAGGCAAGTGGTTTGAACACTCAATGCAAATACTAGCTTGATATATGAGATATTATCATCTCTGAAAACTTGAAATGAAGATGGTGAGTTATGTTTTTAATGAAACAAAATATGTAAATGATAGATGTACTATGCACATTGCATCAGAAATATGAAAATCAATTATTTGTATAGTGAACTGAACAGCAGATTACTGACTGGTGATATACCAGTGAACTTACATAGGCCCTATAGCCTACTTTATAATAACAAAGCTGTATTATATAATTATCTATGCTAGAATTACAATGAAAAACTTACATTCTCGATGAAGTTCAAATGAAAACATGACTCCATGCAGATTATCACCATTCAAAAACTGAGTATTGGATGTCTATTTTGAAATATCTCTCAGTGAATTCACTAAAAACAGAAACTCAGATCTGTGTGAGAATGGCATATTCTGCAAGCTACCTCATCATCGTCATAGTTAGCAAGTGCTGTCTTCATATCATAGGTTGACTACTATGGAAATACAACATATTCTGTCTATTGCTATGGTCATACATTTTAACAGACTATGTTTAATCTCAAATTTCCTTGCCGCTTGAATCCCTACATTCCTTCAACTTTACCTTCATATAATGTTTGCATCAAAGTTTCATGTCGTTTATGGCATATATCACCCCTTGAAGGTTGAACTTTTATACCAATAATTAAAAACAATGAAATTAAAATACAAATGCAGTATTTTGTTTCATTTAATTATAAACAACATACTGTGCATGCATCAATGTTTTTTAGCCAGACTACATACCTGCCATCCTGTTGAGTTAACACCATCAGTGAGTTCTTTAAAATAAATGCAGGAGTCTGACAGGGTTGCATAATGTCTCCAGTACATAAAATACAGGAGGCTCTTCAGGATTATAACATATCACTATTAATTGAAAGCCACCCTATCTGCAATTTATGCTTTGTTGATGATATTGATTATAGGTCTATAGCTGGGTCTGAACAAGAACTATAGGGCCTAACAGATGAAAGCAAATTTATTAAAAGTTACCCATAAGTACAGAAGTGAAATGAACACCATAAAGAGGAGATTTTGGTTAACAACAGAGACGCTGGCCAATATCATGATGAATGATCACAAACTTGAAGAAGTGAATACTTCTGAATACCTAGGGTCTGGCATATGAAGTGATGGAAAATCTAAAACAGAATTAAAGATAAGGCTGTAGATGGCATTATCTGCGATGTCCAGGATAAATTTAATATGGAAAAGCAACCCCAGTGCTAAAGTGAAAATCACAATTTACAATTAGCTAGTGCTTTCTATTATTGCTTCCTATTATGTTGTATAGTTGTGAGAGTTGGAAACTTTCTGCAGACATGGAGAGATTGATAAAAAAGTAAAGCAAAGTTAACCCATAGCATTTAAATACCACAGGGGTGTGAGATGTTAGCCATCTCAGATTTCTATGGTTCTGCTATATGAGGGCTGTAACCATCTCCTTCCCTCACAGTCTCTATTTTCCGACTGATCAGGTACCCAATTCTGGCTGGGTTGATCATCTGAATAAAAGATTTCTGTCTCAACTGGAGTATGAACCAAGGACCACTCATATGCAAAACCAATGGGAGATATAGATACAGTTCATCGAAAACAAGTGTTATAAAGACATTTTAAGGATTTCCTATAGAGAGAATAAGACATATGTACATAAGAAATAAAGTAAAGAGACTTTTAGGCCCACAAGAATCACTACTTTAATAATAAAATGACAAAAACAATGCATGTTGTGGACATGTAAGCCAACATGATTCCGTCAAAAACAATCCTGCAGGGAACAGTTGAGGGTGAAAAAAGCAGAAAATTCCAAAGAAAATCATGGGTAGACAACATCAAAGACTGAACTGGCTAAGCTTTTTTTCACTCTTCGTCACCGAAAACTGAAATTGCTGATAGAACCTGTGTTTTGATGCATCTAATGTAGTATTCATATGACCGTCACAAGATATTGGTTTATGGATGCAGTTTGTAAACAGGTGAGAATAAAGCCTGAACAAAAAGTCTGTATAAAACTTTCTAGAATACATTAATATTTGTATATATTATATACATTAATATTTGTATATATTATAGTCATGAAAAAATGAATGGAAAATCAATTATTAAAATATCTGGTGGGCTTCTGTGGCTATGTTGCTAGGATGCAAGACAGTGGCAAAAAGGCAAGCATGTTTGACCTAGTTTAGTTTAAAGTTGGTGACAAGTGTGTAGTACAAGAACCAGTTCTCTCGTACAGCTTGCCTATAGTTATATGGTTACAGACATCCATTGCTTAGTATAAGAGGTAAAAACACTGAATGTATTAGTTACTACAGCAGAAGTCAAATGTCTCGGGACACTGGCACAAATAAAACAGTGACATAACACATTTCCACTCTCTGGACTAGATCCTGCTGGAAATCTAGTAAAACCATTAACCATTATAAGAGAGATACAGTGGGAGTTTTAAAAAATAAGTATCTATTAAATTTATATAACTGATCTTTGCATTAAATTATTATTTGAGGTCATACAAAAGCCATCTCTTTAATATCCTTATTACAAAATTTATACTATTTTATGTAGACTCAACCTGATGATAACATCCACAGTGACAGGAAAAACTTCTATCTGAAAATCTTGATAAAAGTTACATCAATGATGTAAGGATTACACTGCCAAATATGGCTGAATAGGTTACATTGTAAGAGAAAACCTTACAGGTTTGACAAGACTAAATTATGTTACTTAATTTGAGTGTTGGAAACATATGCTTAAAAGATAAACTCACTGCTTAATTATGAAAGCAAATAACAAGAATGTCAGTTCTTTATTTTACAAAAAGATTAAATTTTGCTAATGCATGTTTTTCCTGTTAAGAAAATCAGGGAACATTTTGTGAAATGCCAAACATATTCGAAATTAAAATTGTGTACAATATTAATGAAACTATTAATAATCCTGTATAATAGGAAGGACTTAATACAGTGATAATGGAAAAATTAAGGATGACAATACTATAGGAAATATTAAGCTGTTTAAAAAATTTCCAGAACACTTTGGTATAGCTTATTTAGGCTATGTTGTTTCTTATAATTCTATGTTACCATGTACGTTGGTTAAAATATTCTTTCCAATTTTGTAAACTGACGAAGTAAATATGGTTTTTAGTTTGGGGGGGGGGGGAGGGGAGGGGAAGAAGGAGGAGGAGGATGAAGACTGAAATTTATCTGTGATAATTGATCTTTTACTTTCCTACTTAGTGTGAAAAATAATATTTTTGAAATAGGGCCTATGCTATGGACAGGTCAGGTGAGTATGACGTCTTGGTCTAGGTCAAATGTGTAAGGTTGAATGGGATCATAATACAGGTGAGTAAGTTAACTGTTTGCTATCATACCTTACACCAGCAATGACTATCAATTCTCTGATCAGTGTTCAGTGCTTGCATCCAGCAGACATTTGACCTAATGACTTTTTTGCAGTGTCTTGTATTCATGTATAATGCCTTCGGTCTTTTATTTACTTCTTATAGTTGTTAAATGTTAGCTCTCCATAGACACCCTCAGAGATTTAGTTATTCTTTGATGGCACTGATAATCCAGCCAATTTAAGAGGCTTTTATGGAGGAGACTGACCAAGCCAAATTTCACATTATTTTCCATGTCTTGTCATTTTAGACAGTTCTTGGTGGGCCTGTATGCAGTATTTTTTACTTTTCAGCAATGTGTGTAGGACCTATGAGTGTTTGTCCATTTTTTACATTCACTTTTGAAAATTCAGTAGGACCCATAATTACCTGGTGTAGGGCCTACGTGATGTTAAACAGCAGATATTTGCACCATAGCTGACATTAACTCAACAATTCGCATGTCCTTATTAATTTACAATACAATTCTCTGACAGTTTGCTTATGTATCCTTATTAATGTGTTACTCAATTTAAAAAGAAAAGACTCTATAACAATCTTGACCATATATTTAAATTGAAATAAAAATTTATCCACAACAAAAAAATTGCAAAAAAACAACTTATGCTGGTTTTGAATTATGTGGTAATTTTGCCTGAGACATAAAGAATGAATTGAAAAATAATGACAAATATTGTTATAACAACAAGAAAATATTGTGATCTTACATAATGTAGATTCCTAAATAAATGATCTAAATTTTATAAACATATATCCCATAACATAGATTATAAATAAACAGAATTTTATAAACATATATTACATAACAAAGATTTATAAATAAATAAATAATTTTATAAATATACATCATATAACATAGACTCATAAATAAATAAACAGAAGCAAGGTTATATTCACCAGGCACCGTGATTTATGCTCAATTTTGCGCAGCCATGTCATGCATATAGTAGTGATGAATAATGGCAGTCTATATTTACAGAATGTTGATTTCTTTTCAAAATTGCCAGACTGAACTTTTCACTGTTTTCTCATGGTGTCTAGTTATTTGCATAAATGTTCATAAGACAACAAGCATGTCCAGGATAGTTATGTAATTTAAAATATACTAAATAACTTAAATAATAAATGTAAGTAATTTAATATTTTGGGCATAATCATTCATTTTTGCTCCAATAAGAGCATATGGTACAGTGTCTCTACCAAGTACAATTTTTTGTTAGGAATACATGAGAGAGTGACATCCACCCTCATTCAAGTTAACACTACCACTCTACAAATTTAAACTTTGGTCACAAGGACAGGTGAACTCCTTCAGAGAGATTGGTTTCAGGTTTGAAAGATGCAGGTGAACTCTGTTTGGTCACAAGGACAGGTGAACTCCTTCAGAGAGATTGGTTTCAGGTTTGAAAGATGCAGGATATATTATAACAGTCAACTCATCACTATCTTAATGAGATTGGCGAAGCATAGGACTAAACAAATCAGTGTATATGATAAAGGATATTTAGAAAACATTTTCACAACAAATTCAGCAACATTGTACTCCTTGATATCCAATTGAACAAGCAGAAGGGGAAGAAGGAACAGCAATAGTAAACTACTGCAATGTCACACATGCCTTAGAGTTAGTGGTTTTTTGAAGAGATTTATTTAATATGAGAGTTGTTAGATGATCTGTACACAATTCTAATCCATAATCTGTTTGAAAAGCTTGTTATACCACTATTTTGTACATCTAAATGGTAAGAAATGGTTGTAGATAAGCACTAAGACAAACCCACTAAGATGGAACCAACAAACTGTTGTAGATATTCATTAATAAATGCTAAAATGTCATCCTTCATAAAGTAATGAGGTTGGTCAAATGGTATCTCTTGTATGTTAAGGTTTTCATGAAGATTATATTTTTATGAGATTGTTAAATTTTACAACAATTGTGAAAAGCAGAACATGAGAGCTAAAACATTAAATATCTAAAATCAGTTAGTACAGATAGACAGTAAAGGAGAATATTTGTATTTTGGTTGAAGTAATAAAATATCATGCACTCACAATATTGTGTCTTAGTATTTAGAGCTGTGCTGGCCATCTTAAATCTGTATTAACTTTTCCTTGATAGCAACAAGTGCCACATTTCCATTAGAAGATTGTGTATAAATTGAGAAGCAATTCTGGTTTCCAATAACTATTATGCTAACAATATACATTTAACAATGGTCGTGTTAATATTTTATGTATTTTATGATTTTAAAATATCAATTACACTGTGTTATATAAAGCAAAATACAAATTAATTTTACCATGTCTTTGAGACATATTGGAGAATAAGCTTACAATGTTAGGCCCATATTTTTAATTAACCAATGGAATAGCTGGGGATGATGTGGTCAACACATCACCTTTACTTTATCTAGTACTGTATAAATTTCAGTCTTGTTTTTCTCAAGGCCTCAATCCACTGTTCACGAACGAGACCCACTTGTACCTTCCTAATCAGACTCATAGAATCACTCAAGATGCAGACCTGCATTACTTTCTGTGTGCATACCCACTGAAATGCCCTGGTCACCGTCATAGTCTCCATGGTCAAGCAACTCGTAGTAACCGCAAAGGCACCACTCTCCTCCTTGATCAAGTGGTTACAATAATAAGTGGTTACATTTATTTTCAAGCCAGGCCATGTGGGTGTTCGAGACAATGAAAGAGCAGATCAACTGGCATCATGCGCGATTGTGGCACAGGGCGATGGGGCAATGGATCGAGCTGATGTTTTGAACTCCTTAAGAGATATAACATGCGAGAGTGAGACTACTGTGAATGATGATTTCTTTTAAATGGCCGGGATTAAAGATCAGTTTTTGAGATGCGGTGTTGCTAGAAGTGAACATTTTAGAGGGTGCACAAGAATGATGGTCAACCAGCATAGGACCGGTACTGTCAGCAGAAGTGTAATGGCGGATACACTCAGGGAGAGATCAGAGCAACTATGGACGTGTCCAATTTGCAGTGATGATGATCCGATGACTAACTAACTAACTGTACAAATTTCCTTAGGCTGTGTTGACCTAGAAACTGTTTGTGATTTTAAATATATTTCCAGTTATAGACTTACTAGAAATTGAATCCCAGATCACTGGACTAGGAAGATAGTGACTAACCACTGAACTAGAATGGCTCCTAAACTTTGACAGCACGTAGTTGTGGTCACCATCAGTAGTGCCTACATGTGATTAAAGTGTATTAAAGGAGTAAGAAAGATATGATTACAAACATGTTCTGCTGATCTCACAAGGTAATCAATCTAGACAAATATAATTCAAGACAAAATGACAGCACAGAAAAAGTATAATTTATAAAACATACCAAAGCTGTTTTACACCATCACACAGCTAAACCCTGGCAGATAAATGCAACAAAGTCTATGACTTTGTAGACGCCCACAGCAAGCACTGCATTACATGACTGGATAGTCTAGAATGCTTCTTCAAGCATGTTTTTAGTCTCTTTAAAATGTATGTTTAGCAATTATACAGCAGTGATAATAAATTAGTTGAAATTGTTGCACAAACATAATCAGATTTGTTAAGTGTGTTGCCATTTAAAAAAGGCTGGCAACACCAGATCAAAGTAAATCATCAACAAGAAATAACAATGATAGACTATAATCTATTATGTAATGATGGAAATAAAATGTATGTTTTAATTAAAACATGTTTATTTTTGTCTTTCAAGTGAAATCATTTGTGATGTGCTTTCAAGTAGAAAAAGAAGTGCAACAAATAGCAGCAGGTAAAACAGCAATAAACAGAGAAACAGGATTATATATAAAACAATGCTGAAATATTTTGTACACTATTTTTTCAAACTAAATATGTAGAAGGTTTAATGATTGTGTTCATATGCTGTAACATATTATGCTCTCTTGGTCTTCTATGCAAAAAATAGTAAAACTTCACAAACTGGGCATGAAAGTGATTATCACATAAAGAATAATTATCCCAGTAGATATTCTATCTATCAATGATGTCTACAAATAGTAACTTTAATGAAATGCATTATTGAAAAATAATATTTTAGCTGCAGATTTTTAAAACCATAACACCATGCATACATGAGAATACACACATACAGCAAAGCATAGTGATGCTGTAGCCTGCTATGCATGTTGTAAAAGGTGATTTGATTCTTGATTAGAAACAATCATCAAGTGTTCCACTATCCGTTCTAGCAACCATCTAAGAATATCCAGACTCACAGTTTCAGTCAGATGTTGATTATGTGATTTTTGGATCTGTCCACAAAGAATACAATTTCTCATATCACGATGGGTCACTCCTATTTCTGTCATTCTGTGCAATGTAAATGTTATCAGCACCAGCATCATCATCTTCATTATGTAATAAATCTAGATTGGGAATAGCCTCGGTTTCAGTGCCAGATTAAATACCATATGGAAGAGAAGAATAATTACAGCTGTGATGATAAACCTAGGTTGATGTTTGAACGCAAGTCTACCTATTTCATTATTTCTCTTTTAAATGTCCAATAATATCTACTCTTTTGTACAGAGAGTTGGCCTATTACAGGAGAATGGAGAGCAGAAACAAAACTTTTGAAAACAAATGTTACGAATATTCATCATCACGTGACATATTCTTTCCAGAATGTTGTCTTTGCAATTGATGTCCTGAACCCGACTCTATCCTGTGCCAATCTGCCAACCTCCTCCAATAATATCTTCATGCAGTCTTTGATATCATCTGTCCATCTCCTTCTAGGTCTACCTAATCTTCTACTTCCTGGAATTCTGCCCTCTAATATGTGTCTTTCCATGCCATTGTGTCTCTTCATATATCTGAAATTTTCAGCTTTCTATGTAAAATTGTATTCACCAGCCATCCTTCCTCTATATTTAGCATACTCAAAACCTCACTGTTTCTTATCTTTTCTGTCCATGAAATTCTTAATACTGCTTTATTTATAACACTGCAGTATGAATGTAGATATTCTTTTTGCTGTTTTTCTGTTTATAGTCCAAGTCTCGCAGCCGTATGTTGCAATTGGAAAAGTATAGGTATAAAAGTATCTAAGAAGTATAGGTTTTGTCTCTTTATAAAGATAAATATTTCATATTCATTATACAGAACATAAAACCAGTATATACATGAGATTAGTCCATTGGAAATTTCTAGGCACAATATTCCTGTAGGTTGCCATTACTTTCGGGAAGGAACACCTGTTAGTCGAGCATAATAAGAACACATTCGTTCTAGTCTGCCAATTTGGTGACATTAAAGATTACATGAATACATCACTAGAAAATGTAAGCCGCATCGCCCAAGACAGAGAGGGGTTCAGAGAGTTCATTGGGAAGACTACGTTCTTGAAGGAATACGTCACATGACACATATAAAAGATTCAAAATAGATACTTTTGCAGATTACCAGGAACATTCATGACAGTGGTGAAGGATAGCAAACTTGTGTGGTTTGATCACATGATGAGACAAGATTCCCTTTCCAAAACTATCCTACAGGAAACAGTTGAGGGTGGAAGAAGAAGAGAAAAATAGGATTAAGATTCTCCATACTTATATTTATATAATGTAGGCACCTTTTTTGTTTTTCAAGACAAATGGTTCATGTTTCATCCACGGTGATGATGGGTGTGACTCCCATAACCGATCTGAGCCCATAATAATCTTCTAAAGTATGTACAAGGAACCAGAGGCTCACTTGCCTTGTGTCTTCATAGACGTGAATCCCATAAACTATTGCTTTTTCCTCTGTCTTACCATTCTTGACCTTTCCCCTTCATGCAACATGATCCATGGCATCTTTTTATGATTCTGTATCAATGCATGTATCTTTTGCATACATCTTTGTACTAAAAATAGAGGTCTGCCCTGAGTTTCTTTTTCCCAGACTATTACCTTATAAATGGCTGAGGACAGAGCTGTTTGGAGGACATTGTGTGCTAATGTAGCCACCACATGTGAAAGCCGTTTAATTGTTACTTCTGGTGCATATGTGTTGTCCATGTTTCACTGCAATAGAGGAGAGTGCTAGGGACAAGCCTAGTAAACCAGGAATTTATTTTTTATAGTTAATTTTCTGCCCACTTTGTTAGTAAGTCTGTTCCTTATTGTAGGTGCCTTGTCAATCATAATGCTCATTTTATTATCCAGGGATAAGCATATATATATATAGGACTACCGCAGGCTCAATGGCCTTCAGGGTATGTGTATATATGTATATATACATACACACACACACACATATATATTGATCAGGTAGCATAACCTGGACAGGTTGTTGCAGTCATCACCATCTTTCAAAACTCCTGCAGGTCTTGAACTAATCTTCCTGATCTGTCATGTTCATGTGTTGTTTGATATATTGTGTCTATCTTCATTGTGTTCTACCTCCTATTTGTTTGCTTGAATCATCCCTTTCATTCTAGACCTATGGTTTTTTATAGACTGTCCATGATATTCAGAGGATTCTTTTGTAACATTTTGTTTTATCAGACATGTACTCTGAATGAAAGAAAATTGCCACTACAAACACTAAAATGGGTACAAGATAGCATAATAAAAAGAAGAAGACCAAGAGAGACTTCACAAAACAACCATCAAAGATGGTACGACTATAGGTCTCAACAACATGCAAGAATTACACAAAGTAGAATCACATCACGAACTGGAGAGCTCTTGTTTTTCTTCCCTATTCACAGTATTCAGTGCTGAAGGAACAGATAAAATAGTGCTTCTCACTTTGTTGATGATTGTCCAAGATTCCCATCCACTATAAATATGCAGACTCTATTCATAGGCCCCTACTATATATCCTTTCTTCTCATATATTTAAATAAATATATATACCAATGCCAAACATGGACAACAGCACAAGACAAACATGAACTTGTCACTGCTTAAATGGCGTGTTTACGCAGAATCCTAGGAATATTGCTAAGAGACAGAGTGAGGAATGAGGAAATTAGATAAAAAACCAGCGTCAACCCAATATTGGAATATATTAAGAGACAACAGACTAAATGGTTTGCACACATCAGCAGACTACCATCAGACAGCATATCACAGCAACTTCATATCACTGGAGAAACTTTGAAGGGTTTGACACATCGATGGAAATGATATGGAAATCAAGGATAGAGACACATAGAAAATCCTTGTCTATGAACTTTGTACCTGAAGATGTGTAAACACCCTACAGGGCGCAAGGACAACTTATTATTCTATACAGGTTATACTTCTATTTATTAACTTATTTTATTAAAATATGAAGAGCTTATTGGTTAGTGCACATGTTTTTCCTAGTTGGGCAGCCCAGATCTGATTTCCCATTTCAACTAGAAACATTTTAAAACCGTTAATGCCTTCTATGGTCAATCTAGCCTAAGGGAATAGATCTGCATCTGCTAAAGTGAAGATGCTGGATGTAATGTTAACCACAACATAACTACTGGTAGGTGTGTTACTGGTTCTGATAAATGTTTGCTTAACATTGTGTTCCTCAATATGCCTTAATGGCATGAAAAGGAAGCTACTACTTCTTTTGTGTTCATTCTCAAATTCCTGCAGGGTAGTAAGATGTAGTCTGGAGAACAGAAATTGTTGTGTCATGGTTTACAGCTTGGCTGTGATATGAGCTTTTTAGGCTTCAGAATGGTGTCAGATCACTTTGACTATAGGATAGGACAGCCAACTCCACTCCTAAAAATCACTTTAGTTACTTCTTATGACATGCATCTCAGGTCACACTGTTGATATTCTTTACTCTCTTTTGGCCCTGACAATTGACAGCTGGGATCTACTGGTATATAATGTTATTAAGGAAGAGAGGTAGTGGAGAGACATAAATTCCTACAAATGTAGAGAATAAAAAGAGTTCATTATTTATTACAAAATATTTTTTCTGCATAGATAAATTTAGAAATAAACAATTCTTAATGCAGAATTGTTTAAGTGTTCTATTAACATGTTCAGCTTGGTATAACTGTATTTTGCTATGATCCTTTTCATTTTTTAGATGAAGTAAACAGAGTTGTAGTTATACAGCTGACGGGAATTTAACCAGGTCTGTTCTAGCAGGACTGAATCGCTTTTGCAACACAAGTAAACAGGTTTTCCATACTTGTCCAACCACATCCCCACCCCCTCCTCCCCCCCAAAAAGATGTGGTCTCGTCAAGAATTTCAGCATGTGTACTCAAGTCACTGAGAACAGACCTATCGAAACAAGGACTATTACAATATCAATGAACATCCTGTACAAGTATTAAAGTGTCATCAGGAACACAAACACAGAACATGCATATTCATATTTGTGTTCCTAAGAATACTTTAATACTTGTACAGGATGTTCGTTGATGTAATAGTCCTTGTTTCGATTGGTCTGTTCTCAGTGACTTGAGTACACAGGCTGAAAGTCTTGATGAGACCACATCTTTTTTTGGGGATGTGGTTGGTCAAGTACGGAAAACTTGTTAACTTGTGTTGCAAAGTGTTTCGGTGCTGCTAGGACAGACCTGGTTCAATTCCTGTCAGCTGTAAGTATTCTTTTAATTTATCCTCATGCTTTCTACTTGAATTTACTTGTAGTAGTACAGTCACTCTACATTTAATTAATGTATAGCTTAGAAATATGGATAATCAACAAACAATTATAAGAAATATTTGAATATGAATATCAGAAGAAATAAGGACTAAACACAAGATTACACTGGATGTGTGAGAGTGTTATAAGAATGTATAAAGTATATTTATCCTTGCAGGTTTTGATGTGGCAATTCTCAGTTTAAAAGAAATTTCTGTGTTATGATGTTCATGATCAAACAACAGCAAATAAGATATCCATGGCATATACTAATAACAGGCTTTTGTAAAACTACTGTACTACTAACATCTTATATTTCTCACTATTGGTCATTAAAAAAAACCTAGGAAAATCGACTACAAAGTGATGAAGAAAATATAGAAAGAAAAAATATGCTTGTTTAGAGAATGACAGAAATAGAAGTGACCAGGGGAGAAACTGCACTCTCTCTGGAAAGATCTACAACTGACTCTGACTCTTAGCTTACACACCCTTAGATGGATGATAGTCTAGCGAGGTGAGAACTTATAAGAATGTTCCCAGTACAGTGATGTTGGTTCCTAATCAAGATTCAAGTTTGACTGAGATATATTCTGTTTCATTATTGATCCCAATCTCTTGTTATGAGTGAAGGTTTTCATTAGTGCATACCTGACAAGTTCATAGGTTCTCTGATCCTTATCAGTATGCCAACCTATGTATCTCATATTCATTTATTGTAATATAAAATGTAATCTACCATGACAGCAATACAGACAGAGAGGAAGAACAGACAAGAATATCAATATGTAATATAAATAAGAAGAGAAAACTATTGCATTTTGAAATATAACAAAATAAATTGACATAAAATCAAATACACTGCTGTAGATGGGTCATTGACACAAATAAAATGGTGACACAATGCATTTCCATTCTCTGGACTACATCATGCTAAAAATCTAGTAGGACCATGTTCCTGCTACAAGAGAGATCAAGTTGGAGTTTTAGAATGAATTTTGAAAAAGAAATCAAATTCAAAATTAAGAATCATTGACTAAAATATTAAACTGAGCTGTGAGGCTAGGAAATATAGAAAGAGAAAGATCTATAAAATAAAAAAAAACAGCAATAGAGAGGAATAGAGCATAGGCCCATATCAAGAAGACTAGCAGAAATAATTGACTCCTTGGTTGCAGAGATATCCTTAAGTGATGAAAAGTTACCACCATTTTGTGGACATAACGAGTGATGGCTCCTGTGTTCATATAATTTATTGCAAAAGCACCTTAAGGTTTTCAAATACTCTGATTGGTTAGTTCAAGCTTTCTAGAGATCATCTAAATATAGAACCTTTGTAATTGGACATGCTTGTAAACGTCACTTATGCTTTTGTGTTTCAACATAGCTGGAGTTTATGTAACCATCTTTAGTCCCTAGCCAAGAGGTTAAGGATGGTCATTGTTCTGGAATGTTAGAAAAAAAGAAACAGAATACAAGTTGGGGCCTACCTGAAAAAAACCCAACACTGTAAACAGACCCAAGATTTGTAGTAAGGCATGAAAAGACCTAAAGGGAATAGCCGAAGACAGAAAAGATGAAGGAGGAAATTTAAAAAAAAAAAGACCTATACTCCCCTAGGAATTTTAAATTTAATATAATATATTTATTTCACCCAGGGGTGGACAAAAGAAATCTCAGGCTAAAATTTACCTGCCAAGCTATTTTTACTGACCAGCTAGGTTGATTTAAAATTACAATATACACAGGTCCCTAAACTCAGAAAATATCACATCACCAGCTATCTTATCCAAACTGTAAAATACTATACTAAACAGTGGTAAAGAGATAGTACCTGTAATTCCATTAAACCATTGATATTGCAAGTTAAAAACAGTGTTTAGAACTAAATAATTCCTGAGACAGTGCCCAACTTTTGATGTTCACAAGTGCTGACTTCAAATGCAGCAAGTCCTTTGATTTAAGTCCAAAAAAAGTAATTTTTGATGGCTAAAACAAAATATTTTCCCACTGTTCAGTTGGTAAGATTGCCTCTATCCCAGATGAACAATTCCAAATGAGTTATGAGTGCAGAATTTTATAAGCACACCCTGGATAGATCCATATATGTTGCAATCCCTTGTATCAATAAATCTATCACAGTGCAGTAGCTCATAGTTCCAGTTCATTGTTAATTTATCAGTTTCTTCATAATAATTCCAAATTTGACACACCAACCCAATAAAGATCTAAACATTTTTCAATAATGTTTAAAATAACAATACTCCATAAATACCGAAATTTGTTTTTCTCAACAAGCACAAGTACATTATAAGATTAACATGCTTCCATTAATTCCCTGACTGTGACTTACTATGCATGAAAATGTGCAATTTTTTTTTCTTAATAGAAAAAGTACAATTAAATATGTAATGACAAAAATACCAGAGAGTAGTATCTTCGATGATGTCATGCCACAATTCCACTATTAGGACCAAGCTCTACAGCTTTTGGATCACTCTCAGCTTCATTAATTAAAGCAAAGATAGCAACATCATCAGATTGACTTGTTTGATTTTTTATTTGATCGCTGGTTCTTTTGAATGAATCTGTGATTTTCTTGACTGCTGTATCACCATTTATCTGTTTAGAACTGTTTATTTTCTTGTTGCCTAGTGTACGAAGTCCTTCACTTTCTATGTCTATCCTTGTGACATCTTCATATGAAGGTGGAGGAGGAAAACTAACACCTTCAGGTCTGTCACTTTTTCTATCTTTTTTAAATTGGCTTGGACTAGATGTCCCTATTGCATCCCCACCTCTAGCACCACTATTTGTGCCCTCATCATCAGCACCTTTATCTATAACATCACTTCTTTCATCACCACTTTCTGGAGTGATACCTTTGAAGTGCCTGTATGCTTTCTGTATAATCCTAGCTGCATAGTGTTCTTTCTGACGTTTCAGAGTAGAGCTGATTGGTTTGTACTCTAACTTATCCTTGTCAGTCTCTTTCTGAGGAAGTTCTACAGTTTCTGATGTTCCGAGGAAGTTTTTAGTCAGAGAATCAAGAATATCTTTGCAATAGCATCTGTCATTCTCACAAATTGGTATGTCCAATTTAACGAGAATGAAATGGTTGGGCTTTGGTAGCCTGAGAGGCTCCTCAAGATAATCAACAAAGTCAGATAACTGGTCCAAGGGTATATACTTTGTGGCCTTGGGATCAAATTTCTCCCATTTTTCATAATACATGTCAAAGTCATCAGGTGTCAAACCTTGCTGGACGTCTTCTGTTGCCTGACTGAAATTCTCCAGGATGACAGCAATATACATATTGATGACCACCAAGAAAGAGATGATCAGATATGAAGCTAAGTAAGGTGTAGCTTTGTTGTATTGGTTGCAGCTTCCTTTATCTGGACAATCTGCAATAAGTGCATTGAGAACGTCACTCCAGCCAGCACTTGTGCACATTTGAAACAAAAGAATAAAGCTGGTTATAAAGGTATCAAAATTGAAAGCATCATCACATCCATATTTATGAGGATATCCTTGAAAGAAGTTCATTCCCATGATAGCATAGATGAACATGATCAAGGCAAGTAGTAAACCAATGTTGAAAAGTGCAGGCAGGGAAACGGCCAGTGAAAAAAGAAGTGTACGTATGCCTTTTGCAGACTTGACAAGACGTAGAACTCTGCCAACTCGAAATACTCTAATGACACGAAGCAGTGTTGGAGAGATGAAAAATGATGACTCATATTCAGAAAGTGAAGAAGCTGTTGAGTAAAAAAAAAATTATTAATCAATTAAATAAGTGATTAAGTTTTTGTATATGAACATAGCATAGAAACAAATTAGGTGATTGCATATTATATACATGTGGTATCTCATCTTGATGAAGAAAAAAATGTCAACTGCATTTCCCCATGGTAAAAGATGAGAAATGAGAATGCAAAAAACGCTGGGAGGACAGCAAACTCACCTGCAGTAAATGACCATATCTACATATTTGTTTCAACAATTTCCTGTCAACTACAAATAGTTGGATAAAATGTCAATCAGTATGTATATTGCAGGAAAGTGGAAACCCACACATTGTCCCCAAGAATAAACCAATGAAAGCAATCATCCTAATAGGAGCTATGTTTTCTAACGTGGGGACAATTGTGATATTTTAGGGGTAATAGTATCATACCTGTTTATTTGAAGTAGTTATTTACATTATGATTTTCTCTGAATTTGTTTGCATATTAAATTGGGAGGACACCAACATTTTTTTTAGACGTGTGATTGACAAGATCCAAAATCAAGTTGCCAAACACTGTATTAGAGGTAAAACTCCAAATTAAGACTGTGCACAGATGTGCTAATTAATCCTTAGAGGTAAGCTATCAAGGAGAATTACGGTACTGAGGAGAGAAAGGGTTGATTTAATAAGGACATGTATATAGATTTTTCACAGAATTAATTATTGACCCTAGAGATGATGATACATACATACAAAGAATTACAGGAACAGAAGTGACTAAGGGTGAGGGAAAGAAATTGTGTTCTCTCCAGAAAGATCTAAAGATCACATAATGTTATTCCTCTTCTGCATTCGTGCTCAAACTCCTGAAAATTATCAGGATGTAGCTCAGAGGATGGAATGTGTTGTGTCATGGTTTACAGTTTAGATGAAATATCTGTGTCTTTGGTCTGATGCATCTCACTTCAGCATGGCTTCTGGGTAACTTTGACCCTACATGGGACGAGACAGCTAAGAACCCCAAAATCTTAGTCAACTCTTACATCATGCATGGCAATCAGTGTTGTTATTCTTTGCTTCCCTTTTGGGTCCTGGCAACACATGTGTGATCACATAATCAAAATCTTACTGTGACTTGAGTCGAAATACTTTTCGATATTGCTGAAATAGAGAGAAATGCACGTCTGGGAATCTCTCGTGTGCTATGATGCTGGTTCTAATCAACAATCAGGAATCAATCAAGGAGAAGTACATCTAAGCCTTGAATTTGGATTTCTAAAGACGATGATGGTTAAGGACTATGAAATGAAATCCTAGCTACAAAAGTAAGACAAGCCCTGAACCAAAATGTTCAAAATTGTCCAGTAGGACACATTTACCATAGTGAAAATCAGCACTGCACAAATACTTTATATTAGGTTGATTATTAAGGACAGAATATGTTGCTTTATCTGTGGAATCTTGATAGAAGAATTGTCTATGTCCAGGTGAATGATGGTTGATAGTATCCTCACTTACCATTAAGCATAGCGGTGGGAGCTTCAGTTTTCATTCAAACGTCAGATGTGTAATTTTGGTTGCATTAAATTAAATTTTGTTCAAGGTTATGTTGATGTTTTCTATCCACCGTTTTTTGGGTTTACCTTTGGCTTTATGTCCAGATATTATTTTCTTATAGGGCCTATGCTCTTATTGGTATTTAGTGGGTGTATTCTCATAATTGACTGAACCATTTTACTTGCTGTCTTTTTATATGTTCAATGCATATTACACCAACATTTTTCCTAATTTCTTCATTTCTTATTTGATCTAGTTTAGAAACCATTGCACCATTTCTCAGAAACTTTATTTCACATGCAACAATTTTCCTATGCTGGAAGACTGTTAAAGACCATAAGAAGAATGATAGAAGAATGGAGAGCCTTGAAAAAGTCTGCCCATAGCAATTGATGGTACCTCTGTCCCAAATTGTGTGTAGTCAAGAAGAGAAAAAATATGAAATTAAATGCTGGTACAAAAATATTTTCAAAGCAACTAAGAAGATTTCTATATTTATTAGCAACATTTAAGCAGAGGTCATTAAGAGAAACATAAGAGATAAGGTTTACACAATATTTCATCCCCAATGCAGTGGATGATACAGATCCCAGAAATCAGATATGCTGATGATGAAGTCCTTTTAAAAACTAGTCTGAAGGGTTTAAATAACCTGTTCAACAGGCAGAAGGTCTCACTATTGGTCTACTGGACCAAACATACAGCCAAAGACAGATGTGTCTAGCCATTGGCAGAAATAAATCGGCGACACATTGCATTTTCATTCTCTGGACTATATCCTGCTGGAAATCTAATAGGACCATTGTCCTGCTACAAGAAAGAGTTTCAGTGGGAGTTTAAGAATGAATGCTAAAGAGGAAAGACCAAACATTATGCAATTTTAAACTCTCAGTGAATGTATAGTCTTTTCTCTGCTTTTGCTGTTAGGCATCGCAGGATTGAATGATTATCAGTTTTTGGGCCATGGCACATTTTATTGTTTGATATGCAACAATATTATGACGTCTCAGAACAATAGTAACTTCTTTAATCCAACTTCTTCTTGGTATTCCTGTCTCTTGCTGTTTTCATTCTCATGTATTATGCTCTTGTTGATGGCAAATATGGGTTCACATTAAGTGGCCTAACCATTTCAGTCTCTGTTTTTCAATATATTTGACTACAGATATTGTTCTAACAGTTCTTGTACCACTTGTACAAACTCTCTTCATTCATCATAAGATTTCTTCTTATGTTTGCTGCTTTTCTTAGACATCTCATATCACACATAGTGAATTTTCTCTCTTATTCTTTATTTAGTGTTCATTTCTGTCATTGATAACACAATATTGATATGCAGTTTGAATTTATGATTTGCCTTATTATTTTTCAGCGGGATAGATGCATATTTCAGGATTTATGTACGTTCATAATTTATATTGGTAGCATATCCTATTCAGGATATAGCTATCAACCCAGCATTTTTTGGATGTAGTAATTTTCTATGCAATAGAAATATGTTCAATAGTTTGCCATTGCTTTCTGAACAGTCTGGATGCTCAAGTACCTTGGTCGTAACAGACGAGTTTTGTGCTACTTCGCCACAGAGCCAAATAATTTATATAGTTGGCTTTTTTTAAGTTTTTGATTTCACAGGAGATGACATACCAATATAGTGAGACTTTCCTACTGTGAAAGACCACAGCATTTCATCTGTACAATTATGTTTCCATTTGTGGTGCAACATTGAGAGAACTCAGAACTTCACATCAAGTTCGAAGTGTGAAAATTAAAAGTGACACTTTGAATCAACAGCCGAAGTTAAGAAAAGACTGACAATGCCTATTGCAAGATTAACCACCATTTGGAAAAGAAGGATCACCACCAATGTTAAAATTAACTTACATAAATTTTTGATTTTCTCAATATATGGATTCTGTGAAACCAGGCATTTGAAAACAAATGCTATAGACAAGTGTTAGGTATCTGTAACTGAGAGCATAAGACCAATGTGTTTGTGCATGATAGAATTAATGTATTAGAGGGTCAACAAGAACCACTGTTAACAAACGTGAAACTTCATAAACTTTGTTATCACATGATGAGACATTTCTAGATGATAAAAGATGTTCTTTAAATTATGGTGGAAGAAGACAAGGTGGCCAGAAGAAGACACGGCTGAATAATATCAAGGACTACACAGTGTGTAAAGTTTCAAAATTCATCAGGATGGTAAAGGATAGAGATATGTGGAGATCTTTTTGTACCAAATGTCTCAATGTGACACCCCTATGAACCTGACAGGCTATGGGTTTTATTAGTATTATTATTACTACTGTAGTTGATGATACAGTACTGAGAAGAGATAGTGTTGACCTAATAAGGGTAGTTATAGGTTTCCTACATAATGAAGAAGATGCTTTTGGAGGTGCTAATGTATAAGTACAGCTTTTGGAGGTGCTAATGTATAAGTACAGCTTTTGGAGGTGCTAATGTATAAGTACAAAGAATGACAGACATGGGAGGGAACAGTGGTGAGAAGAGAAAGTGTGTCCTCTGACAAAATCTGAAGATTACATAATTAACATCTGTGGCTTTTTAATCTATAAATTACATCACTAAATCATATTGGCCAGAGGAAACAACACTCTAGTGGGGTCTTCACTGCAACAGCAAGCAATCTAATGATTGAGGTGTTTGCCATAATTCAGGCACTAAACTGATTGGAATATCAAGTTTATTCTGATGTGTACATACCGAGGGACTCAATAAGTATGATTTGGAAGTCAAAACTGGTAATATTAAGCTAAAAAGAGGGTCTTGCTGAGGAAAATCACTTATCCTTGTCTTCAATGATCTTTGTGAGTGTACATTTTAAGGAATTTGAGGTACATGAATCAGTATCAAGAGTGCATAAATTGGGAGTGAAAGTAAGTGTGGCCCAAAGGGAACCTTTAACAAAAATTTAAAAAATACACTGAAACAACACAGAACTAGAATCATCAGCCTCTATTCCTTGAGAGAATTACTGAAGCAGAGATCTAAGCACATATGGACATGTCCAGTGTGTAAAAAGTATAATCAACACACCTAAAGCTAAATCTAAACCTAAAACAAATAACATCATATAGTGGTGATCCACTTCGACACATTGTAACTATGCTATATCATAAATACAACAGAACTGAACAGATTGAAACTGAGAAAATATTTATTACAAACAATTGCTGAGCAATACAATATCTATTTAAAAAAATATTACCTAAAATGGACAAGATAACCACCACAAAGTCAAAGACATTCCAAGGTACTTTGAAGTAATACCACCTCAATCCAAAAAGCTTGAGCACACATTCAGTGGTGAAAATAGTTATGAAAATGAGGTTGAAGATGCCAAGAATATCTTTCATCTGCTGAGACATGTCATGGTATTCAAACATCATAGTCAGCATGTTAAGTATAATGATGACCATGATAACAATATCAAACTTCTGATCCGTGGTAATGTCAAAGATGAGCGCTGCCAGTTTGTACTGAAAGAAACAGTTAAAAATCATACCGTTATAAAGTAATAACAAATACAACAAAGTTTATAGTAAGAATACAATATTTCTGTTTCTATTCTTCCAGTGCATTTCAAATGACTACTGGAATTTTTTTCTAAAAAAACTTCCTGTCCTAGATTGGCTACTAAATTAATTTTTTTCATAAATTCTATTTATTCCAGCTATTACTTAAACAACAATGACAGCTACTACTTAAACAACAATGACAGCTAATACTTAAACAACAATGACAGCTACTACTTAAACAACAACAATGACAGCTAATACTTAAACAACAACAATGACAGCTAATACTTAAACAACAACAATGACAGCTACTACTTAAACAACAATGACAGCTAATACTTAAACAACAATGACAGCTACTACTTAAACAACAATGACAGTTAATACTTAAACAACAATGACAGCTACTACTTAAACAACAACAATGACAGCTAATACTTAAACAACAACAATGACAGCTAATACTTAAACAACTACAATGACAGTTACTACTTAAACAACAATGACAGCTACTACTTAAACAACAACGACAGCTAATACTTAAACAACAACAATGACAGCTAATACTTAAACAACAATGACAGCTACTACTTAAACAACAATGACAGCTAATACTTAAACAACAATGACAGCTATTACTTAAACAACAACAATGACAGTTAATACTTAAACAACAATGACAGCTACTACTTAAACAACAATGACAGCTAATACTTAAACAACAATGACAGTTAATACTTAAACAACAATGACAGCTACTACTTAAACAACAACAATGACAGCTAATACTTAAACAACAATGACAGCTAATACTTAAACAACAATGACAGCTACTACTTAAACAACAATGACAGCTACTACTTAAACAAAAATGACAGCTAATACTTAAACAACAATGACAGCTACTACTTAAACAACAATGACAGCTACTACTTAAACAACAATGACAGCTACTACTTAAACAACAATGACAGCTAATACTTAAACAACAATGACAGCTAATACTTAAACAACAATGACAGCTAATACTTAAACAACAATGACAGCTAATACTTAAACAACAATGACAGCTAATACTTAAACAACAATGACAGCTAATACTTAAACAACAATGACAGCTAATACTTAAACAACAATGACAGCTAATACTTAAACAACAATGACAGCTAATACTTAACTCCTTATATCCACCGAGCCGCTAATATCTACATGTGGGAGAACAGCTATGCCAAAAGCCGCTTAAATCGACATTTTTATATGAATTTACTATTATGAATTATAAAAATTACGACGACCGTAAAATCAAACGAACAGTCATTATTTGCGGTACTTCCGATTAAGGATAGGTCTATCTTGGGAAGCGTGGCAAAAGTCGGAGACATTTTGTTAAATTTTAGCTTTAATTTCATATAAACAAGTGTGTTTACATTTTCATTTTGTGTAACTTATTGCTACTTGAATTTGAAGTAATGAGATGTAGACGTCCTCTATGTTTTTAATTTAGCTAGGCTTTGGAAATGTTCTAAAATACGTTAGGTAATAATTTCAACATTAGCTTAGTTTATGATTGTAGGCCTAATATTGAATTATAATTATTATTACGATCTGACTTTGATGGAAGTTCTGATTTATATTTGAGTTTTGATGAAGCTCAGGAGGGGTGTTTCCAATGCAATATATATTGCTTTCCCCATTATCTATATTCAAAAACATTATTTTAGTAGTATCATATACGAATGTGAATTTTCAAACATTATCTAAGGCATAATGATTTGTATTATGCATATAAGGATTAAATAATAAGTCCTGGGCACAAAAATGTAGGCCTAATCATTAGAAAATTTTGTGGAAAATGTGCATTTTGTATACATTTGTTGACTTCAAGACAATGTGACATTTATAAGTAATTCTGTATATATAAATACTTGTATGCAGTACAAAATGGTTCAGGATACATGTAGGTGTATTTTATTTCACAATTTATGGATTATGATTCGGTTTTCTGGGATACAAGCTTGGGTATGTACAAATTTATATTGTTATTTCGCCATATTTTCTTGTTTTTTATTTATTAAATTTTATATACCTAATATAATTTTGCAAATAAGCACATATACTAAATATAATATAATTGCCTATCCATTTCTGAATATTTTGATGTCAGAATTGATAATGTGAATAGAATAGTGATGGAGAAATTGTAAAAATACAAATACTACCATAAATTACTAAAAATATTCTAAAATGTCCCCCGGCATAGGAGGTACTGTGGCTTACGGAGACCAAGAGTTAAACAACAATGACAGCTACTACTTAAACAATAACAATGACAGTTGATACTTAAAAAACAGTGACATCAGGTGGAAGAATTTCAACAGAGATAAGAAAAAGTATAGGGCAAGCAAAAGCAGCATTCTCAAAAATGAAGAATATACTGTGTAATAGAGGTCAATAGAGGTGAGAAAGAGAGTTCTTCAGAGTTACACAATACCAATTATAACATATGGATGCAACTCATGGACAATAAGAAAACAGAATAGTGGAAAATTAGAGGCAACAGAAAAGTGGTTCTATAGAAGAATGCTGAGAGCATCATGGACAGCTAGAAAAACTAATAAAGAGGTCTTGAAAAGAGTAAAATGTGATATGGGGGCTATTTAATAATATCAGAGAAAATATTAATTTTTTGGACACTCTATGAAACAGGAAGGTCTGGAGAACAGTTACAACAAGCAAGATAGAAGGCAAGAGAGATCAAGGATGACAATGTGAAAAAATATTAGATAATATGACATCGTGGCATGGCTTAGTGTCAACAACGATTCTGATGAAAGATACCAGAAACAGAGAATTGTGGAGATCCACAATTGCCTATGTCATTCAGCACAGCACCTGATGATGATTAATTTAAAACAGACCTCTCATATTGTGCATATGGTACCTACAGTTCAGTGAAATTGTTCAGAATGTGAGCCAAATGGTCCCATTTGGAGCCACACAGTTGTGATGGGGGCAGGAGCATGAGAAAAAATTGGAAATTGAGGTTGGCAAAGAAAGGTTACAAGAAATGACAAAAATAAATGGAGTCATTAGTCTCATGATCACACAGTGTAAAGACAAAATGGAAGACACTTCGATAATGTACAAATTTGTACAGTAGTACAAAGGATCATCATCATCAGGTGACATATTCTTTCCAGAACGTAGTCTTCCCTATGGATCTCTTGAATTCTCTTAATGTGGGAAACAGGTAATGAAGTTTTACTGAACGACGACTAACACAATATCCCTGTCTGATGCTTATGTGAAATAATACACACAACAAAACATAGGACATAATCGGAATTTCCAACCAAAAGGCTTTTATCAAGATATGCATATAACATAAAAGGTGACGAGTAGAAATGACTACACCACAACAAACGTGTCAGAGTGAAATATGGATGTGAGATACCAGAAGGATAAGAACAGGAAGTACATAAAAACTTAAATATAGGTGGAACTGAAACTAACAGAAAGATGGCATAAATGACGGAACAAAATGAATAAAGACCACTCCGACTGAAAACTAGACAAAAGAGTGGTCAGAATTGAGTCCATATGGCTTGAGGGTACCCAACTCCAAAATAAGACGATTTTCTAGATAGTACCTAGATCTATCATCTATGATGCACGTCACTGTGGCGTCCTTGATATTCAGGTCACTGCCATCAGATCCTGCATCACCGATAGTAGATCTAGGTATGTTCTTGAAAATTGTTTATTTTGGAGTTGGGCACCCTCAAGCCATTTGGACTCAATTCAACCCACTCTTTTGTCTAGTTCTCAGTTGTAGTGGTCTTTGTCTTTATTCAATTTGTTCCATCTTTTTGTCTGCTTTGGTTGCACCTATATTTACATTTTTATGTACTTTCTATTCTTATCCTTCCGGTATCTCACAGACATATTTCACTTGGACACTGTTGTTATGTAGTCATTTCTATTTGTCATCTTTTTATGTTATATGCATATCTTGATAAATTACCTTTTGGTTCAAAACGCTGATTATGTCCTGTGTATTGTTATGTGTATGATTATATCCTGTGTTTTGTTTTGTGAATTATTTCACGTAAGCATCCGACAGTGATAGTGTGTTGGTCGTTGTTCAGTAAAACCTCATTACCTGTTTCCCACATGAGTGCAATTTTCAAACAGTTTTATTAAAGGTAATACATAGAAGTATTACCTTTTATTGATTGTCATTAAATATCCTTCTGTACCATTTCCTTTTGACACTCTCAAAACACCATTCTCTTTGCCACTACTTTATTAAGTGTCCATGTTTCACAGCTATAAATGGCTAATCTGAATATATTTGCTCTGATAAGATGCAATTTAGCTTCAATGCTGGTGCCTTGCCAAAATTTATATTTGAAAGTAAAGGATACGAGATAGAAACAAAATAAAATATGAAGGCACAGAATTAGTCAGAGTATGCCCTAAATCTGACGTTAGCCATTTGCATTAACTCCCATTATGAAACAGTCACTGTGAATTGACATTAATTCATACCTTAGGTCTGGGTATAGATTTCTGTGGTGACTTTGATGACATTCTTTTCATAGCATTGTAATATTTCTTCTGATCTTCTGTCATAAACAATTCCAAGGAACCACCAGCCTATATGTGGATTGAAAACAAGAATGTTAAATAAACTGTGCAAAAGTTGTATCCAAAACCTATAGACATGCTCACAAAAATCAAAGCAGCCAGCACAATTAAATTCTGCAATGTCCAGCTGGAAGAGTATTTATTAACTATGACAGGAGCATTTTATGTCTGTGCATGTGTGTTTCATTCCGGTCTTCAAGTTGATAACAAAAACAAAGGATTAAAACAAATGTGTCCATGAACATCTTTTTATTTCAGATATTCCTGTTTGAGTTAGTAAATGTTCTGTCTTTCATTACCACTTGGGATGACAACTAGAATGACGACTTTATGTGTGATATCACTTTCTGATTTTTATTAACAATTCTGCCTCAGAGATTCCTCTTAACACAATTCTTCTTTTTTCCTTCTTCTGCGTATGTACTAAAACTTCTGCAGATTAGTAGGATGTAGTCTGGAGAACAATGCATTGTGTCATGGTTTACAGCTTGGCTGTAATATCTGCACCTTTTACACCTGATTTAGCATGGCTTCTAGGTGACGCCATTGGATGACCATCTATGGAATGTTACAGCCAACTCCATCCCAAAACCTCCTTAGTCATTTCTTATGATATGCATGGCAAGTAACAGTGACACTATTCCTTGCTCCCCATTCAGAGCTCGGCAACACATAGCAAATACAATTCTACTTCCTCTAAGTTTCCTATTAATACAAAACTACTTGGCTACATCTTTAGCTTTATATCAATTACTCAGCAACCTGTTTACTGTTCTTTTAAAATATTTGTGCTTTATCTCACTAGTTTAACTACAGACATTATGCAGATTGGACAGCTGAGTGGGTTAGGACACGAAAACATGCTGAATCCTTTTTTTGAAAAGAATAGAACACAACAGGCTATTAGAAAAAGACAAAAATGAAAGGAGGAGTCAGACATCTTTCCCTCATTACAAAATCCTCACCATTTCTGTTTACACTGGAATAAGTTTTTCCGAGCCCTGATTGGACTCCTTGGCCCTTTTTGGACCCACAAATATCATAAACATAATAAACTTTTCTACTCTGTGCCATGCTTATATTTGCTTATGAAGAAGTAACATCATAAAAAACATTAGTTCACACACTAGTATGGTATGGACAGTTTTCTTTAAAGAGTAAAATGAAAAACTAAATATACTAGCAACCATTAAAAACACATCATGTTTTCACATAAGCCACTTTTATGTACTGAATTTAAATTAACCTTTAGAGCCCTGAATTAAAATTACGCAAAATACCCCCTGGTCCTGAATTATTTTTTAGAAAATTTGCGTTATTGATGGTGGATGTTTTGAAAACGTGATAACTTTTTTGATATAAAAATAATTTTTGCACATCTAAATAAAGGAGTGAATAATGAATATAATCGTGTTTTTGTTGTTGTTGTATGTATGATATGACAGTTGTGAGCAAGTTGTGAAGTTGAAAATTTGAGAAAAAAATCACAAAACGCCATTTCCAAAATTGCACATATAACTTCTTGATGACCTTAATACTTGAGCAATGTGTGGAAACATTGATAAAATCCTCATAAATACCTATACTTATTGTATATATATTGTTTTATATCAAAACTAATATAATATAAACTAAAAAAAATTAATAAAACGTAAAGAAATCACATATAACGTCTGTCCGGTCAACACTAGGTCTAGCCTGACACACATCGTAACTATTGTCTATGCACACACGTGGCACCCCTGATACATATTATTTTTGTGTTTTTGAATGAATACACACACATTCTTATCAAATAACAACATATTAAACACACAAAAAATAACAATTAAAACATGTAGTCACGATCACTTAGCCATGCCACGCAGTACTCAATTTAATAGTAAAATACGGCCCGAAAATGGCCAACGTCGCTCTAGAAATTCGTTGACAAAACAAGCCGGCTTTCTCTCTTCTTGCAATCGTAATGTTTAAAGAAATTTGACCTTTAAACTGTGACATATTCCTAGCTTCGATTGGTGGGTTTTATACGTTACAGGATCATTACTTCGTGAAGTTCTGTACTCGGGAATCGGGCCATATCGTATGTAGCCGATTTGCGCCAATAGGCACAATGGGGTATACAATGATTGGCGCAAATCGGCGCCTATAGAGGCCTAAAGGTTAACTGAAACTACTGTTTCACATTTATGAACAATTTTCTGATTCAAATCTGCAGCATTTAAAAATATAAATAAATTCAGAACTTGATAGTAAGCAGTTGTCTACGCTTGGTGTAAAAAATGTTTTCTCACTCACTGTCATCAAGTCACAGTTGTCATTAATATCGCATGTGTCCCCCAGTAGCACCAATACAATCTTGGCATCAGCGTCTCATGCTATTGCAGAGTGTCTAGAAGAATGTTTTGGGGTATGGTGTTCATTCTGCAATGAGTGCTGGCTTGGATTCATTCACATTGTTGATAGCATACTGCCAGATGATTCATGCCTTCTGTTCAGTTCATCCCAAGCATGTTCAGTCTGTTTCATATCAGGACAGTTTTCAGGCCAATTGAGTGCAAGAAGTTACTGGTTACATTAGCAGTGAGTCGACTAGCGTTATGCTGAAAGATTTCCACAACTCGGTGCTTGTGGAAAAAGGCACAACGATAATTCACAGTACTTAATAGATGTAGACATCAGTGCTTACGCTAACTGTGAAAACATGAAGAGGAGTATGGTGCTCATGGAAGAATCCACTCCAAAACATATATGCTTCCTCCTACATATTTGTTATACTGGACTATACACATGTCAGCATATCTTACTCTAGGATGACACCAGACTTAATTTCTTCTAACAGCAAATGAGACATTAAACCGGCTTTCTTCATAGAACATTGTCAATCTTCATTCCATCCTTGGGAAATGAATATTTTGTTGGGCCCAGGCCAATTCTGTTAGTCCAGTAGTGTCTAGTTAGGATGGGACCAAAGTTAGGACTGCTGTTTTGCAAGCCAGGAATGAAATCTCGTTCGCACAATGTTTTCTCTAATAAGCTCCCAAGATCCATGTGTATGAAATGTGAGTTGCTATTTGGAAGCTATTGCACAGATGCATCAGTACAATAAGCCGATCTTTAGCTAGTTTTGTTCCTCAAGTTGGTCCAGGTCTGGCATCGATATGCACCTGTCATCAGGAATTGTTGGTGTAGCCTTATTATAATGGACTGGTCACAATTGAAATGTCTGGCAATTTCTCTGGTTGCCCTTCCACTAACAAGCATATGAGTAGCTTGCGGTCGCTCCTGTAATATCAGTCGAGGTATGCAAAAAACAGCAACATGCCTTCTTTTGAAATAAAACAGATATCTTTTACTTGCCTAAACTTTATTAATGTGTGTGATAAATTTCAACCTTTAATAAAGACAGATTTTATTATTTGCTGTTTTGCATATGACGCAACAAAAAATGCAAAAGAAACATTACATCAACAAAAAAATGGGATTGCATGAACTTCATCACTGGCACGTGTTCTGGGTTGAAAAATCTCCCACGCATATAAACATTTTAAGAAAAGAAAAATAATTACAATTTTGAATGCAGTTTTAAAGACTATTCATATATGACCATTGCATAACATGCTCTTTCATTCTCAGCACAGTGATACAATGTTGTGATTCTTATAGTGGCTAAGCTATATATAAGCTATTGTTTTATATTTTTAACCTACAGCTACTGGTATATGTTGTTTATTACTCGTATGTTAGAATTTATGTTTTGTAGATCTCACCTTAAAAAAGGTGAGACAGGGACATAATACACCGTATATTCTTCATTTTTAAGAAATGCTGACTGTCCTATTATACTTTTTATCTTTGTTGTGCTTCTTCCTTTTGATGATATTGTTTCTAAATACTTGACTTGGTGGATCTTGCATACAATCGCTCAATAAATAATATATATAACGGATTAAGACACACACACATACATACATACATCCATACTCACACACACACGCACGCACGCATGCATGCATGCACAAACACACACACACAAAAACAAATAAATGATATTTTTTCAGAATTTGATCCATATTATGTGGTGTGACCTACCTTCTTCTTCTGTGAATTGAAGTTTTCGATGATGACACCAATGAACAGATTGAGGGTAAAGAAAGATCCAAAGACAATGAATAGAACAAAATAGAGGTAGTAGTAAGGATTCACTTCTCTTGCTGGTTGCTCGTTAAGCTGAAATAAAGATCACAACATTTCATAAATTAAAAGAAATTAAATACACAGTGATATTCTGTTGCAATTTATGTAATAAAATGTGCATGGATGTCAACAAAATCTGAGCTGCATAAAAAAATCTTACCAATAACTACTATTTTTTGCAGATGAAGAAGAATATCCGTAAGATATTAGAGGAACTTTCTACTATAGCAGAATTGGTACGTTACGCAAATGTGGCCTCATCATATGATAACTTTTTAATAGTAGGTTTTTATTTCATTGAGCTTTAGTGATGGGGAGATAAAATGCAAAGCGTCTGCAAGCGCTAATTCGATCTTCGCGTAATGCACTGAGAGCTTCCTCTGCTCAAAGGGTATTCCAGGAGAGGGGAGAGGCTCTCAGTGCATTACGCATAGGTCGATAAATGCTGCGCTGTACATGCACCTTTAGTGTAAGTTCGTTTCATTAACTAATGTATGAAATTAGTTCCGTAAATAATAGGCTACATCTCTGCTTAACCTGAACTGCAGAATTATATAGGCCTATAAAACATTCAGTTTTCATTCTCAAACTCCTACTCTCTTGTAGGAGGACATCGTCCTACTAGATGTCCAGCAATATGTAGTCCAGAGAAATGAGATGCATTGTGTTACCATTTTATTTACACCAATGGCTAACATATTTGACTTCTGCTGCATATAAATCATTAAATAGTGGGTGACATTGCAGTAAAATTGTATATCAATAAGTAAGAATAGAGAATAAAATTAGTTTACGGTTGACAAAACAGACTGAATTGCATGAAAAATTTTACTAGCAGCTGATAAAACAGACTTAATTACATGAACAATATAACTATCGGCTGATAAAACTGATACAATGACATGACAAATATATGACATATAATTAAATAACAGCTAATAAAACAACTGAATTACATGTAAATATATGCACCAGCTGATAAAACAGACTGAATTATTTGAAAAATATAGCTAACAGTTGACAAAACAGACTGAATTGATGTTGCGGTAGTAAGCCTTTATTAAGAAAAAAATTACATTAGTATCTATTATTCTATTTTATTACCATAATTTTTTTTTATCTACAAAGGACAGCTAACAAAGAAATCAATCAGGCAGTGGAATGATGACTGCATTGCTTTGTATTGATGGAGAAAAGTGGTAACATTGTGAAAGTAAAAAAAATGTATATGAAAAGAGACACATGACAGCAAAGAGAATAACCATATGGCATCTAAGAAAGACACTAACAAATGGTTAAAATGCTTATAGGAAGCAGTTACAAAAAAGATGTTTTTATAGAAAGTTTATAACATGTTTTCCTATTTGCCATAGAAAAGATATGAATTATAATTTACTTTAAGAATATACAAACACAAACTTAATGAATGTATAGGTTTATCACAAGAGCCACAAACTAAATACACATTTTTATCAACTCTCCTTATGTAACGCCAAAAATATTAAGCTGCATTTTATTTTGTCATGAGCAAAATAAAAACTTACTTCAGAAGAATCTATAGCATTGTTCATGATGTCAATCCAGCCTTTGTATGTTGCCTGGTGACAGATGAAGCATGCAAACAATGAAAGCGTGTTGAAATATATATGGAAAATATATTGTATCAATCAATGTAACCTTTATGTTCCCTTGGATGGCTGCACATTCAAGTGAATAGATCATTGACAAGAATGTGTTATTTATCTTTATTCCAGGATATGATTGTCTTTGATTCCAGGGTGTGGAGATGATTAAAAAAAGTATAATATTTGAATATATAATATGGACTTACTGCAGCAAAACTGAAATCCAACAGGCGAAACTTGGAACAGGGTAATGAAGTTACCGCCATATTGTTTTTCAGCGGCCGGAGTTGATATAGGCGCGGTGAAGGTTAAATATCTCTAACAACAAAAAAGTTATCACGTTTACAAAAAAAGCAACCAACAATAACACATTTTCAAAAAATAATCCGACTGCAAGAGAGAAATTACATAATTGTAAACATAGCGTACTAAAAGTTAAATCCACTGGTCAAATTCTGCTCGCCAAGCTGATTTAAAAGTGGTATGTGTACAAGCTTCAGAGCTCAGAAAACATTACTAGAAGCTTAAAAGGCCTAAACAAATATTTTTTACTTCTTGCCACATGAAAAAAGCTCAACCCTCCCTACCACTGGCCCAAAATGGTTGCCCCACCTCTGGCTTAGATCCTTCCAGAACACTGATTCTTTTTGTGAACTTTCTGAACAGTGTTATTGCTATTCTGAGTGAATGGAAGTGACATTTGTATATATCAACACTTAAATATATATATTTTTTATTCCTACTCATATTCTAGTTTACACTTAATGCTGTCCTTACACAAGTGACAAACAGTGTATATTTACTAACAAGGTATTTTTGAACAACTCTCATCTACCTTTAATGTTATATGATATTATTAAATATTCTCATACTCTACTATGAGAATATTAGACTGCATGATCAAGGCAAGAGACAAAGGGTGTTGGAGGTTCATTGCAGCTGACCATTATTTTAGATATGGTACTGATGATACAGTATTTTAAGTCAGTGTATTTCTTCTTCTTCTGTGTTTGTTCTCAAGATCCTGCAAATTAGCAGGATCAGTCCAGAGAACAGAATGAGTTGTGTCATGGTTTACAGATCATTTGCGATATCTGCATCTTTCAGCCTGAAACATATGACTTCAGAATGGCTTCTGGACCACGTAAACACTATATGGGATGGGACATCCAACCAACTCAACCCCGTAGTCTCTTTAACTCTTTCAGGACTTGATTATGTTTAGGTTTGGACCAAATTAATTTTATAAAATTTCCTTATATGTGTTTTTTATTGTATCACTTGACATACTAATATTGATAAATAGTGTATGTGTAATATGTCATTGGAAAGGGGAATGGATACAGAATATGAATATATAAGTACATTGATGGTATGTGATTACTTCACAAGGTTAGAGTTAGCCTTGTGAAGTAATCAAATATCAAATCAAAGCCAGTATACTGGCGATTGGTCCTGTAGACCTATAGTATAAAGTCAGTATACTGGCGATTGGTCCGGAAAGAGTTAATCGCTTCCTACAGCATGCATGGAAGGTAAACAGTATTGCTATTCTTTGCTTCCATTTTTGGTCCCGGCAGAAGATGGAGGAGTGTATTTTCAATTCTGATATTGTGTGTATAGTTTCAATCTGAATAATATGAGATGTACTTATATTCAAATAATGTAGACATCTGCAACAATTAGTGCATTTTTACTAAATGTTTATTCTACAACAACTCTGAACTCATCCAATTGTATATTTACCACTTGAAAGAGTGCAAGATATGCAGCCAGGACATTATCAAAGTTTATCTTTGCATTTGTCCAGTTCAGGTTATTCTCGTAACACATATTCCGATCAGCAATCTGTGAATATATAACAATATATTATAAACCAGCCTATATCTTATACAAAAATAAAACTGAAACATGAGGATACATTATTAACTCCCTTAGCTGCAGAGGTATTCTTAAGGATATAATGATAAGCCACTGCCATTTTGCTGAGATCCTCCTCTTCTTATCTTCCCAGGGAAAAAAATCCACCTGGATACTTATAATAAAGCATCCAGATTCATTGTTTACCTGGGAAACTAGAAGAAGAAGATCTCAGCAAAAAGGCAGCATTTAGCTTTTGCTAGATACAGGAATTGAGATATGTCTTATTAATCCTTTAGCTGTTACATTGTTCCCAGTTGTGGCAAATTCTTCCCCCAATTAATTTTCCTGTGCTGATTCTTTTTCTTGAACTTTAACAATATGAGAGCTTTCTATCTTTCTACATTACTAGTTTTCTATTGACACAAGAAAATATATACTGTATGGATGGGATGTTTGACACATACTGACACTTGGTAATTTCATAAAATGGTTTTTAACAATGAGGGGATAGAGGAAAAAAAAGCCTAGTTAACTCGTCAATAGCAGTTACATAAAGGAACAAGTAAACTTGTGCACAGTAGCTAAAGGGTTGAAGATCCATACATATTTTCATGCAAAAATACATTCTTATAAATGTGCTTTACTGATTATAATCATATCAAGTAAATTCAATCTTGTAATGATTTATTGTCATGAGACCAGTTTCATTTTCATTTCATTTTCCTTTTGCTCTGAAGTTAGCGCATAGGTCAGATCTCTCCAATTCTGTCCATTCAAAGCTATTCTGTGCAGTTCTTTAATAGTATTGATATTGATTGTTTTACTTTACTAAGTATCGTTCTTCTGAGTGTTTCTTTTGGTCTACTATCCCTGGCTCTTTTGCCTGTAGGTATCCATTCAAGAGATTGGTGGTGTATTCTGTTGATGTCTGCGGGTAGGAAAATGATAAAGAATTGGAATGAACTGTCTTCTATTACATAAATCGGTCTGGACTTTACAATGTTAGTTGATTAATCCAACAATATGAGACCAGTAGTCTATGTAAAATATCAGTTGGCCTATACTAAATTATAGAATTATTGATTTAGAATGTGAAAAAGTGATAAGTTCTAGAATGTTAATAAAACAGTAATATATTATGAATAGTTACATAATATGAAAAAACATTAATAGATTATGTTAACAGTTCCTGAATGTGAAAAAACAGTAATGTGTTAGGCCTATGTTAATAGTTTCAGAATGTGAAGAAACAGTGATATATTATGTTAATAGTTTAAGAGTGTGAACAAATAGTAATAGAATATATTAACAGTTTCAGAATTTGAAAATAAAATTGCAATAAAAAAAATCAAAACAGTAATAGATTATGTTAGTTTCACAATATGAAAAACCGTAATGAGCCTTGGTTATGTTAATGGCTTCAGAATGTGTAAACAATCTAAACAGTAACATATTATGCTGATGGTTTTAGAATGTGAAGAAAATAGTAACAGATTATGTTGATAGTTTGAGAATGTGAAAAAAACGAAACAGTAATAAATTCTGTTAATGATTTCATAGCATTATGTGGTCTATTATAACCCTGTATAGAGCTACGTACCCGATGGACTCAAGCACAAATGAGACAATGAAGGCAGCCCTGGCCCAACTCTACTGTCAAGCTTTCCTAAACCGGAAACATGCTCGCAGAGAAAAAGGGTTCAGTATCCGATGGGCTCAGGCATAAATGGGACAAGGTCGTTCAACTCGAGAAAACGCCTTGCTCTCAAATGCATGGTGAGACTCAGACTTGGAGTTCATGATGTCAGTAAACGACACCTCGGCTAAGAATGAGAGAGTCTGGGTCCAACTCTTCTGTTGATGGTCCAACTTCTTCTATAACCAAAACCAGGCTCATGGATAAGAAAAAGTTCAGTACCCTATGGTCACAGGCTCAGAACGTCTAATTACACGAGACTTACTCACTGACTGTAGAACACCTTGTGCAAGATAGACGTGAATGGCAACTGTCTCTGCAAAGAGTCATTACACACATGCATGCCCATCGACAGATAGGCAGGTTGTCACTGGCTAGGGAAACCCACTACCCAAATTAAAGGCATGATGAAAACAAATATGCTGGGCCTTGGATGTCCCTCCCACAAAGTGAGCCAACCAAGGCTCAACTGTGGAACTTGCAGTACAAAGTACTTCACGCGCTCCCCTGCGGAAATCACACCATGTGGTTATAAGAGAGCGAAAGCAGAAGAAGAACCCCTGTATAATAGAAAGTCATTTAGGGTCATAACAACTGTCTTATTCTTCATTCTCATTTTAGTAGTTGTTGCACTTGTATGCTCCACACTTTTCAATAATAATTTTATCTCTTAGCATGACAGAGATGCCTCAGCATGATCTTTTGCCATTCTGAACCGGACTATCTCAGTATATACAGTATATACCAAATCATTATCTCCCGTGTTGTCAGTTATTAGTTTAATTTTTCAATTGTCTTTCCCCATTGCACCAATCCCCACATTCCCTGTTCAGTGTAATGATGAATTTTCAATTCGCTTGAAAATTCATCAAGCTTCCCACTTCCTCCAGCGACATGTACATGCACTCCTGAACATCTCTTGTCCAACGATGTCTTGGTCTGTCTCTGCCTCTACTACCTTTATTGCCCCCTCGAACAACACTCTTTCCATGCCATCGTGTCTCTTCATATGGTCAAAAAACCTAACTTCCTTCTAAGTATAATGTTTAAAAGCCAGCCTTCTTGAACATTGATTTTTCTTAGCAAGTCTTGGTTGGTCTTTCTTGCTGTCTATGGTATTCTCAGGACTCTTCTATAGCACTGTGTTTTGAATGCCTCTATTCTCTTGGCTAGTTTTATTTATTTTGAACTCCCTGTAATATATATACCGTTTAACCTGACACATCTGACTTTTGATTTGACTTTTAATCAGAAGGCACTTTGACCAAGCTTATGTCCAACTCTCTTTAGTCGTCTCTTACAGCATGCATGGCAGGTCACAGTGTTATTATTGTTTGCTTCCAATTTCCAAAATTGACAACACATAAATGCATGAAAAATTTAAGGTACATAGTGAATAGTTAAATATATGTAATTGTTGCACAAACCAACCAATCCTAATAAAAAGATTTAAAATAAAAATAAATAAGGGTGAAACATTAAATTTCCATCAGTCCTTTTCCAGGTCCCACCTATACAGACAATTTTTTTTATTTTCAAGAAGTTATTAAATTAATATTTTTCCTGTTTTCCTTTTCTTATTATTACATATTAGTTCAGATGGAGGTCTCTTGATTTAAACATCAACCATTTTCTTCCTTATTTATTTTATTATAAATGTTTTCATCATCTTTTCATTCCTAGTGGTAGGTATTTGCAACATATATTTCCTTATTCACTATTAATACTTTGAAATTTGTGTTACTACAGCCCATACCTGGTTGTTAATCTCTAGCTTTTTGGTAATGAGAGATTTAACACTGGTTTGTGCCAAAATCAAGCACACAATCCTTTTTCTATTTTGACTGCCAGTAACAGATACTTAATGGGAATGAACTATGCACATTTTTTGGAGTCCATGGGAAGTGTCTCTTTGGTTAAGGAATTAGTGCTCAAAGCCAGTGGTTCTCATTGTGAGCCATGTGGACACCAAGGAACAAAGGTGAATTTCAGGGGCACCATGGACAACAATTTTGAAATGTGGGGGTGGGTTGTCACAGACCCTAGAATGTGACCACCTCTGCAGGCAACTTCATGCTATTAAACACAGTAAACCTACTCCTGTCACCAAACATTTCAATGATGATGGCCATTGTGGCGTCCTTGATATCCAGGTCACTGCCCTAAGATCCTGCACTATTGATGATGGATCTAGATATGTCCTTGAAAAAAATTAGTTTAATTTTGAGATTGGCTTTGGGACTTAATTCTGATCATTCATTTGTTTAAGCGTTGTTTGGTGTTGTACTCATTTTATTGTTGTCCAAATTGTTTTCAGTAATAGACTTTCCTTGGACGTCATATTGTTTTAAGTCTGCATTCTAGTGCCTTTGTAATAAGTACCATTGTTTTTAATGTTTTAATTGTTTGTTTTGTATATTCTTGAAGAAGACCTAGCGGTTGAAATATTGAAAATGTCTTGTATATTGTTATTTGTATGACTTTGTCTATATCTTCTTCTTCTTCTGTGTTCGTTCTCAAACTCCTGCAGATCAGCAGGATGTAGTCCTGAGAATGTGTTGTGTCATGGTTTACAGCATTGCTTTTACCAAATTGTTCTGCTGTGACATTCCTGCAAGTGATAAAAGACAACGTTGATGTATGGTCTATAATGTATACTGACACTTGGAAAGGTTATCCAACAAGAGTTAAAAAATGTTTTAAACATTTTAAAATTAATCACTGGTGCAATTTTGCAGATCCAGTATGAGATATGCAAACTCAGAACATTAAATGACTGTGCTGTAGCGTCAAATGAAGGAACAAGATACAAAGTGGCACATCTCGACACCATATTGATATTTATCTTGCCAAATGTATTGAGGAGATAACAGCAACAGAAACCGCATTTGACGCTATTCTCGCTGGCTTGAGGGAATACTGGTCCCAATAAAAGAATTTTGCATCTATTTCTGTTTGTTTGTTTTCCTTGTATTAATTTGTGTTGTCTCTCATTTTACCTTGGTTATGGGAATATTCAATTCATTCAATTTTGTTTCAATAAAAACCTAATTGTATTGTATTGGAACTACCCAAAAAGTGATGCTATCGTCGCTGACTAGAGAGAATACTAGCCCGAATGAATAATTTGCAACTATTTATGATTGTTTTCCTTGTATTATTTTGTGCTGTCATTGCACAAACTAAGCAATTTTGTTTCGTTAAAAATGTAGTAACGTCTACCTGCTACTTTAAGCGATACTCTTGGCAAACAACTTGCTTCTCTGTTGAGTCCATGAAGTCAACTTCTAACACAACAACATAAAAATGTTAATAATAACTGATTATGAGACAAATTATAACTATTCAGCTAAGAGCTTATGTTACCTCATTTCGATCACATTTAGTAGTTCCATTAAAACATGCGTGAAACTTCCCACTAAACAGCTGTACACCCATGATTCCAAAAATGAGCCAGAAGACCAGACACACCAGTAAAACATTACAAATAGAGGGGATAGCTTTGAACAGGGCATTTACCACCACCTAAAATAGAATATGATAAATAAGTTAATGAATACAATTTGATATTGGAAATCAAATTAAAGATCCTTCAACACACACACAGTCATGTCCACATACAAAAACATATATATAGAGGCATATTACTATACTATTATCGTTATATATATATATATATATATATATATATATATATATATATATATATATATATATATATACACACATATATATATATATATATTGCCATATATTTCTGAATATAAGATGATCTGTATAAGATGTCCAGCTCTGTGGCGGAGTGGTACAGAGCACATCTGTGACGGCCAAGATACTGAGTTTGATCCCTGCCACAGGCAACTGTGCATCCGGACTATTAAGAAAGCAATGGCAAACTACTGAATGTATTTATATTGCTTAGAAAAATCCCTACAGTAAAAAAATTCTGAGTTGATAGCTATGTCCTGAATTGGATACGCTACCAATTTTTTGTATATAATACAAGGATGTAACTTTAATGTCCAAAATGGGATCAAAATTGGAAATCCATGTAGAACCTGAAGTATACAAAATAATACTGGAAATAAAACTGGAATTCCGTTATTATATGAATGAAGGGACAAATGAAATATTGCAAAACAGAAAATAGCACAAACTTTATTAACAGTAAGACGCAAGGTCATTTATCCCATTTGCCCCACCCTACCGGTACTCACATAAAATACAATATCAAGGATAAGACAGTGCACCATTCCTGGAGGTATAGCCTGACTCATATAACTTTAACCACTGGGTACCAGTGTTCTGAGATATTGGATTCATTTGTTCAGTGCTGTCTCTACAATAAAGGTTAGCAGCAATGATAGCATCAGCCAGTACGGTGAATTCAAATCCTCATGAATGAATGGATCTGGTCAACTTTTATTGTGGCAAATATCAGATAGCATCAGCAATTACATTCAAAGCAGCACATTTTCAAACTGACCAGTGAAGAGCCATTATGTCATTTTCCTGAACTACATATTTTACTTGTTTACAGAATGTGAATGAAATTACATATTGTGCACAAGTTTATTCCAAGTTCGTTATAGTGCACACAATTGGCATGCCATCCATTAAATTACGTCAGTGGCAGACAACTATCAGATTTTAAAAATGGCTAATTGTAGAGGATATTTAATACCATGACTGCGCATCGGAGGAGAAGGGATAATCTTAGAGTTTATGATGGGGGATTTTAGGGATAGGGTTTGACCTAATTCTAACCCAAACATCCATCCCCCTCCCCTCCTAAACTCTATATCTCTCTATCTAAAGAGTTATCAATGGAAGGCAAGTTTAGCATAGATAGGCAGTCACTGCTAATAGAAAATTAACAGGCAGAGTGAGATTTGCACAAACTACTCACACCTGTAACTAGATGGACTTTTAGTTTTTAAGGAGATATCAATAAACCAGAGGTGGGCGTGTTCACTGTTCACGCCCACTGTCAATTCAATTGCAATTAGAAAATTCAAGGGAAATAAGAGAAACCCTTCAATTGTCCCCTGGTGAAATCAGGGGAGGCAAGCCAGAAACTTGGCAGGTAGACATCATCTAGTACCATTTCTGCAACAAAGGTTGGCTGCAACAGATCTCAACATCCCCTGCCTCTTGTTTTGGTGATGCACTCTGCTAGACTGTACCCTGTCCATCTTGTGATGTTATTCTCCCACACGTATCGCGTATCTCATGCAATATGTTTCCGTACACTGCATAGCAAATTAGTAGTTCTTCTTTTTGTTGGTGTGCCAATTAGATTTGTTTGTTTTCGTGGAACTATTATTCTTTGAAACACTAAAGGTTGTCCTCCTGTTTTGCACCGTAAAAGTTTATTAGGGTTGTTGTAAAGCTTCCTTCTAATTAGATGTGTGAGTAATAATTCCTCCTTATTTGTCAATGGTTCTGATATAGGTTTGCTGATAGATTTTTTAAAACTAAAGTCATGTTTTATCATGGGAGAAGTGGCGCTGTCTGATGTTAACTTTCTGAATTCAGAAACTGTACATGTTGTAACTGCAGGATATATGCTAGATATAGCAGAATCGTGTATGTTATTGGGCGTTGAAGGTCTAAAATATGTGGAGGGTGTGCTGGTATAACTACATTGTGGATATGCAGGTGTTGTAAATGTGGAAGGTGTGCTGTTATAGTGAAGATGTGCAAATGCAGGTGTAAATATGGAAGATGTGCTGGTATAGCTACATTGTGGATATGCAGTTGTTGCAAATGTGGAAAATATTCCATTATTATATTGAAGACAACGGCGAGCTGTGGGTACTGTTAAATTTGTTGGATTGTTATTACTATTGGTGAGTTGTGGAGACAATCTTGCTGTCACTGGCATTAGAATATCTTCCTCTGTTTCTGTAGCAGGAAATAACACAGACACAGATACATCATGATCATTATCAGAATTATCAAAAACTCTCTTTCTTTTTATGCTGCCACAGTTCATACTTTGATGATGACTACACACGGAACATTCTAAAACAGTTAGGTTAGGATTAAAATCCATCCAGATGTGGGCACTGTTAGTAGCTATCAATTTGGCTCGAGCTAGAGATTTACTATCCTTGTTGATTTTGAGTTTATGATTTCGCATTACACACTTGACACACAATGTGGTTGAATGTTTTGTTTCACTATCGTCCATGATATCTATCCCATAAATACTAGCCAGGTCACTTTGATATAAGCTACAGGACCGTGGTTTCTTCTGCATCCTTTTATCTTTCTTCGATAATGTTCTTCCTACACAAATTCTGCACAAATCATTCAAAAATCGCATGTGTAGTGAACTGCAGTGATCCATCCTGTTTTGAAATAAATTTAAAAATATTATTAACACATTTTCACAAAAGAAACGTATAACATATACTTATTACAATAGTAAATTACTTTTCTGTGTATGTGTAGCATGCAACGAACTTATTCGAACGGTTATGGGGATCCAACCGCGATTGATAACTATCACACAGAACAAGTTTGTAGCGTTAATGCTACACAAAGAATGAATCTTTTACATGATCTAATTGCGCAATGTAACTAATTTTGATCATATTTGCACAAGTAAAATGAGATCTAACTAGATATACATGCTAAACTAGTGTTTGATGATGGCATAATAGGTTTATTTTGGACTTAATATTTGCCGACAACCAATTGAAAAATTATCATGAAGACACGTTCGTAACGTTAATGCTACACAAAGAATGAATCTTTTACATGATCTAATTGCGCAATGTAACTAATTTCGATCATATTTGCACAAGTAAAATGAGATCTAACTAGATATACATGCTAAACTAGTGTTCGATGGTGGCATAATAGGTTTATTTTGGACTTATATTTGCCGACCACGAATTGAAAAATTATCATGAAGACAAGTTCGTAGCGTTAATGCTACACAAAGAATGAATCTTTTACATGATCTAATTGCGCAATGTAACTAATTTTGATCATATTTGCACAAGTAAAATGAGATCTAACTAGATATACATGCTAAACTAGTGTTTGATGGTGGCATAATAGGTTTATTTTGGACTTATATTTGCCGACCACGAATTGAAAAATTATCATGAAGACAAGTTCGTAGCGTTAATGCTACACAAAGAATGAATCTTTTACATGATCTAATTGCGCAATGTAACTAATTTCGATGATATTTGCACACGTAAAATGAGATCTAACTAGATATACATGCTAAACTAGTGTTTGATGGTGGCATAATAGGTTTATTTTGCACATTCTCATGGTAAACGATAATCTAACAAATTTGACACTGTATGTAAAGTAATGATATTAGGCCTACTAAATTAACATGAAGAATAACGAAATTTTCTTACCTGTATAAATATTGAATGTGCACTGGTCATAAACAATGACAACCTAATAGGACTTGTACAAAAATATGAGGATGGAAAATGTTGAGTTGTGCTTGCAAATGCACAAACTCTGGCTGCTGTATAAAATTCGCAAAATTGAGAAACGGTATCTTTGAACCAGAAGCGAAATCCAAGCCTCCACGCGAATTATTTCATTCAGCGCTGGGTAATAAATATGTCAGGTCTGTTACACCCCTTCAGGACTACAATAGCTGAAATGCCTCGTGTGTGGCCGAACTAAAAGTTAACATTTTTAGAATGGAATAACAGGTGTGTACTAAAAAATTAATGATCTGACAATTATTTGAAACAGTGAGCACACTGGTTGGCACACGCTCAGGGAAAGAGCAAGCAGTCATAATGGATTTATAGTCTTATCAGCTCATTATAAGTGTATCTAATACCCCCCATAGCATCTCACTGTATAATATGGATGAAATCCCTCCCCTGTCTGCTTTGACTTGCCTCCAAATCACACGGTGAAACAAAAAGGTGTGCAGACAGTTTTTGTAAAGATGACTGGACATTAGAAGATGCATTTCACTGTTGTTTTAGTTGCTTGGCAGATGGAGCACATTTGCACCCCTCCACCAAATGATTATTTTCAAAATGAAAGACTGTCGAAGGGGAGGAAATTTCCAAGTGGCATGTTTGTGCAGGTCCACATGAAAGGTTGGATGAACAAAAGTGGCTCTCTGGAATGGCTGGATAAAGTGTGGGGCAGAGGAAGGGAGCAGCTATAAAAAAAAACCATCCATGCTAGTCTGGAACTACACAGTTTGACACATATTACAGAGAAATTGAAAAAATGATGCCATGAGATGTGGGGGGGGGGGGGGGGTTATCTGCATCTGTAATTCCTGGGGACCTAACCTCCCTCCTGCAGCTATTAAATGTCTCTGTTAACAAACCATTTAAGGACAGACTTCAGGAAAAATGAAATTAATGGATGGCATCATCAGATTTAGCTGTGACAAATTTAAAAAAGCTCACATCATGACAAATGTTAAGTGGCTCAAAAATTAATGATTGGATGTTCTGTCTGAAATTATCATCCGATCTTTCAAAAATTGTTTTATCAATAACGCAATGAATGGAAGTGAGAACAATGCTATCTTTGAATATGATGTTGATAATGACAATGTAATGGTAGACAGTGAGATAGAGACTGATGATATCCATCCTAATGTTCCTAGTGCAGAGGATGGAATACATGAACTTTTTCAGAATTCATGAGTCCGATTTTAAAGGATTTGAATGACCTATTGTACAGTTTTTTCTACTGTTATCAGTATTTGATGGTATTCTATGTTATATTCTTGTGTCCACCAGGTGTCAAGCTGGTCAAGTAATTTTTTTAAAAAATGTTATTGTGCGCATATATAAGTAGAAACCTCTAAATCAATAGCAAAAAAAATACAAAATTTTTCGGATTATATTCGGAAACATTGGTTTATATGGTTTATTACTATACTATATCACCGAGACCCAATACACAAAATATGCCATCATCAGTTCTCCAGATGGGATCAGATAATTTTTCAGCTCTAAAATAAATTCTAACATTATAAACATTTTCATGTCTTGTTTAGTTTCATGAGTATTTACATTATTATTATTATTACTGTTATTCATGTGACACATCATTTCCTGCAAGTGTTATTTATGAATGCTCTGAACTCTCTTGATTCTGGGTGAGTTGACCTGCGGCATTATCGTCTTGGTCTGAAATTTTTCTTCTGTTGCCAGTAACCACGCCCCCATTACAAATTTTTTCCTAGATTCTATGTGGCACCTTACCTTCCTTCCAGGTAGCAGCATTATTGTTGTGCTATAAGAAATATAATTATGATCCATGGTGATGATGGATGTGACTCAGAAGACCAATCTGAGATACAAAGAGTCTTCCACAGTATTTATAAGGAATCAAAGGGCCAGAACAAGAACTACAAGAGTTAACAGCAAAATTGGAAAATATCAGCTAGTATTGAATGGAAATCAACACAGAAAAGAGCAAGAAATTAGTTAACAGCAGAAACACAGATCAAACTGATGCTGAATGGGCATAAACTTGAGGAAGTGAATACTTTCAAATACTCTCGATCTAACATATGCAGTGATGGAAAATGCAAATCAATATTAAAAATAAGGAGATGGCTGCTTTAGTTTTTATGTCAAGGCTAAAGTTAATTTGGAAAAGCAACATCAGTGTTAGAGTGAAAATCAAACTTTATAACTCACTAGTGCTTTTTAGATGCATCCTCTCACCACACTTGTTCAACATTTATGCAGAAAACATCATGTGAAATGTACGAGAAGACCCAAGTTATGAACATTTTCATTCCCTTAATATTGGAGGACATGTAATCCCAGAAATTAGGTATGCAGATGATACCAAACTAATATCAAGGGGCCCCACAAGTTTAGAACAAATGGTTATGTCAGTCACACATAATAGTGATGCACAAAACTTTTTCCTCAATGCAAAAAGATTGACAAAAATAAGGCATGTAAATAAAGATGAAATTACTCCTAAAATAGTCATTAACAAAGAGCAACTAGAAGATGTAAACAACTGAATATCTAGGGTCAACCATCAACACCACAGGAGATAGCCTGGCAGAGATAAGAAAGAGATTAGCAATGGCACTACAAAAACATCACAGATAAAAAATCTATGGCAAGGAGCAAACAGAAAAACAAAGTTACAACTACTAAGAAGCTACATCTTTCCAGTGGCAACATATGGATGTGAGATGTGGGCAATGACATTGACAAATGGAAAAGAAATTATCTGCAATCGAAATGAAATGCTATAGTAAAGTCCTCAGAATATCATGGACAGAAAAAAGAACTAACATAGATGTCCACAAAAACCTGAAAATAGAAGAAGACTGACTCCTCAAAACTATACAAAAATGCAAACTTACATATTTTGGATATATAAAAAAAACTACAATGGTTTGGAAAGATTAATCATGGAGAGGAAAGTTCCAGGAAAGAGAACAAAAGGCAGACCAAGATTACAACGTACACATGACATTGAAGATCTTCTGAATATGACACTGGAAGAAACTGGGCAGCTCAACACAGAACCGTGAGGCTTACAGTGTAGCAGTGAGGACAATGTTCTGCAAAGGACACATCACATAGCGAGAGAGAGAAAGAGTGCTTTCTATTGTACTGTATGGTTGTGTTATGTTGTTTAGCCTGTAATGTGTTCAGGCTCCATGCTCGACTAATAGCCAGCTAGGCGATATCATGCTGAGACTGTCTCCAAAAGCATAATGGTCTTGTCAACCACTAACCATAAAGTATGATAATTGGGGAATTTACGCATATAAGGCATGATAGTTTATCGGCCCAGAGGGTAATGTAGGCTAACTGCAGTAACATGGTGTGGACTGCATTGAGCATGGTGATAATGTAGAAAACCATGGTCATTCACTGCATGGAACCTCATCTTGCCACTGGTTTCAAATGAGGTCCAACAAGAGAGTGAGGTAGACACTTTGCACAACTCTTCCTCACTTAAGTCAAAATCTCCAGTGCAAGTCATTTTCACATCCAGTCCATGGACATTTGCCGCCTGAAAAGGGCTTAATAGCCATTTACAAACTCATAATCAAGGACATAATGCTAAGCGAATTTTCAAAAGTGGATGTAACAAATAGCCATCATCACTTATCATTGACAAACAATATGGTTGTGAGAGTTGGATACTCACTGTGAACATGGAGAGACAATTATGGGCCTTCGAATGCAAATGTTACATATGAATCTCCTATAGAAAGCACAAGACAAATGTGTATGTAAGAGATAAAATAGATGTATAAAGGCCCACAAGAGCCATTGTTTTCAATAGTGAAATGATGAAAACTAGCATGTTTGGACATGTAAGACAACATGATCCATTGTCATAAACAATATTGCTGGACACCGTCGAGGGTGAAAGTATTTGTTTGTTTGTTAAATGGGGGATTAAAGCCTCTTAGCTGAGGCACGATCCTTTCAACCTAAGACAGAAGTCTATTTTGGTTATATCAGGCTGTATTAGCTTTTATCTAAATGTGACCTAATGGTCTGGGTGTTTGGAAAGCCGTGCGTGCTATTGCTATGAATTATCTATATTGCTAGGTGGAGTTGATATTTATTTGTGGCCAAGATGCCTTTTATCTAAGTGTGACCCTATGGTCTGGGCGAATTAAGAACTGCGCGCTGTTATTGCAAAAGAATGTTATGTTGCTAGTTGTATGAAGCTGTTTATTTCCGGCGGTATTGCTTTTTATTTAAGAGTGACACTAATGTCTGGGGGAGTTTTGAAAACTGCGTGCGATTATGCCTAAAATTGTTCATATTGCCAGTCGTATCCTGTGGTGAGCGTTCCTCAGTTGTATTTGTTGAAAGCTGAGGAGAGAGACCTGTAGAAAGACTGACGACAAACAATGACTTACTTTGTTTTGACTTGGTTAGATTTTTGAAAGTAGCAGAGGAGGACAAATAAAAGTATGGACAGACAACATTAAGGACTGATCAAGGCAAGATTTTTCCTCACATATCTGCATTGTTGAAGGTATTATTCCATATCAATGATTGTATTATTTGTACTGAAGTAGAGGTCAACCCTGAGATCCTATTCCCATTATTCCATATCAATGATTGTATTCTTTGTACTGATGTAGAGGCCAACCCTGAGATCCTGTTTCCATTATTCCATATCAATGATTGTATTCTTTGTACTGATGTAGAGGTCAACCCTGAGATCCTGTTCCCATTATTCCATATCAATGATTGTATTATTTGTACTGAAGTAGAGGTCAACCCTGAGATCTTTTCCCTGACTAATTCTCCATAAAGTAGATATTTTGGTATTTTGCCATCTTCCATCCTCCTAGTGTGTCCTAACAAAGTGAGTCTATGCAGATTGAGCATAGAAAATACTATGGTATTGCCTGCCAATACCATACTTTCCAATACACCAGTATTAGTGACTGTCTTGCCACAAATTTTATGTAGGCAATGCATGTGAAAGTTGCGTAGTTATCTCTCCTTCTGCATAGTTGGCTCTCAAGATAAGTTGCCAAGGTTTCAATGCCCTAGAGGAGAGGAAGGTGTTGAGGACACAAGCCTGGCAATCCAGGAGTAAATTTTTTAAGTGTTAATATTCTCCTTATATGACAATAAAAACCTGTTTTCTTGTAACATTAGAGAAACATTTACCGTATATGCATTGTTTAACAGATACAGATAAATTAAAATAAAATCTGACTCACCCTCATCCCTTCCCATCTACTGACTGCTCTCAAAGGTCTCAGGGCTCTCAATGTTCTCATAGACTTCATTGCACCAAAGCCTCCCTGTTGACCATCAGCTGGAGCCATCATTTCAAGGGTTAGCATCACAATAGATAGCTAAAATAAAATGTCATTGACTTTCAGATGATGTCAGTGCATCTTATTTAATAATTGATTAGGATAAATGCATTTGATACATGATAGTCATGTTTGATACATGATAGTCATGTTTGATACATGATAGTCATGTTTGATACATGATAGTCATGTTTGATACATGATAGTCATGTTTGATACATGATAGTCATGTTTGATACATGATATTCATGTTTGATACATGATAGTCATGTTTGATACATGATATTCATGTTTGATACATGATAGTCATGTTTGATACATGATAGTCATGTTTGATACATGATAGTCATGTTTGATACATGACTCAGAATAAACATGTTTACTAAATGATTTAGTAATTTAGGATAAACATGTATGATGTATTTAAACATGTGGCTACCACTTTTCCGTTGTCTGGCTTTATCCCCTCGATTGTGGTCTTTTCTAGGCTGTCATATTGTAATTTAAAAATATTGTAATTTCATAGAGAGAGCCTTGTTATTTAGTCAGTTTTCTTTTTTTTTTCAATTCTCTTTGGATGTACCAATTTTTTGGTCAATAGTTTTCGGAGGATTTTTGTTTCTCCTTTTATTGGTGACTGTTCAAGATTCACACCCATTTTGCTGTAGCTATCACATATTTTAATTCATATCAGTTTACTTGAAACAAGTTTGGCCAACCTCCATCTGACTTCTTCATAACAGTCCCATTCAAGAGACAGGAGATGTTGGAGATCCGTTGAAGCAAACCTTCGTTGCGGAGACGGCACTTAATGATGATGACCCAATCTTAAGTCTTTCCACATAGTTTTATGACACCATTTCCAATCTCTCCATAACTTTCCTATGTAAAGGTTTCCTTTAATAGATGATTTACCCCATTGAGGCCAACTCCTTGACGTGGAGATGGGGCTTAGTCCAGCCAACAGAGGCTGAAAACTAAGATTGGTCGGGCCAACCCAATATCGAGCAGGGTCACAATCCTTCCCAAGCAAGCACAGGTGCTGAAGTTAGAGATGCCAGGCAGAGAGGCACACTAGCAACCATGGCATCATGCAAACCGAATAGTTGACATGTCTGCACGACAAAATTATAAAAATCGTCATGGTGCTCGCCCTGTGAAGTTCCCCAGGCAGGAGCAGTGCCGGATTCTGAACCTCGACAGAATCCACCCCCAGCTACTGGAGGTCCCTCTAGTCCACCTCGTGGAGCCAGGAGGCAGAAGAGGAAAGCGACTGGCCAACCAGACAGGACGAAAACCCCTCTGAATATTATGCACTGGAATGCAGAGGGAGTTAGAAATAAAAAAAACCGAACTCGAAAACACCTTGCACCAGAAAGAAATTAGTATTTGCTGCATACAGGAAACCCACCTCAACAAAAAAATAACATTCAAAATGCGAGGGTACCAATGCTTTAGAGTAGACAGGAAAGATCAGAGGAAAGGAGGCATACTAACTCTGGTCAAGGATAACATCAACGCCATAGAAACGAAAACACAAGAGGAAGGTGCAGAATACCAGATGATTCATATAAAAGACAACTCCCTTGAACTGGACATATTAAAATTCTACTGCCCAAATGACATCCCACTAAACATGACCAGTATTAACACCCTGAACACTTTCTGGCAGTGGGAGACTTTAACAGTCACTCCCAAAGCTGGGGATATAACAATTTAGACAGAAGGGGAGAAGAGATAGAAAGTTGGCAAGATGATAACAACCTAATCCTCCTGAACAATCCACAGGATCCACCAACTTTCTACTCAAGTAGATGGCATAGCACCTCAATCCCAGACCTGGCATTCTGCATCTCAGAACTGGCTGGAATAATGAAAAGAACAATAGGCGAACAACTTGGTGGCAGTGATCACCGTCCAGTTATCATCCAAGTGAACAAATCAACAATTACAAGACCAACTAAGCCAAGATGGAGCAAAAAGAAAGCAAACTGGCACATATATAAACATAGAGCAAACCTACTTACAAAAGACAAAAAATTAAGAGGCAGAGACATCAAAACTATTATCATGGAGTTTAATAAAGGAATACTTCAGGCAGCTAAGGAGACAATACCAAGAGGAGCTAGGAAGAATTATGTACCATATTGGACCAATACACTTCAAAAACTACAGGAAGAACTGACTGAAGCACGTAATATGGCAGAGAAACAACCATCACAACAGAACCACATCGCTCTACAAAAAACCAAAGCAAAGTTCACTAAAGAAAAGATAGAAACACAGAGAAGAAGTTGGAGGGAAAAAACTCAAAAATTAAATTTTGAAAAGGGAGAAAGCTGTCGAAACTAACCAAGCAAATTAATGATGATAGCAATACCCAGCGACCAAAAATTATGCTGGAAGATTCAGATAAATTCCACTCTGGCAAACAAGCAGCAGAATCTTACAGAAAAGAAAGCACAATTACCATCAATACATGTAGACAACGAAGCATTCGCCAAGAAATGAATAATGGTAAGAACAAAACAAATTGCCCAGATGTCATGTCAAAGCTATTCACAATAGAAGAATTAAAGGCATCTATAGGGAAACTAGAGGATAGAAAATCACCTTGACCGGACTGTGTCACTAATGAAATGCTTAGGAACCTAGGACAGGCAGCAATGTACAAATTATTAGATATACAACTATAGTTGGGAAACAGGCAATGTACCACAGTTGTGGAGAGAAGCGCTTATGTGTCCTATTATTAAAAAAGGCAAGGACAAACAGAAGGCTGACAGTTATAGACCAATAAGAAGTCTAACGAGTTGTGTCTGCAAGACAATGGAAAGGATGGTCAACAGAAGACTAAAGTAGTACCTGGAATCAGAGAAGCTATTGGTGCCAGAACAAGCTGGGTTTAGAGAGTGTAACAGCACAGAAGACCAAATAACATTCCTGTCCCAGATCATAGAAGATGCATTTCAAGAAAAGAAAAAAGTTTTCACCCTGTGGATAGATCTTCAAAAAGCTTTCGACAAGGTCTGGAAAGATGAACTGATAATAAAGCTGCAAAGAAACGGAATTAGGGGCAACATGAGCAAGTGGATCCATTCCTTCCTACACAATAGGAAAGCAAGAGTCACCATGGAAGGATACAACAGCAAAAAAGTTCTCCTAAAACACAATTACCACTAACTTGACAAAGCAGAGCAGGTTATTATCTTCCGCCTCAAAACAGGACACAACAGATTAAACAGCCACTTAAATAGACTAAGATTGGTCCCATCACCACTGTGCCTTTGTGGGCAGGCAGCACAGACAGCTGAGCATATCCTGCAATACACTAAACCAGTTAAGGGAAGAACACTGGCCCACAGAGATGGATATCCACAGAAAGATGTATGGGAGCACTGAGGAGCTTTCAAATACAGCAGCATTTATTAAGAAAACAGGACTTGCTGTGTAGACATGTCAAACTCCGAACGAGAAGAAGAAGATAGATGATTTACTAACTAATGTGTCATGTATGTTCTCGTCTGCCAAGTCCTCTCTTTCAGTGTATTAGAGTTCTTCTTTTTTACATGACATATTCAGGACAAAGTCTTAATCAAAACAACTTCATTATTTTACTTTTTGACAAATATGTTTTGTTTTTATTCATCTTCAAAGAAAATAGCATCTATACTAACACTCCTATTTCTTCTACTTCCACAGTTACTGTACAACTCCTGATAGTAAGTGAGATGTAGTCCAAAGAATGACAGCAGTATAATGGAGCACAACTTGGTTGTGATATCTGCATTCTTCAGCCTGACAAATCTGACTTCAGTATGGCTTTTGGGTCACTTTCTTCTATGATTAAGGATAGCTAACTTCACCCACAAACTTTCTTAGACACCTCCTATGAAACGCATGGTTGGTAACATTGCTTTTCTTTGCTCCCTGTGTTTCAGCAATACTTGGGTATAGTACCCCTCTAATACAAAAAAGTAACCCCCCGCTCTTCTAACTTACCATTACAATGCAGAAATCTAACCAGCACCAAGCATCTGTAAAATATGTCTTGAAACCAAAGGCAAACCACTTAATGATCATCTCAACAATAAAAATGATGGTGAAGATTTTGTCCATGTATGCCAGTATTTCCTTCAATAGTGGTTTCTCATTCAGATAAGCATCCTCTAATGCCTGAATAAATACAATTACAAAGTGTGTTTGAAAATAGAAATGTTGTACTTAGTCAAAAATAGGCCTAAGTGACAATTAAACAAATACTATATTTTGGACTTAAAAATACATGACACCTTGATGCAGATCACCGTTGAAGGCAACAAGTAGGTATCAGTGGAGATACAGATGGGAAAGAAGCATTATGAGATGGACAAGATACAGTCTGTCAGAGTGCACTACAGGGGCAAGAGACAGAATATGTTGGAGGTCTGTTTCAGACACAACTTTGATGTAGAAATGCACTTGAAGATGGTGACAATCAATTTAAAAGGTAATGTTGCATATAGATACACAAATTCTAACAGACAACAAAAATGTGTCTATCAACAACAAATGATAATCTCTGTCTCTCATTTGTTATATTGACTGACACAGGTGATCGTAACTTTCACTACTGTCCACCTCATATTCCTAGTTTGTTTAATCAGTAATTTTGCTATCTTCTCTGTTATGAAGTAAAGCTCTACAATATTTTATCCATGTGCAGGGTTTTCTTAATTCATTTTAATTGCATTGGTACACTACAAACCAACTGATGCCCAAAGCTTTATTCTGTACACCTCTTCTCATCCCTCTACCTGTCGGGATTCCCTTTCATTCTCCCAAACTGTTCATCTCCTCCACTTATGTAGTTATGAGGAGGAATTTCTTGAGAAAACATACGAGATGATGAATTTCTTCCGCTGTTGCCTATACCCCAAGAGAGTCCTCAGGTCTGCCCTTCTTTGAGTGTGCAGTCTCTAAATCAGGACACCCTCTTGAACACTAAGAAGTCTTCCTCTTCTGACAGTTCAGTTGTTCTCCCTTTCCACCCCATAGCATTGCCATGTCCTGCTCTGTCACCTTCCTCTTCTCCAGTCTGATCCCAAGACGTGAGAAGTGTTCTGTGACCCACCCCTCATGTTACTTATAGATGTGACAAGAACTTCAGGGATCTACTGGTCCATAGTCACCTCAAGCCTGACATTCTTAATCATTTCAGTACTATCAGCTTCATGACTATAGATAGTAAATATAATGTTGATTCTTAATTAAAACTCTGCATCACAGCACATGGAACATTTCTTTAAGGGTTCTATACTCAATCAGTCATAAAATAATGGAACATTTCTTTAAGGGTTCTATACTCAATCAGTCATAAAATAATGGAACATTTCTTTAAGGGTTCTATACTCAATCAGTCATAAAATAATGGAACATTTCTTTAAGGGTTCTATACTCAATCAGTCATAAAATAATGGAACATTTCTTTAAGGGTTCTATACTCAATCAGTCATAAAATAATGGAAAATTTCTTTAAGGGTTCTATACTCAATCAGTCATAAAATAATGGAACATTTCTTTAAGGGTTCTATACTCAATCAGTCATAAAATAATGGAACATTTCTTTAAGGGTTCTATACTCAATCAGTCATAAAATAATGGAACATTTCTTTAAGGGTTCTATACTCAATCAGTCATAAAATAATGGAACATTTCTTTAAGGGTTCTATACTCAATCAGTCATAAAATAATGGAACATTTCTTTAAGGGTTCTATACTCAATCAGTCATAAAATAATGGAACATTTCTTTAAGGGTTCTATACTCAATCAGTCATAAAATAATGGAACATTTCTTTAAGGGTTCTATACTCAATCAGTCATAAAATAATGGAACATTTCTTTAAGGGTTCTATACTCAATCAGTCATAAAATAATGGAACATTTCTTTAAGGGTTCTATACTCAATCAGTCATAAAATAATGGAACATTTCTTTAAGGGTTCTATACTCAATCAGTCATAAAATAATGGAACATTTCTTTAAGGGTTCTATACTCAATCAGTCATAAAATAATGGAACATTTCTTTAAGGGTTCTATAATCAGTCATAAAATAATGGAACATTTCTTTAAGGGTTCTATACTTAATCAGTCATAAAATAGTGTTCACACTCAACATCCAAGACCAATGTTGACTACATAATTTATTTATTTTAACTTCCAAAGAAAACACACTTTCACCCCTAGTTTAATCTTTGTGCATAGGCATAATTACTCGATCCTCTTCAATATGCAACATGAAAAATAATCTCTTGTAATTTAGGATTCAGTTACTGATAGACTTACCAATGCTATACTGCTGCTGAGAATCATGAATATAATAAAGGTATCAAAGTATCTATGTCCAGCTACATTGTACATGAAACATCTAAATGACCACCATGCTCGACCAATAAAAGTCTTCTCAATCTTACTACACCATACACATCTCTTGACACAGAAGTAACAAAAGCAGTCATCTGGTTCCTGCAATGGAAAATAACATTATAACTATTTTCAAGAAATAAATATAGGCTTACATTTAATATGAACAAAAACTATGTCTTCATATAAATTCAAAATTTATATAAACTACCATCAATTAGAGCTATATTGAAAGTGGACAAAATCAGATTATTGTGACTTATGTGTATGTTTTTCATTCATTACATGATAATAGTGGCCATTTTTTACTTACACTTCATGAAATTCAGTTAGAAGTCTGTCCTAGATCATGAGTTTGTTGACCGCTACTAAACCCTATGCTGGCCGCAAAAATCCTTGGACAAGCTGGACATGGTATGATCATTTAGATGGCATTTGATCTACCCATGACCTTTCTAGCTACTCTTCACTGTTGAGCTGCTGCACTTTTCTGTTCACAAGATGCTGCGCCTTTTTTAAGTATAGAGGACTATGTAGCTGTGTTGCATATGGTGTCTTCCTATAGTGAGTTGGGACATGCGATGATGTTCCTCCTTCACAAGTGAACATTGGCATGGAATTTAGAAGGGTCAAGTTTGGTTTGATTGTGTATAAATCTTCTGATGACTGATGAGTCCAATTGAGCTCTGAAAGACCTGTTGCAGTGTGAGAAGGAACGTAGTAGGTCTTGAGATAGGGAAATTAAGTTCTGATCTTTCCTTTCATTTTTGTCTCTTTTGAGTTGTCTGCGATATTCTACCCTGTTCACAACTTGTAATATCCACTATACAATCCTGCAGTCCTTGAGAGATTTCAAGTAATCGTTGAAGTGTTTCTTTTGGTCTATGCTTGAATACTTACCTGCACACAGTTCACAGTAGAATAGTCTCTTTGGAAGATGTTCATCTGGCATACGGATGATGAAACCAACACAATGAAATTAAGACCTGGTAAACAAGACATAGATGCATCAGACAGCATCTACACCCTGTTAAAATACGTAGAAAGTGTGTTGCACGACTATTCTCACGCATGCATACTATGTGACTCAATGAATAACTGCAGATACAACTACGATATTACTGTGTGCACATTTACAAGCTAAAGTAGCTGATATTCAGTTGAACTCTGTGTGTTCACAAATAACAAAGGAAGCTAATAAAGAAGTGGGGATCTCCCTAGTACAGTAGTTAAGCTGTTTGATTTGTGTTCAAATCCTGCTTGTGTCTTCTTGTGTACAAGGTGGATATTTTCGGAGATTCCTGTGGATTATCACTTGAAGCTACTGAGTTACATTCTATGAGTGGTACTCTCAGTGTGCTGCTTTGTTGTGTTTGATGGAGTACATATGGGAAATCGAGTACAGTGAAGTTAATCCTCAACATAATTTGAGCCCTTTTGAACAAGAGAAGTTACATTTTAGGATTTGAGTGTTGGGGTATATTTTCATCTACTTCTTGTAGTGATCTAGATCAGGGGGCGGCAACCTTTTGCTAACTGTGTGCCAACTTAAGGTTTCAAATTATTCAGAGTGCCAACATTACATATCATTTTTTACAAGTCGAGGTCAATATTCTTATTTTACCATAGGTTTTATTTTTATATTTTAATTAATTAATAGATAGTGATATTCAATAATATGTAAAGTTGTAAACATTAAAAGAAACAGTTTCTTGAAAATTTAAAAAAAAAAAAAACTTTTTTATTATTAATGGGAGCCTTGCCCTTGCATGGTCTTGGCCAGTTGTTCAATATCGACAACATACTTTGTCACTTTGAGTGTGACACAATTTTCTGAATGTTCAGGCATTAGGCGACTACGCTGTGGATTTAGCACTGCTTTCATGTAAGAGAAAATTTGCTCACAGGAATAGGTTGAGCCATTTGAGTCTGCGTGCCATTTTAAATTGCTTGGCGTGCCAAGTGTGGCACAAGTGCCAGAGGTTGCCGACCCCTGATCTAGATTCTTTATTACATGACAATTTTATTGTTATTTATTTCAGACATGATGAAAATGTTCTAATAAAGTAATGCTATGAAAACGCATGTGGTTGCATCTGTGGGTCTCATCAATGGCCCACTAGAAAAACCACCCATGCAACAGAAAACTTTAGTAGATGACATGCCGTTATACTGAGGTTATCTTCTTAGAGAAGCTTCATGGCACGTCACCTATACAATTATGCTCCTTGTGCTGTTATTTTGTTGTTTAATTGTGTTTCATGTTTACTTGAATATATGTATGTACCCTCTGTGGTTGGGAGGGAGTCAGAGATGTACTATGCAGCACTGGGGAGGAGAAAACTGACAGCACTGTTTTTTCCTATGGCTGAGACCCATCAGAGGCACTGTGACTCAGGACATGACAATCCTTTTGACTTGAACATTTGGTTGCATGCCTAGAGCAATAGAGAAGTTCGGCATAACCAGTAGTCAATTGGTGGCGGGGAATGAGCAGTGAACCTTATCTTGGCTACAGTGGCTCGGAGCAGGGCATAGGTTGAAACCTACCTTCCTGGAGGAGGTGTGATAGTTATTCTCTGGCTCTGTCCCGGGGTGGGACGAAAATCCACAGACTTCCCAGAAATATAATGTCATTGGGTCAAAGGGCATGAGCCCATAGACTGCTGGATCAGCAACCAACCAACAAATCTAAACCTCTATTTTGAGAAGAAGCAAAATGTTTTGTTTTGCGTTGTCACAGGAGGCTATATTGTACACACTAAGGGGATACTTTAGACAGCTCATCTGACACGCTGTACACATGAATTAAAAAAATGGTAATCAAAGAGTATTATCATACAAATATAATACTTATTTTAATAGCATATGATGCACTTAGAATAGCCTGGTATAATCAACATAATCAAATAACATCTAAGAATATTGATGAGGTAGACATTGTTTCTTACTTTGGCATAAACAACATCCACTTCATTGATCTCATGTTCAGCTTCCAGGTCAATTTTTGTGGTCTGTGCCAAGTCTGAGAGTGATGTGCAACTAGAACAGTGACTCGATCCACTCTGGCTTCCTGAAGGGGACTTGAGGCATTTTTTTGTAGAGCCTACACTGTCTGTTCTTGAGACCTGGCAAAAATCAAATGTTTCTGTCAGTTAATTTAATAAATTTTGAAGCTATGCAGATGTGATTTCTAAATTAATTCATTTAATTAATGCTTAATAAAAAAAAGCACAGAGTGGGTTTTTTCGTAGATCCGATATTCGTTAAGAACATTGTTCAAGTTACACATTAGAATGAACGATTAGTGTTAGTCACGATTACAATAGACTATGTAAACGTCACATACAGGTCTATGCTCCATGTAACACACCAAAAAATGAAAATGAAAGAAGAATTTTTTGAGGATGTAAGTGAATTAATGTAAAGAAATACACAATTTGTGTAGTAAAGCATATTAAGTCCTAGGGCAAATGACACCAATCTTCAGAAAAAAAAATTTAGACTAAACACCAAAATAACACTGTTCAAAACAATTATTATGCCAAAGCTGTGCTACCAATGCCAAACGTGAACATCAACATCACAAGACAAACAAATACTTGTGACAGCTGAAATGGCATGTTTGTGTAGAATCCTAGGGATATCACTAAGAGACAGAATGAGGATATTAGACAAACAAAAAGCACCACCCCAATCTTTGAACATATTAAAAGAACAGATCAAATGGTCTGCAAACATCAACAGACTACCATCAGACAGCATACCACGGCAATCTATGCTACACAGATACAGTAAAGGCAGGACTAGAGGCCGGCCATGAAAACGATGGACCATCATGATAAAAGAGGCAACAAATTTCACAATATACTCAGAACACATGAGGGCCATCTCCAGAAAACTCTTCTACCCCTGATGCTGAAAAGCAACAAAGGGTTTAGCGAATAGATAGAATGCTCAATAATTCTATAAATGTTCTTTGCATAAAATTATAGATGTTAGTACCTGGTGGCATACAGTGAGACAGTCTTTAAACAGATATACCAGGTGGCATACAGTGAGAGTCTTTATACATTATAGTGTCAGTGAGATATTAGTGAGAAACTTAATATGGAGTCCTTTGAACATTTAGTGAGAAAGACTTTGAACATGGAGTTTCAGTGAGATTGGCTTTGAACATGGAGTCTCTGCAAGATGGTAGCAAATAGAACAAGAAGAGACCATGTGAGGAATGAAAAAAATTACAAGAACTGTTGGAACAGTATCTATAGGCTAATATATTGAAAGAGACTGAAATGGTTCTGAGAATGAAATCACATTGGCCAGCAGTAAGAGATCATACAACATGAAAATGGAAGATTAAGAAGAAGGTGGATTGAAGGAGTTACAAATATTCTGAGATGTAACAATATTACTGCATATCAAGCAACCAAATGTGCCATAGGCCAAAAATCATTTGTGATTTATTCCTGTGATGCCTAGCAGCAAAAGTAGAAAATAGACAATCTATACTTCTGTATGATATGTCCTTTATAGAACATTGTCCTCACTGCCACTCTGTAAGCCTCTCTGTTTTGTGCAAGCTGCTCACCTTCTTCCAGTGTGATGTTCAGAAGGTCTTTTGATATCATCACCACAGTCTTTGTCTGCTTTTGTTCTTTTTCCCTGGAAATTTGCCTCCATGATTAATCTTTCTAAACCATTGTGTCTCTTTATATGTCCGAAATATGTTAGTTAGCGTTATTTGATAATTTTGAGGCATTGAGCCATTCTTCTTTTATGTTACAAATCTTTGCAGAAATCTGCATTAGTTTGTCTTTCTGTCCATGATATTCTTAGGACCTTTCTAATACATTTTATTTTTAACATGTTTGCCAATATTTTCCTTTCCATTGCAGATGTCATTGCACATATCTCACAGCCATATGTTGCCACTGGAAAGATACAGTTTTGTAATAAGTTATAACTTTGATTTTCTGTTTTCCCCATGCCACAGATTTTTCATCTGTGATGTTTTTTTGTAGGATTACTAATCGCTTTCTGATCTCTGTAGAGCCATCTCCTGTGGTGTTGATGGTTGACCTGAGTTATTCAAATTGAGAGAGTACAGTAGAAACTAGAATATGAGAGTGTACTTTGTTTTGGTTTGAGAATGTATTAAATAACTCTATTCTGTTCTATTAAAAAAATAAGTACAGCAGTTAGGATTGATTGATTTAATATCAAACTGTGTAAACCACTAATATTGTCTATTATTGTGTATGGATGCATCAGTTGGATAATCACTGTGGAAATGGAAAAAGGCATAGAAAGACTTGAAAACAAATGTCACAGAGAAGTGTTATGATTATATTATACAGAGCATAAAATCAACACGTGAGAAAAAAAATGCACTTGCAAGCCATTAATAGAGAGGTCAAGAGTTGCAAACTGGTGTGGTTTCAGCATATAGTACGGCAAGATTTGCTTTCAAAGATTATTCTGTAGGCAACAGATTAAGTGGCAGAAGAAGAGGATAAATGAAATCCTAAATTGATGATATTGAGTACTGGTCAGAAACAGACTTTTCCAGTTATACCATGGGCTGAAGAAAGAAAAAAATGGCTAGCTTTTTTTTGTTTAGCTGCTTAAAAAAGTTTCATCGCGACAACCATAACCATGATTATGATTCTTTGAAGTACCCAAGAAACAAAATATAACATTTTGTAACAAGTGCCCCAACAGTACTTGCCATCGCTCCATCTGGTAGATCATCAGGTGTCTTTTCTAAAGAGACAAATGTTCCATCTGTCACTTTTGTATTTTTGCCATTTAGCTCAGGTTGTTCAGGTGATGACGGAGCTCTCCAATTTTTCTTGCGCTGTAGTTTGACCTTAATACACACTATGGTTTTCACCTTGACCCAGTTTCCAAAGCGCCTATAAAGAGTCAAATGAATCTGTAATGATTGCACTTTTAAAAAGGTAATGCGGCAACTAACAATAACATATAATACAAGAGATGAATGTCAGACAAAATATTTGAAACACATTTAGAAAGAGTTAATTTGGATGAGGGTACCATAAGAGACAAGGTAACATAGGGTAGTCCGGGGCAAGATGGTGCACTTTCCATGTTTAAGCGTATTCTGACAACTAGACTTAATTATGAAAGACGAAACTGCTATCAGTGTATAGCTTATCCATCTATCTTATATTCGTGAGGTTAGTGAAAACATACAGCTATGTGTAGACATTATAATGAGAATTTTCTAACACATGCACAAAAAAACCATCTTGCCACATTTTTTTGGGTAAGATAGCGCAGGAAAAAAGGTGAAACAAATAAATAAGAAATCAACAGAGAATTGTCAAAAACTGCTTAATATTTGAGAAATTATGGAACACAAAGACTAGGCCTATGTATGCGGAGATCATGCATATATGAATGGCAGGAATTGTGCTTCTATGACTGCCAGCTAACTTTTATCATTTTTCTGTTTGTAATTCCTAAAATGAATCGTAATGAGACAGATCATTAAACTGTTTAATTGGCTTAAATACTTTACAAAATAAGGGGGGCTAATGATCGCAGTGAGTGGGATAAGATGGCATGGCAAGTCAGCATCGCCATCTTGCCCCAAATCACATGGTTAACAACTTTAATAAAATGTCAGGTAAAACAAAGTATCTTGACAAGGTGACATGCTTAATAATTTAACAATACAATATATGTTTCAGTTTAACCTTTAGCACTCTGTGTTTACAATCATGTAATTTCTCTCCTGCCGCTGAATTAATTTTTATAAATGTTACGTATTAGTTGGTGGCTGTTTTGAAATCATGATAACTTGTTTTTGTTAGAGATTTAAATAATTTTTGCGCATATAAATGAATTAAATTCTGCATAAATTGGGGTAGTTTCTGTTTGTGTGATACAAGACATGTAAGACCTTCTCGAAGATGATTTTCCACAAAACTCCAGCAAATTTTGACCTTTAAAATGATAATATATTTGTACAAAGTTTATTACATTATTTGTAAATATTCTGGAGTGGAAACACTTCTACTCAGACCTAAATCGTGTGCCATTCAAGGGATAATTGTTATAATTTCAAGGATTAAACATACAGGTATGTCCTAAAATCCTTCTATAAACCTAGATCTAGTCTGTAAATGTATCATTTGAACTTGGTTGACATTTTAATATTAATTTAGATAAAGCAGCATGATGTAACTGATTTTTGAGTGTGGAAATAACTTATCTCTTCATAAATAATCATTTGAATCACAATCCATAATGACTTTAATGAAAATTTGATAAAATAAAAGTCTATAAAACCGAAGTCATCGTCATGACGATGTTTTTGTTTGAAATTGTCAATATATTGTGAAAATAAGATATTTACATGACATTATGCCCATGGTTGCCACTAAAACTGCTGGAAAAGGTAGTCAATTGAATAAAATACCAGATTGAACAAATCTGGTGAAAAAAATATAAAAAATTGGAGATTTTAATTTATTGAAGGGTACCTAGCAACGGTGGCAAATATACTTGCCGCTCACTAACCAGAGAAGGGGAAATGTTGATGAATAAAGTTGCCGCATGCGTCCTAAAGGTTAAACATTTAAAAAACAGAAAAGTAATGATAACAGCAGACAAGAAGTAAAAAAAAATAGATTGAGACCCATGAAAAATAAACTTACCTCACTGTTGAAAAATGACCTGTCCACGAACTGTCAAATTTCATTGTATGTATCATAAAATTGACTTTTCCCGCCAGACCTAGTCACATGTCCTACTAGAAAAACCCATAGATTAGAGAAAAAAAAACCCCGCTGTGCCATCTTACCCCGTGAGCCATCTTGCCCCCAACTACCCTAAGTGAATTAGGATGAGGGAAACATAAGAGGCAGATTAAAGTATGGACTGTTAATATTAGAAACTGGACAGTTTTAAGATTCTCCACATCCAAATAAAGAACAGATAGCAGAGAGGCATGGCAACATTTTTGTATTGATGATTCCAGAGTGACACTTCTATGACCCTGAAGTGTTATGGGTTTGATGATGATGAACATAAGAGGAAGGGAAATAATAAGCAGTTTAATATAAAGAAACTTCTGAAATGTTTTCTAGTGTAAGCAAGACAACATTTCGTTGAAGATAATTAAAGTAACTTTACATGAAATCTAACACATATTATAAGTAATTTAAAAAGTTAAAATTATGCTAATTTAATGAGGAAATGTGCTTTAAAAAATAAAAATTACTGCTTTGGTTCACCCAGCCACAAAGAAGTATGGTACCAGGGCTCATGTTCTGAGAAGGTTGAGGGATAACCCCATTACTACTAAGCAATTGCAGTTGGTGATGTTAGGCAGTTTCCAGTCAGCTTCTGAGTAAGCAACTGAGCACTTTTGGGAAAACCGTATGTTATGACACAGGTTCATTATTCAGCTTACATTTACTTTTTTATACTGGAATTTGATTTCAAAGTGCAGTACTTTTACAACACTATCAATAAAAGTGAGCTTTAAAAACCCCCTATTGCCAACTTGTTTACATTTTATGTATTTTGTACAGAATTTACTCAGGTTTCGTATGTTCTTTTTGATCCGCAGTATTTGTCTTTATTACAGTACTATTTTCACAGAATTTGATATCCAAATACAGTTTTAGAAGTCAATTTGGATTGAAATACAGAATGAACTGTCTGATAATTAGGCATGGACATACACAGATGTTGAATTCTACATGAACTTACAATAGGAAAGTGTATTTGTTCCTATCCACTCCAATCGAAGCAACCTTTGATTTAAAATTCCTACAAATATTTTATGTTGCAGTCGGATTTTCTGAGTTTACAGCATATTAGATATCACAGCCAAGCTATAAACTAGACCAAATGCATTCTGTTCTCTCGACTACATTCTGCTAACTAGAATTTTGACAATGAACGGAGAAGAAGACAATAACACATGAATCATAATGTTCTTAGCTAAAAGATTGCCTTTGAGTGAATGCTTATTTATCTATAGGTGCTTTCTATGCAAGTCTGCGTACTATTTTATTATTGATAAAATATGTATGCTCAGAACAGCAGAACTATTAACATTCCTAGTTTAGAAGTATCATTCAATGACATCCAATAATACATAACCCGATATTTTGTATCTTCTAAAACATCAACAGAAAATAAAACATACCAATTGCCTTAGTAAAGGGGAAAAAAATTTGCAGCCCTTATCCTGTGTTAGTAATTTAAACTTCTACTTTCAGTATATATTCTAGATCTTATGAAATATTTGGATAGAACAGTTTCACAATAAAATACTGCCACTTGTAATGAAGTAAAGAACTTGCAAAGAAGTGTAATGGCAGATACACTCTGGGAGAGATCGGAGCAACTATGGACTGTCCAGTTTGCACTGATGATGATCCGACGACTAAATACCTAATACTGTGACTTGACTGCTAGCAACGACATAAACTAATCTGAAATGAAAGTTAGACAATGAGGAAAACAAGGAGTATCACTGCTATAGACTGCATTTTGATATAAAGTAAAGTAGATATACAGAAAAGAAGATACTAGTTTCTTCCTAACATACAAATGTTTCAAGTGTCAACTAGTACAGATTTACATAATTTTTTTCTAAGTCAGGAAGGGGAAGAGAGAAATAAGTGGGAAAGTAGAGGCAGCAGACATGGTTCTATAGAAGAATGCTGAAAATACCATGGACTACCAGGAAAACTAATCTGGAGGTGTTGAGTCAAATTCGAGACAGAGCTAAATTAATAATATAAGAAAGAGACAATCTTCATTTTTTGGTCACGTTATGAGACAAGGAGGTTTGGAGAACATAGTTATAACAGGCAAGAATGAAGGCAAGAGAGACAGATGGCGACAACGTGAGAAAATAGTAGACAGTTTAACAACTCGCATTGCTCTCGTGCGAACCCAGGTTAGCAGATAACCAAGATACTAAAAGTACCTCCCTGTGGTGCCCCCTGGAAACAGAAATACAGCTGCTCTTGCTGTATTCCTGGCCAACAATTTAAGGCTATGTCTGTGAAGGCTGTAGATGGAATGAGAATTTCCTGCAAAGAGAAGCAATATCTCTGAGACCTCTACTCCAACACAACCAGCAGCACTGTCAACACACAGTGATGAAAGGCTTCTGTAAATTGTATCTTGTACAGCAGAAAATGCAGAAACATTGGAGGGGTTGTCAATACCTGATATGGGTAGATCTCGCTAAGACATGATGATCCTATGAGTACACATTAAACCTGGAAAAGGACAAATGCACTAGAGGGCAGCTCTGGGCAATGGAGTCCCAATTGTCCAGCACAAGACTGACTGGGGAATTGTTGTTCATGCTTGAGAACACACAAAAGCTACAGATCCCACCACAATAGAGCCAATTCAAAAAAGGAGTCATTTCTCAGGTATTGGATTCGCAAACTTGAACATGTACTCCTTGGTATGAAAGCTTTGAATACAGCTCCCCATTGCACAGAGGACAAGCATTGAACTAATGTCGGAGAGCACATTGTTCAAAATTATGACAGAAGCAGTGTTGAGAATTGCACTTTGGATAACGTAGAGGGGAAGGAGGGTGGGCGCAAATCACTAATGGCGCTAAAAACCTAGCTCAACTCGACTGTCAACCGTTGCCCAACATGGCTCACACAGAAAGAATTGGGTTCAGTGCCCAAGGGCCCACTTCAAAGCTCCTTGTCTGAGATAGGCGTAATATACCCACTTCTTAAGGTAATATACGCAATGGCAAAGTGTAAAAATACACAGGCCATGCCTGATAATAAATTGGAAGGCTATCGCATGCGAACAAGGTGAGTGTGTGAGAAATGTACAGGTAAAATCTCAGACCCCCAACATGGTTTGGCAAAGCAGCACCTTATCAAGGAAGGTGTATCAACCCTGGGTCTAATTTGAGGTTTGCCGTTACCCAACACTGCTCATACAGAAGAAATTAGGTCTGGGACCTGGGGACACAAAGGGTGGTAATAGAAAAGTCTTCCTACATGGGGAACAGCTCACTGGCTGTGAAGCACCTTGTTGGAGGAAAGACAAACAATGGGTAACCCAAGAAAACTATCAGCTCATCTCGTAACATGTACCCCCCTCTGAGTAAAAGGCTCCTCCAATAGGCATTGCACCAAGTAAAAAGGTGAAATCTCCTGAGTATGAAGGATTGGAGAAACCTCCCCACTGCACATAGGAAGCAAGAGCTATTAGCTCGTAATTCCTGCGTTTCGAAAATAAAACAAACAAACAACAACCTGGCATGGCAGGGAAACAACAATGATCATGATACATAACATTGGAAATAAAGAGCTTGGAAAGATCCATGATTGCCTACGTCAGCTAGGCCGGCATGGCACCTACTGATGATGATAAGTAATACAGATGTTTTTATTTATACTAATACAACAGACGTTCTTATAACAATACAGATTTTAACTTTACAAAATACAAATTTATGAAACGATAAGTTGACAGGCGTGAACAGAGTTGTGTGCAGTATCTTCAATGAATCTATCTACCTATGTTCCTTATATTCCTTCAACACAGAATACAGTGCAGAAACCACAGCCTTCCAGTTTGAGTGATGTGATGCTATCGTGTTTAATTCTTGAATGTTTTTGAGACCCATAGTCATACCCTCTCTGATGGTTGTTCTGCGAAGAGTCTCTTTTGATATTTTTTTATTCACTGTTTGTTCAATGAATACTGATATTTATTTTGTGCAAGCAATAAAACTGTCTTAACGGCTGTAAATAAATTTGTATTAATCTTACATAGGTCTATCATCCCCAGAAGTTCTTAACAGATTACCTGAATCTATCAATAGCCTCAGCTATCTTGTTTGGCTCATCATCTGACTCAGAACGTGACAAGCTTTCTGAACCAAAGGAGCTGAGCAGCAAGGCAAGAAACAAGTTGAGCACCTATATAAATAGATGAAAATATCTCTTGTGTTATCTTTCTAACATAATTTAATATGAAGTTAAGTTGTATGTTCTATGACAAATAATGAGCCCAATGATGTTTGATTACAAGTATGTTGAGAATTACACACTGTTTCCTCACCTACTGATTACACTCAGTACCAACATGTTGGGAAAACTGTTTGCTCACTTACTAAATGCATTAATTACTCACTCATTGGGTACACTGTTTGCTTTATGCGTACACTCATTACTCATACATTGGGTGCACTCATTACTCACACATTGGATACACTGTTTGCTAACTCACTGGATACATCAATTGTTCACACATTGGGTACACTGTTTGCTAACTCACTGGATACATCAATTACTAACACAATGAGTACACTGTTGTTTGTTTAATGCATATGTTCACTACTTACACATTGCAAACACTCAATATACACAGTTTGCTTAATCACCGTATACACGCATTAATCTTCTCACATTGGGTACACTGTTTACTCAATCACTGTACACACTCATTACCAACATATTGAGTACCAGTACACAGTTTTATAACTGACTGAATATACTCATTACTCATACAGTGGGTGCAATGTTTGCTCAATCACTGAATAAATTAATGCTCCTCTCACATTGGCTGCACTGTTATAGTGCGTTCATAAATATTTGTCCACCGATATTGTCTATTTTCTCCGTAACGACTGAACGTATAGTCTTCATATTTTGCATGAGTGCATTATTTATTAACCATGTTACAGAATTATAATTAATTATTTTCTACATTGAACGGATTTATCGCAGCAGTCGCTACGAATGCCGTTTTTAAGGTAGCAATACTTTTCATTTGATGGTCGTAATAATAGACGGGTTTACATTGAAAATTACTATTTTTATTTGTCAATGAAGTGAATTGCGTATTATTTGTTTATTGTTGTATTTTGCATTCTTGCTATTCATTGGCTGTTAGGCAAAGTGTGAATGTACTAGCCAATTATATGCACGATTATATAAGAAGACGTCATAATTGATTACATTATATAACAGTGAAATGTCTTTAGTGAGCTTCTTCATGCATCGAATAGCACAATCTTAGAACGTCAATTAATATTTACATGTGTAACACATTAAGTAAGCATTTTGTTTAGAGATTTCATAGTTCATTATATTAAAATAATAGCAGAATGTCATTTTCCTCAAAAGTGTATCTCATATTAGACATGTTTTTATTGTGATGTCTTCAACATATCATGGTTTTATAAATAATTACATAAAGCAGCATTTACAAGTATATTACAAACATGTCTTTGAAAATTAAATTCATTGCACTAAAAAAGTATAACTATGAGATTGTACAAATATTTTTCACAAAAGGTGCGACACAAAAACTATTTCATAGTATTTCACACTGTCACGGTGGTTACAATTAGTAACAGAGTTCAAATATCTTGGTAGTATTTTTACAGAAAATGGAAGCCTCGATAGAGAAATAGAGATGAGATGTCAAAAGACAAATGCAGTAACATACCAACTGTCACAGCTACTTCTTCACCCCAAGATTGAGATGGAAGTTAAGTGTCAAATGATCTACAGTATATCCCTACCAACACTGTGTTACCAGTGCCAAACCTGGTCTCTCTCATCTTCACATTGCAGAAAGATAGTGACATGTGAGATGAAATGCTTGAGGAAAGCTGCCGGTGTCACCAGGCTTGACAGATTGTGGAATGAATATATCAGGGAAAGAATAGGTATAATATCTTGTACAGATTGCATAGAGAGAGATCAAGTGGTTTGGCCACATTGTGAGAATGCATTATGAAAAGTTGCCCGTACAAGCATATAACCAAATGAGATCAGGGTACAAAGCTAGAGGAAGACCACGGAAAAGATGGATAGAAAACGTCAGGGACATCCTGTACAGACACGGTCATAGCACAGCCGAGGCCACACATCTGGCTTTAGAACGCAAGCTCGAGCTCCAATCACCCTTACGCTTAACAGCAAGAGTGGATCACAAACCACCTGGGGAAAGACAATAGACGGTGGTTATGCGAAGATAACCATAGTTTAAAAAAAAAAAAGAAACGGAAGGACGGAAAATGTTGTAGTTAATTTTCTTAAAGAAAATAATTAAGAGATCAATTTGTAGACTTTTGGATTGCAAAGAAACTTTGAGATTAACGACATTGAAAATGTATACAGAAAAGAACAACGACATTCACATTTGTAAAACTAAATTACATACATGTAACAGAAGTGTCTTGTGAGAAAACCACATTTAGTAACTATGAGAAGTAAATATTTCAGACAAATCAGGGAGATGTGTAAAGAAAATTATGATATTGTAAAAAAGGTGAAGTAACCCATAGCAATTATTAATGCCGTAGGGGTGTGAGATGTTAGCGATCTCACATTTCAGAGGTTCTACAATGAGGACGGTAGCCATCTCCTCTCCCTCGCAGTCTTTATTTCCCGGATTAATCCGGTACCCATTTAAGGTTGGGTTGACCTGGAAGCCGTTGCGATATGAAAAACATTTCCGCCTCAACTGGGGAGTGAACCCAGGATCACTCATATGCAAAGCCAGTGTGCTAAACACTGCGCTACGCAGCTCCCTACGATATTGTATATACGGATGAAAAGTGGATTAATGCTCACCGCACTAATAAAAAGGAATGACCATCTGTAGATGGAACTATTAAAAGATATGTACCAAGCAGCAAAAGTAGATTAATAATGACATATGCAGGTCGCAGACAAAATGTTCTTAAAAAAATGTTCTTTTTTGTGAACTCATTTTTTCATTTACAAATCTACCGATAATCGAGACTACCATGCTGAGATGAATGATAATATATTTAGAAATTGGTTAGAAAAGACTGTACTTCCATCATTAGATAGACCATCCTGTCTAGTTATGGCACAGCAGAAAATCTAAAACAGATAGCAGCCTATATCAAAGATTCCAGAGTCTCAACCTGACTGAGTGATAATCGCCAAAGAAAGAAAAACAGATGAGAACAAATTGTCATTCTACATACCACCTCAGAACAGGATAAAACAACCTTTGCAGCCACATGTACACAAAGTTAGATTCTGGAAACACATCCTTATGTACATGTGGAGGGGTAGCTCAGACAGCAGAGCATATTTATCAAGAATGCCCAGACTATGAAATGCTGAGGCCATCATTGGCTCAGAGAAACAACAGTCGAAGAAAAACTACTTTATTGATCTCTCTACAAGTTACAAAACACAGTAAGGTTTCTAGAAAGACAAGTCTTCAGATAAAAACACATTCCAAGCAAATGAAAGAAGAGGTAAGATTGTGCACATGTTGCAATGGTGCACATGTTATTTATTACTTAAGACTATTATGTACTCACCACCAAGTTTCCAATAATGTAGGTGAGTAAAAAGAATGGCACACATGGCCAACTGGCGACCTTGTAGCACCCCCACATAGACTCAATCCACTCACCACACAGCACTCGAAATACAATCATGAATGAATGTAGGAAATCATTAAAATTCCACCTTGGCATCCTCTCTGCCTCCTCAATTTCGGTTCCACTAGGGTAAACAAAACATATTGATGCAAATATAAAATGGAAAAGCTATTTTATTGTATTGAAAAAGCTATATAACTGGTTAAAAAAGTATTGAGCAGTTTATAAATACATTAGATTGTAGATATGTATCACTGAATGTGTTTTCTGTATGTCCGAAGAATTATTTGAATGTGTTTTCACACATTAAAAACAGATTTAACAGGTTACCTTTCACCGTTGTTAATTTGTCTGATTTCTATTTTCCAAAGATGTCATAGAAAGCAACTATCTATTGTAGTACTAGTGTAGTTTTCCTGGATAACTCCAATGTGCTTCTGCGATATTTGGATCTTTTGCTTTATCTGATGAATTAGTTTGTCATGTTTGATGCGCTGAATGACGTACAAAATTGATTTTGAATCACTAAAGATTGCGATTGTTCAGGGTATTTGAATAGCTGTGAGTATAGGAGTTCTTTATGGATCACGCATTTTATGTCAGTGGAAAGGGGTTGTTCATTTGTGGTGCCATCTGAGAACATGATATATATTTAACTGCCACCATTTTTTATGGCTGTTTATTGCCTTTATAGGTTAGTGCAGTATTCTAGTTGATAGTGAGCTTGCTTGCTATCACTGGGTAACAGCATGCCAGGTTCGAAACTATGTCTGGGAAAAAATAAAATCTGGTTTGTGATTTCTCGCTTGACATGACCACTCCTCCAGTTGACTCAGTTGTAAATGAGTACCTGATGCATGAATTAGGAGAGGTAAAGACATCAAGGAAGTTAACTGATCACCCTACCTAATAGTAGCTGCAGCTTAGTACATGAAGAGTTATCTGCATTCCCGGCAGCAGGTTGCTGCCATGAGACCTACCTTTTATGTCTGGTCCATCTGTGAATACGTGTTACGGTTTTCTTTTAGATAGATTGTTACACATTCAACATGTGAAGTGATAAACCTCTTTGTTCTGTTACTGTGTGCTTTCAGAACTAATAGGTGTAACCAAGTTGCAGAGTACTGTATGAGCATGAGTTAGAATAAAGCACACACTAGTCCTCCAGGTGAAAGATAGCTCTCAGTTCATGTGAACTTATACAGGACTGAATATTGATATTTGTATATGACTGTACAATGATAGTTGTCATTGGATGTATCCTTTGTCAGAATAGAGCTGTTTTAGAAGGAGAAGAAAACTAACTATATAAGTGAGAATATAAGTGCTGTTTGCGAGGTATATTTCTTATTTCCATATCTATGGCTACCTTAGTTAGTTAGTCGTTGGATCATCGTCATTGCACTCCGGACAAGTCCATAGGTGCTCAGATCTTTCCTTGAGTGTATCCGCCATTACCATTATATCTATTGCTACCTGTGAGTGACGAGTGTTGTTGCAACAAACAAACGGCATATAAGAATCAAGAGTTATTAATCATAACATAACCAGAACAGTCAGTTACCACATGCTGAATGATATACTGAATATGAGATCAGAGCCCCAATGGACTTGTCTAGAGTGCCATGATGATGATGATGTACTGACTACCTAACTAGCATAGAGCTGTCATCTCCGTTGGTGTAAAATATACATAGCAAGACAAGATCCTGGATACTATTGTCCTTAACATATTTGGTATCATAGCATTGCCACTATTCTGATACAGTCACAGATTCTCTGGGCTGGTCATCGCTTACTAAAGAAACTTCTCTATTGCGAGTTGCAGAAGGGCATATGTTCTCAAGAAGCACTACATGGCCTCTTTAAAAACCACAATTAAAGCCTTAGGTATATAGGAATCGCTGCACAAATCTGATATGTGTATCCAAGCTCATTGATTTTACAACAGTAAAGAGAAAGATGACAAATTCAGACAAATTTAATTTTTCATGACATCATTGAGAAAAATGAAAAATATATTGTGTAATATGACCTTGTCATTAGAGGTGAGAAAGGTCAGCACAGAATGCTGTGAGGAATGGAGGTGCAGGTGTATATATAGAATATCCACACAAGCCTAGAGATACAATCAGAACACCGACAGGAAAATTCTGCAATAATTATGATGCAGAAATCCAGGCAATTAGTGTGGCAGCTAAGAAACTGCTGAACACCAACTCTGGCCTACAGCCTGTGGTATTCCTGACAGATGCAAGGTCAGTGCTTCAAGCTCTCCAGTCTGGAAAATTAACAGACTTAAAAAAACTACTTAGCGAATTGTCTTACCAGTATAGGGTAACCATGCAGTGGATACCCTCTGACTGTGGAATACCAGGAAATGAAAAAGCAGACCAACTGGCTAAGAAAGGTGCTGCCGAAGACCAACCAGATATACCAATCACCTACCATCAGAAAAAAACAGATGATAAAGTCAATAAGAAAGCAACAAACACCAACACAAGATGACTATCACATTATGAACAGATCAGAACAAGTTATACTTCTACGTCTCAGAACAGGATACAACCGACTCCGCAGTCACATGTATACAAAGTTCAAGATTGGCAACACAGCCATGTGTACAGGCAGCACAGAGTGCCAAACATATACTTCAAGAGTGTTCTGAGCATGAAACGCTGAGGCAGACATATTGGCCAGAGGAAACAACACTGGAATCAAAGCTCTATGGGACACTGTATGAACTACAAAAGACAGTGAGTTTTATTAAGGAGACAGAATTACAGATATAGACATGTTTCAAGTGAACGAAAGAAGAAGAAGAAGAGGTGAGAAAGAGAGTTCTGCGGTGCTATATAACCCCTATACTAACATATGGGTGCAAGTCTTGGACAATAAACAAACTGGAAAGTGAGAAATTAGAGGCAACTGAGATGTGGTTCTACAGGAGAATGCTGAGAATACCATAGACTGCCAGAAAAACTAATGTAGAGGTGTTGAAAGAGTTAAATGCGAAATGGACCTTAATCAACAATATAAGAATAAGGCAATCTTCTTTTTTTGGCCTCTTCATGAGATACAGGCATGTTTAGAGAACATAGTCACAACAGGCAAAATTGAAGGCAACGACAGAGGGCGACAATGTGAGAAAATATTAGACAGTTTGACAGCCTGGCACGGCAAGGAAACAACAACAACCTTGATACATAATACTGTGGACAGAGAGTTGTGGAGAGCCATGACCACCTACGCCAGCCGGCGTATGATGATGATGAAAGAGAAAGGCTCAGCATCTTGTGAAAAGAGGAAAAATGCAGCAGTTCAGCAGCTGAGAGTGGCTATATATCCTTGAGTGAAATAAGGTTTCTCTAGAGGTTTATTTTATGCACAGATGGCTCCAACATTTTGCAAAGCTTTGAGAAAAAGCCTCAGAGGTGGTAAAAATAATTGTACATAAGAAATGTTGTGGAGCTTCCATATGATGAAATGTGTGTGTCATGGGGCTTCCATAAGATGACGTGTTTGTTATCTGCTAAGAGTAACTGTTACATGGTAGCTGATCTGATGAGCTATTGGTGAAACCCTCAGCCTGGATGTACATGTGCATATACGTGTATATAGCATAATAAAATGTGCAATTAACAAAGAATATATGATTGTTTTATAATGAGTATAGTGATAGTAAAGAAGAAGCGGTGAACTAAATTTTGGATTGACAACATCAAGGAATGGTCCTGACATATTTTTCTATTATCATCTGAATGGCTGAAGACGGATATTTCGATGGATTTTTTTTATCCTGTCACAAATGCGGACAGCAAGAAACAAAAACATAATATTGATTGTTTAAAATGTCTGAATTGTAATGACAATCTGATTTACTCAAACAATTATATTATCATACTTCTCATTAAAAACTCCTGTCTTTACATATTTTTTATATTGGTCGGAGAAAAGTTGTTGACCCATCACAGCAAAGATGAAAATGACTATAGCCAACACAATGATTAAGTTGCCAAGGGCTCCCATGGTTCTTGCCACAATAGATAACAGCATGTTTAGTGTAGGCCAAGACTTGGCTAGCTTGAACACTCTAAGCTGTGTACAAAAAATGACATCAAATAACTACTGTTGCCAAAAATTATTTAACAAATATAAATATCTTTAACCAATAGTATGTATGTTTTATATATTACACAAAATGTTTCAGTTTAATTATCATGCTAAACTAAGTCCTTCTCCACAATAAACCTGTATGCAGATCCTAAACATGATTTACCTTAGTTATTCTGATTTGTGTGCATGCTTATCATTGGCTGGCAACACAAAGTGATAAATTGTCAGTCAATAGTGTCAGACAAGATAAGTGACATTATTTGGCAGTGACGAAGTGTCAATAGACGTCAAAATTATCTTCTACCTCTCCCATGATTAATCAACTTAAATAGTGCACAGAAATTTATAATTATTTACTATAATCATTCTCTCTATGCGATGTGTCCTTTGCAGGATGTTGTCCCCACTGCCACTCTTTAAGCCTCACGGTTCTGTGCGAGCTGCCCAGCTTCCTCCAGTGTCATGTTCAGAAGATCTTCGATGTCATGTGTCCATCAGTCTTGTTCTGCCTCTTGTTCTCTTTCCTGGAACTTTCCCCTCATGATTAAGCTGTCCAAACCATTGTGTCTTTTTATATGTTCGAAATATGTAAGTTTGTTGTAATCATTAGTACCCAGTAAATATTTTTTTTAATTTCGCCGATTTAAAACAAAAAATTAATAAGAAATGATGCTGCATGGCATACAGGGGTATAAAGCGAAAATAACAAATAATGAAAGACTATAATCATTACAGAAAGATAATCACAGGTTTATTCTTTTTTTGTTGTTGCTGAAAGTTATCTGTCCCTGACACCCACAAATTATTGCGTATGCATGACTGTCTACTGTATAAAATGTTTCAATTCAGATCTGCAACTTTCATTCACTGCAGAAGACCAGACCATTGATCTATTAATAGCAATGTAATGGTTCTATTAGAAGCTGGATTCAGACATATACATCTCAGAATGGAAAACTCTTATCTGTTTTATAAACTTGTGTGTGTCATGGAGCTGTTTTAAAATGTTATGTGTGCGCAACTAATTTGTTTTGATGCAATTAGTATATGAAGGTAAATTTAAAGATTACTGTAGATTACAGCAAAGAATTTCCACAGAATATATTAACTTATCTGCTACAGAGTATCTTTAATGCTCGGACGGAATACATTTTTTGGAGATTTATGTGTGTATACATCTGTCACGGGAACAAGAAATACCCGGTAGTAGTTTTAAATATATTAAAAATTATAATGTAGTATATTTATTTTGAAACATAAATTAACAGAGAATGTGGTTATCACAAGTTTATTTTGAATATAGGCCTAATTGCTTTTATTATTGAAAAATTAATTTTAATAATAAAATATAATTTATAAATTAAAAATGTTATAAATTTTGAACATGTATTATGAACGTACCAATCTTCAGAATGAATAGCTTTCACTCAAACTCTATCAATTTTGTATGTAATCCAATTACGAATATAAATATGTATAGAATATAGGTGTAGTGCTTCAATTATGTTTGTTATTTCCAAATAATGAGACCGGTTCTCTGAGATTTAAAAGTAGATCTAAGACTTCGATTGAGATTTTTGTCATATTTGTCTTACTAATTTGTATAAATCTGCTTAAGCATGTTGCCAGTTATTACAAGTTAAGATTTCAATAATTAATGCGACCAAAGTTAATAAAATAGTTACCGGTATACTACAACAAAACATATATTCGCTAAAAAATATATATATCAAAAATATAATTTTAAAAAATGACATCACATACCACACATGTACAAAACGTATCAATAACTTTAAAAATTGATATAATATCACTTAAAAATCATGTCAGAAGTAATGTGGACATATTACACTTTTGATTGGAACCATCATTATATACTTATTTCAATATAAATACAGAAAATGCTTAAAAATTGTTTAAAATGTCAGTGTCGCTTTAATGACAATCCGTAAAATGTAATGCTATCATAGGATCAATTAGAAGACAGTAGGCCCCCATGCAGAGAAAGAGTGAAATAAATTACTAAAACAGAACCCATTCTGTGATAATGTATATGCAGATGAGACAAAGCATTTACCACCTAAAGAAATACTGGCATATTTTATTGTACATGGCTCAATCTATCAGGAAGTGGTAAAACTACTCTGTTTAGTGTTGACTATACCTACAACTACAGCCAACAGTGAAAGAAGTATGCGCACCCTGAACAGAATAAAAACATATCTCAAAAACTCCATGAACAATCGTCTGTCATGTTTGAACTCCTTGGTGATTGAGAAGAAACTATTAGGTGCCTTTCATTAAGATCAATATTTATTGAGAGGGTATCGAACATTTTCACAGCAAAGAAGAACGGATGCCGTAAGCTGCATTACAAGATTATATAGGGCATTTTAAAAAAAAACTAGTTAATATTCTATATAGGACCATAAATTCATGTTTCTGGTGGAATAAAGGAGGGAGAGCTACCTTACCTAATAAAAAAGGTCACTTGACGTCCCTACTTTAAAAATTAATGCTACTCCACTGTTGTTTGGGATATACACGTGTGACTATTCTGGAGATTAACTTGGTTAAACACTCTGAATACTGATAGAAAAGCTACATACACGTCAAATGATAATTCTGTATTTCAGCCTAAATAAACCATTAAATTGTACAAAAGGTAAATATGGGGTATTAATACAGGTGTATTATAGTAAAATACAGGATATTAATACAGCTACACTTACCATCTCTCTCTGCAACTTCCTAAGAAGCATGCAGTACTGATAGTTTTAAAAATATAAGTGTATTCTACTAAACCTGAATATGTTTCATACACAAAATTCTACATGTTGACAGGTTTGAAGCTCATACTATCAAAGTTTGCTGTTGTGAACTTATGCTGGACAGAATATTTATATTTGTATATGACTGTGCAATGATAGTTGTCCTTTAATGTACCCTTTTTCTATTCCCTTTGATTTGTCTCTAATATGGTAGAGCAGGCAGTTTTATCCCACATCATAACCAAGTCCTGGAAGTTCACAGTTTTATTTATTCCTCTTAGTGACTGTTTTTTGCATTTGAGATGTAATTAGGAATTTATGCATTTGAATTTGTATCTATGCAGTTTAGTGACAAGTAATTTTCTAAAATGATGACACTACACTCAGGAAACAAATTGCGTGCAATAGTAGATATCCCAGGAATATCAGTGGGAGGACATAACATAAATAATTTGAGATATGCGGATGACACTGTTCTGATTGCAAAAAGTGAGGAAGACCTTCAAAAATTAATTAAAGTAGTAGTCACAGAAAGCAAAGAGAAAGGCCTCTTCCTAAATATCAAGAAAACAGAAGTAATGGTTATTTCAAAGAAAGAAAATAACACACCTTGCAAGATCATAGTGAATGATATAGTATTAAAACAGGTCCACCAATTCAAATATCTAGGTACAATTATAACAGCAGATGGAAGAAGTTCAACAGAAATAAGATGCAGAATAGGACAGGCAAAAACAACATTCAGAAAAATGAAAAATATACTGTGTAATATGACCTTGTCATTAGAGGTGAGAAAGAGAGTTCTGCAGTGCTATATTACCCCTATACTAACATATGGGTGCGAGTCTTGGACAATAAACAAACTGGAAAGTGGGAGATTGGAGGCAACAGAGATGTGGTTCTACAGAAGAATGCTGAGAATACCATGGACTGCCAGAAAAACTAATGTAGAGGTGTTAAAAGAGTTAAATGCGAAACGGACCTTAATCAACAATATAAGAAAAAGGCAATCTTCTCTTTTTTTTTGGCCACTTCATGAGACAGGCAGGTTTAGAGAACATAATCACAACAGGCAAGATTGAAGGCACCAGAGACAGAGGGCGACAACGTGAGAAAATATTAGACAGTTTGACAACCTGGCACGGCAAAGAAACAACAACGACTTTGATACATAATACTGTGGACAGAGAGCTGTGGAGAGCCATGACCGCCTACGCCACCCGGCATGGCACCTGATGATGATGATGACACTCAGGAAATCCCCACAGGAGTCCTGTTTCTTTCAGGAGATAGTGAAGAGTGTATATGCTAATAGTCACTATAGGCCATATATATTGTATCTCTCTTCATAATCTCCTTAAGCTATTTCAAGCTCATTCTAATTATATTCAATCCCATTATAACAATATTGTCCACCAATGTGACTTCGTTCATAAAAAACATAAAATAATGAATTCAAAATAACTAATAACAGGTATGGTAGTCATAATCATCATTAGGTGCAATCTTTACATCAAAGGTTGGCCGCAATGGATCTTAAACATCTCTTTCTTGCCTTGATGGTGTACTCTGCTAAATTGTATCCTGTCCATATCACAAGGTTTCTTTTACATCTGTATCCCTGCATACTTCTTACTCCCTGCCTCTCAACTCTACTTTCAAGTAAGGTGTTCAACAAAGTGTAACATATGATTTCTATGGGCAGAATTTTACTTGGTGGCACCCCAAGTTGAATCATAAGATTTTTCTATACTTCTCCGAATGACTGAGGATGAAGTTGTTTGGAGGGCTTTTTATGCTGATGTATCCAGTATGGCATCCCTACAAATCTGACAGGTTATGGAACTTATTATATTCAAAGTCTCATGTCTTTTAATAAATTCACAATATTTTATTTGTTTAATCTTTACTTATTTCAATACTTATTTTTTTATATGCAGTGTTTCAGAACTTCTTTGTTTGTTGTCTGCTCCTTCCATGAAGTTTCCCGAGTTTTCTATATATTCACATTTGAAAGGCATTGATTCTGTCTTCTAGTTGCTTGTTTATTATCCATGTTTCTGAACCATACATGTTGTATAGATTCTTGACTAGAATCTGGCTTCACAGTACTCTGGACATTCCCATAAGTACTCCGCCCTCCGTTCCAGCAGCCATCCCAGTGTATGTAGACTCAAGAGTCCCGGTCAGTTGTTGATTGTGTGATCTTTGGGACTTTCCAAAAATTTACTTTTCTTCCCTCACCTATAGATACTCCCATTCTCTGTATGTGTACGTTCTCAGCCTCATTGACATATCTTCATCATGAAATGAATTTATTACTGCCTTCATTAAGTCTGATTTATCTCTTCTAAGCAATGTGCCGTCTATCGCTGCATTGCCTGCCTCGTTTCCTCTAACTCCAGCATGACCAGGATAGTATATCCATGTAATGCTCTGAACAATTGAGTTGTTCAATAAGTCCCACCATTCTTTTCTATCTTGAGCAGCATAAGATAGAGGTTCCGGTTAAAGATGGCATCAGGAGTGGTCAAATATTGTATAGTAGATGTAGCATTTTATAATCCACATTTGTAGTTTGTGATTTATTTGGATGTTTTAAATTTCATCATGTATAGGTATAATATTGATATCAAAACATCATGTGGGCTCAATTACAGTATAGTTCTCCACTGTGACCTTTGTTCCAGTTTCGAGGTGTTAAATGACCTTTGTCGTGTGATTTGGCAAGCTTACGGGTAAGTACTTAAGAGTAAGGTTAGGATTAGAAATAATATTTCTTATGTGTGCGCGAACCTCGCTCCGTGTGTAGCGGGCAGAAATACTGTTCGCTCACCACAAATAATAGGAAATTGAAAAAATGTGTAAATTGGAAAACAAATAGATTATGCATAAGTTCGTCTGTGTCTAGATTTGAACTCAAGTGATTGTCAGATGTGATGTCACAGCAGCCATTATTTTGATTGGTGTTACGCAGGAATCCATGATGTTGGATAGTTAAAATTGTCAACAGTGTGCTATTTATAGCACAGTGGAGAACTAATATGTACTTTTACCCATCATGTGTGGACAAAATACAAGCTGTGGACCAAATATGACACAGCAAGTAATTTTTATTGGCACACCAGCAAGATTTAAAATTATAATATGCACTGGTCCCTGAGTTCTCAAAATATCAAATGATAAGCTAGATTGTAAACCAAGCCAGCTGTAAACCAAGATGCTAAACATTGATAAAGAGGAAACAATTAAATAGAATCTGGCACATCTTTCGGATCTATGGTCACAGTAAAATTTGACCTACCTGGTAGTTTTGAGGCATTTCCTAACATGATAAGAATGATGATCCCGGCGGAATGACAATCTAGTACCATAGTTTTTGGTAAAGGGGGGTTAAAAGGATTAGAATTAGTTTATAGATATTTGTAGGAGGGGGAAGAAGGGTTAGAATCAGTGTTTAGAATTAAGAATTAATTCTCTAAGAATTATCGTGTATAAATCAACATGATTTATAGCACAACAGCATACAATCGCTTGCTGGTGGGCGGGGTGTGACGTCACAGCACTAGTCGCGGTAATTGGTTTTCTTGCGGAACTCCGTGAAGTCATCTGTTTAAACATGAAAACAGTGTGCTATTTATAGCGCTGTGACCATAGATAAGAACAATTTAGAATCTTTGATAACGCAAATTAAACACAAAGTCAGTGCTAAGTATTTTGGAAACATTACATTATGTGTATGCACCTTTAATTATGAGAATTGGAGGCAACATAGATTTTGACTGATTATGATCTGAGTAAGTCATGTTATTAAAAAAATATAAAAGTTTTCTTACTAAACAAACTGTCAGTAGATAATGGCCTTGGCCGTAGATACGTTTTCAATTCAAAATGGGGGGTTTTATGTACGTAAACAAAAATTTAAAGAAAAGCATTTGCCCGTTTTCCATAATGACTTTTCGATACAAATTGTGATGAAGTTTGTGCTAAAAATCATTATGGGAGGCATTTTGCCTACCTTTCTAGTAGGTCTACTGAAAGTCATGTTCTAAAAGACTAATAATTTTCTTGGGAGTCCCACCTAATCGATGGGCTTGATGGCCGGTCCTGAATTTGGTTAAAAGAAAACAAATATGGTTGCACACCCCTAATCACAAATCCTTTTTCCTAGGCCGATGATTTAATAAATAATGTTTGTATTATTCAACTCCAATATGTTCAATAATTTAAAATGTATAATAAAATAGCTTAATTAAGTTTAGCAAACAACTTCATACGGTTGACATGAAATGAAATCATTTTCTATAACTTCTTACCAATCTGAATGCTCTCAATACGGATAGGCCAGGTACTTTCACGCCTCCAACGCTAAGTTCCATAAGAGACAGTGCCACAATGATGGAGTCAAAGATGTTCCAGCCATCCTTAAAGTAATTCACAGGGCTCATGGCTAGAATTTTTAGGAAAGCCTCAGCAGCAAAAATTATAGTAAAAAGCTGAAAAAGACATGAAATATGTGTGATGTTTTAATGCAGGACTATATGACAAGTTTATGACAACAGGTGCAATGAAAGAACGTCAGGTTGTGATGAAACATAAGTGCACAAGTGTTAAAAGAGAAATATTTAACCTGAAGCAATCTAAAATTTGTAAAATTGTCTAATTTCCAATTTTAAACTGTTCATCTATGGTAGGTTCATCTATAATAGGTTCATCGATGGTAGGTTCATCTATGGTAGGTTCATCTATGATAGGTTCATATATAATAGATTCATCTATGGTATGTTACCTGTGGTAGGTCTGTCAATTATATATTTACCTATGGTGGGGGTCTGTCTAACTATGATATATTTACCTATGGTGGGGGTCTGTCTAACTATGATATATTTACCTATGGTCTACCTATTTAATTTTGTTTATTATTTATTGGTACCGATCATTAGAAAATACCTGCGATGAAGCTCTTGTTTCCTATGTGCAATGCCAATGTTTCTTCCACAGCTTTATTTCACGCACAGAAAACTTCAACTCTCTAACGGTGAGCAATGCCTTTCCAAGATGCCTCCTACTCACAGGGAGTTTATGTGTAGGACTATATGTAGGAAGCATATTCCACCATACATTATGCGTACATCCAATCAAATGAAATCCTGCTACCATTTGTGGAATTAATGTTGGCTATTGTTGACCAATTCATATGAATGTGCGACTTCAATAGGGCTAAATATTCATAGGCTGATTATTATACAAATGGCAACATTTGGTTAAAGAAAAGCATCTGATTTTGCAAAATTATATTTGTCCATAATTTGAGTATGTTATCAACATATCAAAGGTTGTTTATTTTGTAAGCATTCTACAGTTACTCCTGGTATAGGAGTATCCACTGTATAATTTTCACTGTTGTGGTCTGAAAGACAATATTAGGTTGTAGCATCAGTAAAACCGATATGCGAAAGGTGTAACTAAGAAACAGGGTAATACGTTTAGACAATCACCGGAAACACACAAGATAACACACAAACATTGACGTTTCAACCACAAACTCTATCAAGAACATATTCACAAAAAACTGTGTCAGCTATCAAAATTGCCTATCGGTTATGTAGCCCATTGCATTTCGTGTAGGCTCATCTAAACGGTTCCTTTCTCTGTTTTTCATGATACCAAAAGTAAATATACTGCTGATAATCACGTAACAAGATGGTAAATAACTCTGTAAACAATCTTTCATATTTCTTTCCGTATCCTACAGTTATAACCCAGTCACCGAAGAGTGTTAAAAATGCATGATCAAGTATCATATCCTCATGACGCCTGCATGACTTCGGAGCTCGATAGGGGATCAGATTGTAGGGAACTGTTACCTGCCAAGGATGAAGGGGCCACTAAGAAGGTTATGGGATGGAGTTGGCTGTCTTATCCCATATAGTGTCGAAGTGACCCAGAAGTCATCCTGAAGTTGGATTTGTCAAGCAAAAAAGCGCAAATATCGCATGTAAGCTGTAAAGCAGGACATACAGCATTCTATTTTCAGGACTACATCCTTCTGATCTGCAGAAAGTTGAAGTACAAGAATGCAACAAATGCAGAAGTATAAGTAAATCCTCATCATCATCAGGTGCCATGCCGGTTGGTTTAGGCGAGCATGGTTCTCCACTGCTTCATATCTTCAGCATTATGTATCAAGATCGTTATTGTTTCGCTGCTGTGCCAGGTTGTCTAACTGTCTAATATTTTCTCACATTGTTGCCCTCTGTCTCTGTTGCCTTCAATTTTACCTATGTGACTATATTCTCCAAACCTCCCTGTCTCATGAAATGGCCAAAAAATGAAGATTGTCTTGTTCTTATATTATTGATTAAGATCTCTTTCGCATTTGACTTTCAATACCTCCATATTAGTTTTTCTGGCAGTCCATTGTAATCTCAGCATTCTTCTGTAGAAACACATCTCTATTGCCTTTAATTTCTCACTTTCCTGTTTGTTTATTGTCCAAGACTCACATCCATATGTTAGTATAGGTGTTATATAGCACTGCAGAACTCTCTTCCTTACCTCTAATGACAAGGTCATATTGCACAATAGAGTTCAACATATTGCAAAATATATTTTCCATTTTTCTGAATGTTGATTTTGCTTGCCCTATTCTGCTTCTTATTTCTGTTGAACTCTTCCATCTGCTGTAATCGTTGTACCTAAATTTTTGAATTGGTAGACCTGTTTTAATACTACATCATTTAGTATCATTTAATACTAAATACTATATATTTAATACTTTGATCTTTCAAGGTGTGGTATTTTGTTTCTTTGAAATAACCATTACTTTTGTTTTAATTATTTAGGAAGTGGTATCTCTCTGTACTTTCTGTGACTATTACATTAATTAAATCTTGAAGGTTTTCCTCACTTTTATGAATCAGAACAATGTCATCCGCATATCTCAAATTACTTATGTTATGTCCTCCCACTGATATCCCTCGGATATCAACTATTACACGCATTATGTTTTCACTGTATAACGAGAACAGGTCTGATGAAAGTATATATCCCTGTCTAACTCCTTGTTTTATTTGTTGAAAAGGGCCAAATTAATTCCCTACTCTTATTGCTGCTGTTTGTTGCTAGTACATGTTAATTATGATTCCTTACTAGTGATGTTCTAATTCTCTATCATGTATATAACTTCATTATGTTTAACTTTATCAAATGCTTTTGTGTAGTCTAAAAAACAGAGGTACAGATCTGGTTTTTTTTATCTCTATAGACATTTCTATTAGTGTTCTCAACACATTTATAGCGCTATTGGTACCTTTGTCTTTTACAAAGCCACATTGTTCTGGATTTATTTTGTTTGATTTTGTTTCTCATTATCTTCATGGTTTCTGAGAAGTATTTTGGTTATTTGGCTCATGAGGCTGATTGTACGGTGATCGTCACATTTGGTGGTCCCTGGTTTCTTAGGTAAGGCTATAAATATGGATCTCATTAAGTCATCAGGTATGTGCCCGCTATTATATACGCCATTCAGCAATTTTGTGATTATTTCAACTACAAATTCACATAAAGCTACTAATTCCTCTAATGTGATAATGTCTGGTCCTGGGGATTTGCCATATTTCATGTGTTTTAGACCCTTACTTCTGCTGCAAGTGTTGATGGACCCTCGATATTGTCTTGTATGTTTATCTCTGGTCTGTTGTCATCATAAAGTTCTTTGATATATTCTGACCATCTCTGTACTATATGATCTATTCCCATTAATACCTTTCCTGTCTTAGATTTTAGACACTTGTAACTGCGTTCTTTTCCCTGTTATTACATCAATTTGCTTATGTAGTAATATTGTGTTTAGATTGTAATGTGGTTCTATTTCCATGCACTTCATGTTCAGCTAGTTTTCTTTTGCTACTTTGCATTTCTCTCTTATCTGGTTATGTATTTTCTGATATCCCTCTATCTTGTGTTTATTTTTCTTCTGGCGAAGAAATAAAAGTAGCCTAAATATGTTGCCCATAATTATCTCAAATACCCAGACTATAGAATCTTCTTGATGCAAACCTGTCAGTTATCTCATTACAGTGTATATATGTATACCAGGACCAGTAGATCCATGTTAAATTCTAAATGTATGAAGCATAGGCCTATACATATTACATTCATGTAAACACCGACCGTTTTGTCTCTTGTGTAGCGTATACTGTGAGTCTGGCATGATAACTGTTGAAGTTATAAAATGTCTAGTGTTATTAGAGAGCAGCAGTAACAATCACAGTACGAGTTGTCATACTGTGAGTATGTGATCTTGTATGTTCAGTTCTACCTGACAACGACCCTACAATATAGTCTACGCAAAACAGAAAACGACAAAAGAAGTGTATTTTTATTTACTTCTCATTTGTATTCTCTAGTTTAAAACACGAATATGTATATTTCCCATACCAGATCCTAAGACAGATGACACGTATTTTCAAGAACAAAAATGTAAACATAGACACTAAACTTGCATTATACAAGACTATTATTGTTCCATCACTGTGCTACCAGTGCCAAACCTGGACAATGACAGCACAAGACAAAAGAAAAATAGTGACAGCAGAAATGACATGTCTACGAAGAATACTCGGAGTGTCATTAGGAGATAGAATTAGAAACAATAACATTAGACAGATTACCAAAACAATACCAGCATTGGAACACATCGAAAGATAACAGATCAAGTGGCTTTCACACGTTTCCAGACTACCTACAGATAGCATGCCACATAGACATAACGGCTATAAAGTAAGAGGCAGACCATGTAAAAGATGGATCATAGAAATCAAAGAAGCCACAGTAACAATCTTACAAACAGCACACAAAGAGGCCATCTTCAGAGAACTCTTCCACCCCTGACGCCGCAAGACAAACAAAGGCCACAGCGTATAGATAGATATAGAGGTATATTTACATAAATATTCATTGCGTGTATGCCAAATCTCTATGGGGATCACAATAATGAAACACCTATACCTCGTTATGCCTTATTTAATGTACTGTTCGTTCTTTCTTCTTCTTCAGTGCAGTTCGTTCTTTCATAGGTCAGCAAAACTTGATCACATAAGAACTACAGTGATGAGATTTTTTTTAAAAAACAACTAGGGTGGACATCTGTGGCCGAGTCAGTATCGACTCAGACCAGAGAGCTATGAAAAAATTGACCATTGTTGACCATAGCTTTCATTCATATTGGTGATGGGGCCAGAGTGTAGTACGAGCAATGCAGTTAAACATGATGCGATCACAGCTGACCTACTAGCCATACGGTCGCTTGTCCACCGTTCAGTGAGATTGTTAAAACTGTGAATGTATTTAGACACCACCATCAATGTTCAGGTGGAAAGGCCAATGGTAGAAATAAAATGTTAATATAGCACATCTCCTTTCTCCAGACTATATTTTACTGGAAATATAAAAGGGGTCATTAACCTGATGCTAGAAAGATATAGAGGGAGTTTGAAAATGAACTCTAAAATATAAAAGAAGATTAGAAACTAGGGATGCAAATAAGCTGTATTCAGAGAACAGGGATGCAAAACATATTCAGAGAGCATGTTAACTTAAGCTCTTTTTCAGAATAATGATGTGCGCTAATCACAAACAGAATCATATATCTTTGCTGATTCTAATGTTTTCTTTATTTTCATTGTCTAGCAACAACACAAACTATATGCAAAGTGACCAATGACCAGTCGAATCAGCAAGTATTAGTGCCGTTAATTGGAATCAGCAGGCTTGATTATATCGGAAAAGAACCTTGTTGACACCTAAAGTTGTGAAGCGAACTAGTATCAGTTGAATGTCCGTGGTTCAAATCTCGTTTGTTCACTTCTGATTAAATAAATTGGTGTAGTGAAAATATCATTGTTAAAAAGTTAATGCATGCATGGCAAACTTACCACATTTGCCTTTGACGAGACATCATTCAAAGTTTTGTCCATATCATGATGGTCCATCGCCATGAAGAGAGTATTCACCAAAATACATATAGTGATAAAGAGGTCAACAAATGCATCCATTATGAACAAGCTAACCAATCGTTGAATATTCTGGAAATATGGGTGACAGTCCCATGTGCAGAAGTACTTCCACAAAGCATCTTTCATTGTTTTCTGCTGAATGCTTGCCATACTGACAAAACCTGCAAGTTTAAGATTTAATTATTTTGACATTTAAAAGACATGGCATATTGAGGAGTCGAGCAAGAGCTAGACAAATATAAAAATGTGAGGGAAACATCATGAGATGGATAGGACACAGTCCATCAGAGTGCACCACAAAGGCAGATTTATAGGTCTGCTGCAGCTAATCTTTTTTGCAGAGATGACACTTGATAATGATGATCGTTGGTATAATGGAAACAGCAATGAAACTGCAAGTGTGTAGTCTATGTCTTGATCCTTGAAAAGATAATTCCTAGTTGCATCAATGAATAAACATTTACACTTCGTATTAGTCTCCACACTGGGACTAGCTGTTTAGTAGGGTAAAACATCTCTCTAAACTTTAATATACAAACACGTACTTCAACACAATAGCTGAAAAGTATTGTCTTAGGTAGCAGTGCTTCTAATTCTTGACTAGGAACACGCGTCATAGCACTGAGTGCATTCCCATATATGCTCTGCTTGCCGTTTCATCAGCCATCTAAAAGTATACAAGCTCAGTGTCCCCGTCAGTTTACTGATTATGCGTTATTCTGATCTTGCCGGAGAGGGAGCACTTTCTCCCATCGCCTCTAGTCCCTTCAATTTATACCATTCTCTGAATATGTACATTGTCTCATTCGACCTCATCCTCGTCTTCTCATAGGGTATCCATGACTGCTCTAATCAATGCATTTTTTTGCTCTAAGCAAAACACTGATAAAGTCTGTTAGTTTTCCAGACTGGATGGCTTGAAGCTCTGACCTTGCATCTGTCAGGAATACCACGGGCTGTGGGCGAAGGTTGGAGTTCAGCAGTTTTTCATCATAATTGCTGGATTTCTGTATCATAATTATTGCAGAATTTCCCAGATGGTGTTCTGGTCGTATCTCTAGGCTTGTGTGGATGTTCTATATATACACCTGCACCTCCATTCCTCGTATTCAGTGCTGACCCACCTGTGTACACTCTGACCCATATGTCTTGTGGATATTTATTGTCCAAGAAACTGAGGGCGACTGTCCTTCGCTGCACACTGTTCTCTTTGTCCTCGCTTAGTATTCCTTTCACGTGGGTCTGAATGTATATTGGTATTTCATGCTTTTCACTCGAAGGAGTTTGTTCTGGTACAGACCTTAAGGGGCTGTCAACTTCAGGTAGGTCTGTAAGTTTCTACGGAGTCGTTTAGCTTGGTGGATAAAGCTGCTTCTTTTCAGTCGCACCATTGCTATAATTTGGAATCTTTCCTTCATTGGATGACTTGGCATACACTGAAATTTGCTGCATGTATTAGTACCTTTGTGTCTCTGCGTTCGCCAAGTATTCTCTCCATTTTATGCATCTCTACTATGGGTGTTGATTTCATTGCTCTCAACATTATCCTAAGCACCTGGGTTTGCACTTTATCTAAATTCTGTAATGTGGTGTTTGATGCAGAACATCACGCAGCTGAACCATGTTCCAGGTGTAGTCTTATGCCTTGTTGGTAAACTTTACGGAGTATATTTCAACTGGCTCCCCATGTGGTTCCACTTAGTTTTCTCTGGATAGCTAACTTCCTTCTGGCTTTTGTTGTTGCTTTGTTTATGTGTTGCTTCCGTGTCAGTTTATCATCAAAAGTAACTCCCAGTTGTGTGTGTTGATTGTCTTCTCATACACTACTTTGTAATTGTAAACATACCGTATTGGTATTTGTGTTAAAATAGTGTCAACATTCTGTTGAAAGTAGCGATGACATGAACAATTTTAACGACAATGATTTTGCTTTCGCTTGTATATATGCATGCCACAATGAACTTTATTTTGATTTTATACATAAAGTTTAAGTGTTTTTGTTGGATGTGTGATCTGTATGATATATTAAGTAAAAATTTGATTGCGTCCACCGTTGTGCTATAAAATCATATCGAGTCATGCCTTTTTAAATTCACAATTTTAAAAAATCTAAACACTGATTCTAACCCTTCTCCCTCCTAAAAAAACTATAAACTAGTATAAACTAATTCTAATCCTTTTAACCCCCATTTACAAAAATCTATAATTTTATGTAACTTATCTAACACTGCAAATGTCACAACGGTGGACAAAATCAAATTTGCGCCCAAAATTGTATTAGCATGTACTCACTTCTTCTGTGGCCTGAGGCTTGATCAAGAATGTCCTTGAGCACCATGACATCTATTAGAAGCAAGGGATGAATGAGTTAAGTTGTATAATGTAGTCAAAGAAAAAAAACACACATGCACACACACATACATATATCTTTATTTCTATATAGTATATATACTAAGAAAGTGTTTTTTAGCAATAGAAGAAATGCTAATTAGATTAGATCTGACATGCTTTTGTAATGTATCAGCAATATCAATAACAATGCTCACCTTTCATCTCTACGTTGAGTCCTCCTGGAGAATTATTTAAGAAAGGATTACTTTCTGAGGCCTTGTCCTTTTCTATTACTTGGCCAGACCCACTACTCATTGAGTCATGCTGAATACAAATGAAATTCTTTTTTTAATATCCTGATCATCAATTTTGATCTAAGTAATGAGCACATTAAGTCATGTAACTTAAAGATGAGTGATGGAAGTCTGTTAAGACAACAAACAAAATAAAACAACACATTTCCCCCCCCCCCTTAAAAAAGAAGAGTGCAATGTATACTCATATTATAATAATGTCAAAAAAGTGGCGGGAATATTTAAAGGCCAAAGTTGAGCTGCCATATTCGCAATTTCGATGTACCAAATTTAATATTGTCCATGATATTTCTATTGTCCATATAAAGAACCTGTTCAAAATTATTTGCCCATTATGAATTATATAACTTACCCGATCATCCAGCTTTGATTTGTCTAGTATCACATCTGGCACCTTTCCCTTTTTGAAGTTTAGCAGTGTCTCTAGCTTGCTTCTATCTCCTGCCTGCGAACCCCGACTCTTGCGTGAAGCCCGACTATGATTAGATGTATAGCTACTTCGTCTGCTTCCAGACTGCCGACCACTGACGCCATCAGGGACAGGTGGGCCACTCCTTCTCTGGGAAGTGAAGCTAAATCTACGTCCATTTGGCATATTTTTAAGCAAACTATAGGTGCACAAGTCTTCTGAAGATGGCGTCACAGCAGCCAAATCGTCAGCGAATGGAAGAGGGATACTTTCTAATGTGTGATTGACCAATGGCTGCCTATCAATGGCCTGTCCACCGCTCCCTCGTTTCGCACTTGGTACTGGTTTTCGCCAGTACTGACTCCCACGGCTGTTTCGGCGGTAGATGTAGGGGGAACCAGGCAAGCTTAGACTATCCTGGAATTAGAAAGACATACAAAATGCGTTTTCATTGTGGGTAAGAGAAGTTGTTTTAAAATATATGTTTATATCAGAAGTGTGCAACCCGTTTTAGGTTGGTGGCTGGATTAAGCATTAAAAGTCCAAGAAGGAACCAGTAACCTCTTTTGTTTAGTCCCTTGATGTTTCAAGTAGTGTTTTCTGAGCTAAGAAACAATGTATAAAATACTTTTGTCTATTTTGCGGGCTAGTAAAAATGACTTAGCCTACCCCTGGTTGAAAGATATGCAAATTATACAAATAGACAATCAGAAAGGGTTACATTATTATCCCGTGAGACTTGATACTTTTGACTGAGGAAAGGTAAAGGTATTACACTTTCTATTTTTGTCATAATCTGCCTTTTTCTGTGCTAGTGCTAACTATATGTTTTCATTGATCTCTCATTCTGTTGCAGATTTTGTCTCTTCATGTATGTATCTTTTTCTTCCCGTCATACACTTTTTTCTCTCTCTCCATCTTTTTCGTAATCGCTTCTTTATCGTGTTCACCCTTTATGTATTGTCACACAATCTCAGAACCCAATAACTTTTCTATCGTATTCACCCTTCATGTATGGTCACGCAATCAGAGAAGCCTACAAATTCGTTGTCCAACACTGTTAAAACGTTATGCAAAAATAGAAACTCGAGGTAATGAAGTTTTGAAAATCACGAGAAACATACAGCAATCGTCGTAATCGTCCCACAAGTCCTTCATCAAAAGCCCAACAGCACACGACCTGTAATCGACGGCTACACATGCACATCACAATATTGAATGCAATAATAGATACTATAATGCATATAATATAATAGACGTCAAAACATCATCATTTATAATTGGTAAAACTTCCATGCAACCGTATAGCGAAGGGTAATATCGAAGTTTTATGTCTATAACATTTTTTGGAGTTAAAGATGTTATTTAAGAGTAGACTTCACAAGCGCCTTTTGACGCATTCTTGAATTACGGTCTATAACTGACAACAGCAGTCTCAAGCAACGGAATTATTGGGGGTTCGAGTTGCGTTTTTTCTGTAATCTTTAAATAGTGAAAAATTAGGCCCAAAGCATGTATTAATGACTTAGGGTTGTGAGAAGCAAGTGCAATAACCACTGTGATACGCGGCCCCGGCATAAATAATAAGACGAGATTACAATAATGTGTAAGAGCTGTCACATGTGATGGTATGGATGTACTCGTATATAATGGCGGGAGAACAGGGAGCCTGTTGTTAGTGACTGGCTCCATATTCGTGTGACCTAATGTTCAACTTTTAAATCACCAACGATTCCTAGGTCGACTTATTCTCAGGGAAATGCGTACGAAATATTTTGGAAAATTAAAGGCGGTATTGTTGATACTGACCACTTTATTGCTAGGCATGTCGTTGGTCATTATTCACGAAAATCCGGGACTATCATCGTGTTCCACAAAACACCCCATTGACGCCAGAAAGATAAAACTTCACTTTGTTTAATACTTACTCGTTTTTGTCCTAGAAGATTTGGCTTGAGGTGAGCACTAGTCACCGAATGGTCGCTAGTCAGTGATGCTCTCTCCTTCTCATCGGGCTTATCGGTAACCAGCTTTCCACCTTCTTCATATTCATTATTCCAGGATGAATTACTGTTGCTTTTAGTTAGAATGCTAACGGCTTCCTTGCGAGCTTCTTCTTCCTGTAAACAGTTGAAAGGAAACAAGTGCAACAGTTTTAGTAACATAGTATTAGGGAAAATAATAGCACACACATTTTCCTAAACTTCGGAATAATTTAAAATTACGACAGAAGAAGATCAGATCATTTGCTGTCTCCCAACAAATTTGTGTTTAAATACACTTATGTCTAACACTTTCTGTATATGTTCTTTATGTTACATTCTGATAGCTTGAAATTTGTTCATCTAATAGTGTTTCCATCCTTTTTGTTGCTTTGTTGTCTCTTTTTCCAACTCCTTTAAATCCCCATCCCAACCCTCAAGTAAGGTCTTCAATGAGGTGTAGCTTTGTACATGATAAAACTGTCTTGTTTGTCTTGTTTTTATTTTCTATTTTCATCCATAATTTTTCCAAAATCTCCTTAAGTCTTTGTCTGTACTCAGAAGGTATCAGACGAGATTTGAACCTGGTTCGTTCAGCTGACACCAGTTCATAGGCAAGTAGACAGATACGTAGCGTAGACAGATACGTAGCATAGGCACATAAATAGACATGTAGCTTGTATACATAGATAGGTAAATGACATGTATATACATGAGTATATAACATAAATACATGATGATGAGGATGATAAAATAATTCTTTTAGCTGTGAGCAGGTAGCTCTTGATTGTACATAGGCTTTCTAACATAGACACATGTTTCTCTCAGTTGTGTAGGCTTTTTAACATAGCACATGTTTCTCTCAGTTGTGTAGGCTTTTTAACATAGCACATGTTTCTCTCAGTTGTGTAGGCTTTTTAACATAGCACATGTTTCTCTCAGTTGTGTAGGCTTTTTAACATAGCACATGTTTCTCTCAGTTGTGTAGGCTTTTTAACATAGCACATGTTTCTCTCAGTTGTGTAGGCTTTTTAACATAGCACATGTTTCTCTCAGTTGTGTAGGCTTTTTAACATAGCACATGTTTCTCTCAGTTGTGTAGGCTTTTTAACTTAGCAAATGTTTCTCTCAGTTGTGTAGGCTTTTTAACATAGCACATGTTTCTCTCAGGTGTGTAGACTTTTTAACATAGCACATGTTTCTCTCAGTTGTGTAGGCTTTTTAACATAGCACATGTTACTCTCAGTTGTGTAGGCTTTTTAACATAGCACATGTTTCTCTCAGTTGTGTAGGCTTTTTAACATAGCACATGTTTCTCTAAGTTGTGTAGGCTTTTTAACATAGCACATGTTTCTCTCAGTTGTGTAGGCTTTTTAACATAGCACATGTTTCTCTCAGATGTGTAGGCTTTTTAACATAGCACATGTTTCTCTCAGTTGTGTAGGCTTTTTAACATAGCACATGTTTCTCTCAGTTGTGTAGGCTTTTTAACATAGCACATGTTTCTCTCAGTTGTGTAAGAGAGGCAGCAACTGGACTCGTAAGGTCTCAAAGGCATAGATGTACAATAGGGTGTTTATGGTGCATGTTTAAACCCCGATGGGAAGATGCCAAGTGTGCTAGTTTCCAAGGATTACAACGCCTGAAAGGAGCACCGCGCACTCATCTAGGCCAACTGTCTCATCAATCTTCTGTTAGATTTGCTGACCAATCCCTAGTGATGGCACATGTAGCTTTCCCTGTCATCTAGGAGTCTGTCACAAAAGGACAAATGTGCAATGTCCGCTGGGCTGGCCTGAATTTTTTCGTCATCCATGGGGATTATTTGATAGAAAACAAAAGTAAGAAATTTAGACAAGATGTGACAATGATGATTTTCACAGGGAGAAGGTTTTCAACCCATTCCCATCTTTCCTTAATCACCTCATATGACATGCCTGGAAAGAGGATATTGACTCTATTCTTTGCACCCTGAACTAGAAGTACAGGTCCGGGTTGCCATACATGTGGATATAGATAGGTAAATAAAGTAGGTAGGTTTACACAATATAGGTACATAACAAAGGTACATAACATAGGCGCATAGATAGGCACATCACATAGGTACTCTGACAGACTGTATCGCTTGTGTAACTTGTGTGTCTAGAAGGATAGGGAGGAGCAAATACTATTCCCTGGTAATTCAGCAAACACAGTTTAGCTATCCAGATGTTAGTATTGGAGGTCAGTTTACAATATGCAATTATTCAAAGACCACATGCTTTCTCAGGATTGCCTTTGGGCTGCACATACATTACGTAAAACATTTAGAGGTGGGGGATGGGTCGGGTTTGAAAAGTTCGATAAGCGTTGACGGGGCTTTGATAAAAGTTAATGTCAAGAAATGTTTTTATGTACCAATTCAATTGTTTGAATTAAAATTTGTTTTTGAAGAATCTGAAAAAAAATCATGTAATTTTGTTCGTCCTTTAACTGTAAACATTTTTTAAATGGGGGGGGGGGGGAGGTTGCTTATTTGACATAATTAAATTGGGTGACCCTGAATTATTCACACGTGGGAAGCAGGGGGCGTGGACCTAAAAAATTGGAAAAATATGTTGACACCAGGGCTTAGAACTACTATATTTCTTCCAATACTGCGATAATGGCGTGTAAAGGTTACTAAATGTTGTGGATCATTTATTGCATTACCGAAGCAGTCTATAAGTCAAAACGACATCAAGGGTAACTTTCATGGAGCTTACAATTATGAGCATTCCCAAGACACTTGTGTGATGGGCGAATACGATGATGATGATAATAATAATACGACATGTAACCCCGCTAGAGCCAAGGGTAGACCAAAAGATGATCTTCTGAAGATGACACTCAGAAGAACCAATACTTAGAGAAAGTAAAACAATCAATATTCATACTATTCAAGAACTGCACAGAATATCTTTGAACAGACAGAACTGGAGAGATCTGACCTCTGCGCTAACTTCAGCGCAAAAGGAAAATGAATGAACTCCGTTAGGTATTGTATGGTTGTCATAGTGGAGACGTCAGTTTGAAAATAAAAACCACTCAAACGCTTCTGTCGTCATCCATTTCGACGAGTGTAGAAAAATCAAACCGAAACCTTAACTTGATATTGTCAATCCAGGATATTTATGCTGTCCCTTATCCTTTCGCCATCGACTGTTCATTGCAATATAGTTTTCGAAAGTGAGTATTGTCTCTTACATGTCAAAACAAAATAAGTTTATATTTCACCAATATCACAACTTGCTTTTAATAAACTGCAAATGTCTTTATTTCCTGCCGGACGCATATATTTGTCTTGTAACTAATTCTATATAACTAATTGTTAACAAACGTCTGTAACAGTTATATTCAGTAGTCTGAATCATTCTTTCAGTGTCTGCATTGTCTAGCTTTCACATCCGTATAGAAGTATACTTAGCACTAGCTATAGATTGATCTTTACTGTCACTTTTTCAAATCATATTATACATTGTCATAGCAGCCATCACTATCTCGAGTCTAGTCTTGATCTCGAGAAGATAGATAAGACGATACATATCTAGCAATAACTAATGTGTATGTTCATGGACAAACGTATAACAGCTCGTCTCTGTGTTGCGTCGATACCGATACAGTGTCTTATAGCGCGGATCAGAGATACTTTATTTATATTCTTGATTAGAAACCAGCGTCATACACACGTGACATTCCCATAAGTGCTCTGTTCTCCGTCCCAGCAGCCATCAAAAAGTATGTACACTTAAAACCATAATCAGATGTTGAATATGTGATCTTCGTAACTTTCCAGAGGACAAACCTTCTGCACTCGACCCTGGTCAACCTCATTTCTGCCATTATTTGTATGAGAGCTTATTCAATTTATCATCAAAGAATAAACGTAACGTGTTTATGTGGAAAAATTAAGATATAAGAAAAATAATCCTATAAATTTCTCACCTGTCTCTCAGCTGCCTCTTCTTCAGCGTCAGCTAAATCTTGTTTTTGCTGTTCATCGTAGGACATGGCCACAATAGCTAAGATCAAATTGACCAAGTAAAATGAACCAAGTAGAATGACGATCACGAAGTACAGAAAATGAGGTGAACCTTCAGCCCTCAGTACCTATTTGGAAGCAAGAATATATCAAACTCAAATATTTATGTCAAATAAGATTATAAAAACACCCATTAAAATCCACATTTAATATCCGCAAAACCTATAAAACCTCATGTGTGTTGTTACTAGCACATCCAGGACTTTTAACCAATCATATTATTGGATGTAGTCGTTTTCTGCGTGTATATAGTGATATATATTCTTATTTATTCTTATACAAAAAGATACGCAAATTAGATTTTTATTGTCCATACATTTCTGAAGATGTTGAGCGTTGAATAATACAGATCCACCGAAGACGGATATGTCGGGCCATTGGCGCATATAAAACGGCGACACAACGCATTTCCATTCTCTGGACTACATCCTTTCCGAAATCTAGTGGGACCATGGTCCTGCTACAAAGGAGATGCAGCGGGAGTTTGAGAATAAACGCTGAAGAAGAAGAAGAAGAATACAGCCACAATGAGACAAACAGTCATGTGTTGATCATTGCATCACACAGTTACATCAAACATCTGTTGAGTTGCTCATCATACAGTCACATTCAGTCAAACATTTAAATATTGAGCCTTGCATCACACAGTCACATTGAGTCAAACAGCCCTATGTTGAACCTTGCATTAACATCTGCCCTAACATTACAGAGAAAGTTGGTGGACACTAGGCGAAAAGCATTCCAAGCTTGTTTCTCATCACCCTGCAGCAAATTGTTGAACAGGCCATTTTTTTAAAGAGCTCTTGAATCTGAGGACCCACAAAAACTTCCTCTTTAATCTTTGCTTCACTGAATCACAGGAATGTTTCATGCAGATATCGGAAAGCTGGCGGAGTCCGGTTCATCGCTTTCACGAAATTCATCATCAAACCCAGTTTGATATGAAGGGGTGAAGTGGTTGCAGGATTTTGTGAGACTCCACCAGTGTTGGGTGCTGGATATTCTTCTAACTACTACATTTTGTCTGTAAATTCATCCCTTCAACAAGCAGTGCAATTCCCTTGCTCGGCTATCATACTCACATGAAAAGCACCATGTATTTTTGTATATCCCTTCTGCAGTCCCATTAAAGGGGAAAATGCCTTCAAATTACCACATAGGTGCCAGCTGTACTTGTTATACTCAATGTAATTCAATATCTGTTTTAAGTTATCCTATGCCGCTTTCATGTCGACAGCATGAGCTACTGGAATAGATGGAAGACGGTTTCCATATTGTGCTAAAGCACAGCTTTAAGACTCAGTTTAGACGACTCTACAAATAGTCTCCATTCTTGTGGATCATGAGTTATTTTTAAGATATTCATGAGGCCCTCAATATCGGAACAGAATACCAAATTACTTTCCTTTCTGAAGAAAGGTTCCAACTGCTGGTCGCGCTTTTGATATGAAATCATTTTGACATCTTGGAGATTCCATTGTTGAAGTCTTGATCAGAGCAATTATGCATTGTTTTTTGATGTCCAAATCACGAACCAGGTCATTTAGTTCTTCCTATGTTATTCTGTGTGCGGGTTGATGATACACTCCAGTGAAAATGTGGATCATTGCATACTGACAGACCAGGAGAAGAACAGGTCAGCTCAACCTAGTCCTCATCAGATAAATCAAGAGAATATTCTGCTGGGGGTTCTGGAATAAGAAGTCCCTCACCATGTGGAACTGATCTCAATCAGACGGAATGAATGGGTAGACTATTATTGATGTCTTTTGCTTCGTTATTCTGCCGGAAAGAAGAGGAACCAAGCAGAATTAACAGTCAGTTGTGTGGTGGCTTGGCTCTCTCCACACCATGTGGACTGCATACAGCATTGATGGTCTTTTGTCATTCAACCACCGTGGAAGCTGTGTTATACATGTAACACAGCATATGTACCGTGACCAAGGCTTGTCATGGTCACCAACCCAGCATGCGAAGTAAAGATGATATACCTTTTTCACTTGCGAATTGAGACTTTTCTTCTGTTAAGCAAATGTCGCTTCCCCAAAGATATAGCAGAAATTTTCCACGAAATTAACACATTGTCGAGGCATTACTATTCTGTATTTAAAAGGATATAATAATAACAGTTTTATGTAACAGTAGCTTAAACTGTCTCGCACAAATCTGAAGAAATTTTAATGCTCCACCTTTCAGACTGGCCTTTATATTGTACACTGCTGACATCAGTTTACTTCATCAGCCGCCTGGTAGTAGTATTACATTGCAGCAGAAAATGCTGTAATCAACTAACTTTGGATGATGTGATCATGATCGTACTATTCAATGTTGTCATTCTATTCACAGAAGTCATGTTACAACCAACACTTGGCAAAAGCTATCTCGAGCCCTTCATAAAGGTAAATGGTGTAGCACTGAAAGTTGTGAATAGATTCACATATCTAGGCAGTACGTTATCACAAAATGCCAACGTTGATGATGAAGTGTATACAAGGATCGCCAAAGCAAGCAGTACTTTCGGCAGATTGTACGCAAATGTTTGGCGTAGAAATGGCATTAACCTACAGACTAAGCTGAAAGTTTACAGAGCAGTGGTACTTCCAGTGCTGGTATACGCTAGTGAAACATGGACTGTGTATAGACGTCATGTGAAAAAACTCAATCATTTTCATACAAATTGTCTCAGAAAAGTTATGAACATCAGATGGCAAGACAAGATTCCGGATACCACTGTCCTTGATAGAGCTGGTATCCCAAGCATTGACACGATCCTGATGCAGATACAGATTCGTTGGGCAGGTCATTTGGTGCGTATGCCAGACCATCGTCTGCCAAAGATACTTCTCTATGGTGAGCTAGAGAAGGGTATACGATCTCAAGGTGGCCAAAGGACTCACTGACAGCCTTTGAAATAGACCACGATACATGGGAAGAACTTGCACAAAATAGATCTACATGGCGTTCTAAAATAAAAAAGAGCGCATCATCTTGTGAAAAGAAGAGAAATGGAGCAGCTCAACAGCGGAGAGCAGCTAGAAAGTCACGGATAGACCAAGATCCGTCTACAGTCGTTATTCCATGTCCAAACTGTCCAAGGACATTTACAGCTCGAATAGGGCTCATTAGCCATCTACGAACTCATAATCAAGGACATAACTAAAATTGAATTTTCAAAAGTGGATGTAACAAATGGTCATCATCACTTGTGATGGACGAACAACACACTATTCAATGTGATGCAATATATATTACATCATTCTAGGTTTATTAAAGATTTCGTTGCAGTCATACTGGATACATTCACACAGTGAAACATAGAAATTTAACAACAGGAAAACTTCAAAAATCGTTTCAATAACATTTTTTATGGTTATAATTGGTTTTTTTTTTTTTTTTTGCACACCAAGATACTACAGATTAGGCCTTTTTAAGTCAGTGACGATAATCAATACTGACCAGTGACCTTGGCAAATAAGCACTAATTTGGAGATAGGACAATCAACACGCGTAGAGAGCGTTTCTACTTCATACTAGGAAGGCTTATCATCCGATTTACAGTTAAGGTATTGAACGAAAATTGCTGTGGGTGCCAGTCTCACGGTCGGAGACTAAAGTCAATCGACATGGCTTTGGATGATTATTTTTCCTTAGAGTTGTTCAGCCGCTGTGAACTACTTTCGTGTTTCGTGATATACTCTGTTTGCTTTAAGAATGAAATGGGTCAGTGCTTCTGATTGGTTATTGGACGCAAAACGCATTAATCGATTGGTAAGTGTCCAATAATTTTTTTTTTTAATTTCGTTTATTTAAAAAATGTTGTTTAAATGTTGTTTTTAATTGTATTTAAATGTTTTAAATAATATTGTTTTTAATTGTTTTTAAATGTTTTAAATACTATTGTTTTTACATAGCTGTTTAAAAAACACTTGTTGTTGAGGAGTAATGTGGGGGTGTATTTTGACCCAATTTATTCTTAGAGTGAACAGAGTATAGAGCCTCGACCTTTTTTCACTCTTATACTAAGGCATGTCAATGTCCATTGTGTCCGCAGGTGAAGAATATTTTTTCATTTGGAAGCCTGGTTCTGGTAGCTGACAACACTGATAGTAAAATTGGGCTGCAGTTATTTCGTCTTCTTGAAGGAGGCATCTGTGCAACTGCTGCGCACAAACAACTCTTTCAAGAATGATTACTACCGGTACTTAGTATTTAGCGGATTTGCTTGCAAGATTTGATTTTTGTCACCTTTTGCTATTGGAAGAGTTTGAATAGCAGCATATTTTCGACTATATTTTCGACTAAGTTTTCGACTATATTTTCGACTAAATAGGCCTATTCATAAGTGTATTTAACAGAACCATTATTCAAGAGTTTGCCACTTAGCCACCTCGCAGGCATTCTCAATTGATGCATTAGAGGCTCTGAAATCACTTTCGTGTCATGGGACCGACATAGGTCTCCGTATCGTGACATTTAATATCAAATAACAGTTTTAAAGGTAATATATTAGAAAGAAATTGCGTTAACAGTTTTGTGGGTTATATTGATCAAATGTTACTATAATCATGTATAGTTATGTTACTAAATAACTATTAGTGGAATGTATATATATATCATCGTCATCATCAATAAACCCGTAGCCCTTCAGGGTCGTAGGGGTACCACATTGGATGCCTCAGCACACAGGGTCCTCCAGCGAATTCTATTGTGAGCGATGCGGATGAGTGTGAAAATATCTTGCCCTGTCCATTCCTTGATGTTGTCTATCCATGCCTTTGTTTGCCCTCCTCTGCTTCTTCCACTCTTGACAGTTCCCTGCAGTACTGTTTTTGACAAGGAATCATGCCTGCATACATGTCCAAACTATGTTAGTTTTCGTCGTTTCACTATTGAAAGCAATGGCCCCTGAACACCTGCACACATCTACTTTATTTCTTACGTACACATTGGTCTTATGTTCCCTATAGGAAATTCGTAGAATTTGTCTGTAGCATTTGTCCTCGAAAGCCTGTAATCTTCTCTCCATGTCCGCAGTGAGTGTCCAACTCTCACAACCATACAACACAACAGAAAGCACCAGCGACTTATACAATTTGATTGTCACTCCAACACTGATGTTGCTTTTCCAAATCACAGTTATGATTGACATGGACGCAAAAGCCATCTCCAGCCTTACTTTTAGTTCTGCTTTGTATTTACCATCACTGCATATACTGGATCCGAGGTATTTGAAGGTATTCACCACCTCAAGCTTATGTCCATTCATCACGATATTAGTCTGGTTTTCTGTGTCTCTGCTGTTTACCAAGATTTTGCTCTTATCTGTATTGATTTCCATTCCGTACTTGCTGGTAACTTTTTCCAGCTTTGCTGCTAATTCTTGCAATGATTCTGCTATAAGATCAATATTATCAGCGAAACGCAAGTTGCAAATAGGGCGACCTCCGATCGATATAGACGTGTTCTAATCATGTAGTGTCTCTTGTATGATGTGCTCTAAGTATACGTTGAAAAATACTGGAGACATTATGCATCCCTGTCGAACTCCCACATTTGTTTTGAAGAACTCTCTAATTGTATTGTCTGATAAGACATCACTATTGTATATATATATATATATATATATGACAGAGAGAGGAATGTTACTATAAAGCAATGAGACGTTATATCACACTGAGACATAAATGTTACTAGAACAGTTTTATATTTACATAAATTCATCAATCTCTAATTTTAAAATTAATCGAATATCTTCAAGAAATAGACAGATTAAGACATCCTAGTGATTAGAAATATATATTGGGAACAGACTGCATAAATAAGGTGTGAAAACAGCTCCTCATCATCGAAATAAGAAGAGTGGTAAGATAAGGATATGTTTTACCACCAAACATATTTAATATCTACACAGAGAATATCTTTAAACATGTAGAAGGAATGTCATGACTCAAGATCAGTGGGAAAATAATAAACAACCTGAGATATGCAGATGACATTGTTCTTTTAGAAGAAAGGGAACATAATCTACAAAGACTAATAGATCAAGTCGATAAATCATGTAAAGAAAATGGACAGGATATAAACATCCAAAACACAAGAACCATAATAATCAGCAAAGTCACAGAAGAACAGGTGCTAAGTATAAAATTACATGGAGAGAAAATACAACAAGTAGAATATTATTAATATCTTGGAATCATAATCACAAATGATGGTAGATGTGAAAGAGACATTAAAAGGAGAATAGGAATGACTAAAAGTATTTTCAATGGCATGAGGAAAATATTAACATCTAAACAAATTATAAACAAAATAAAAATGAGAATTGTAAAATGTTACATCTTTTCTATATTAATGTTCGGTTCAGAACGTGGACAATTAAAAAAAAAAAATTAGAAGCCAGAATTGATGCATTTGAGATGTGGATGCATAGAAGAATAGGAAGAAGATCATGGAAAGAGAAGACAACAAAGAGGTTCAAACATCACTAAATATAAAGAAAGAATTATTAAAGGAAATTACGATAAGAAAATACAATATTTTTGACACATTAAAAGACACGACACTTTGTTGAAGACCTTACTTGAGCGTAAAGTCGAAGGGAAGCAAGCGAGAGGTAGACAGAGATACGAGTTGAGAGTAACATCACAAGATGGCAGGTAACAGTCTAGCAGAGTGCCCCACCAAAACAAGAGACAGGGGGTGTTGGAGATCTGTTGCAGCTACTCTTTGTTGCGGAGACAGCACTTGATGATAATGAAGTTTATCACAGAGTAATACTGCTATAATATATATTTCTAAATTGAGGTACGAAAAAGAGTTTTTTTTAGAAGTTATATTTATCCAATTCTTACATATGAAAGTGAACCTTGGACATCAGAAGAATAGCGAAAAATTATATAGAGGCAACAGATATGTGGTTTTACAGAAGAATGTTAAGACCATCATGTTCCAAAGTGTAATGGAGATATTTTGAAAGAAGTTGACTCAAAAAGAGATCTGCTCACCCGCACCAGAAAGAAACAGTTCACATTTCTTGGACATATCTTGAGAAAATGAAAGAGGGAAAACACCGTGGCAACAGACAAGAGCGGTAGCTGAAGACCAAGAAGAAGATGTCTGACAACCTGGCATTGTGGCATGGGATAACATTGGCATTAGAAATATTTACAGCACACGTAACAGAAAGCTGTAGAAAGACATGATAACCTACGTCATACGACATGGGTCATAATAATAGTTCGAATATTGCGATGAAACAGTAAGATTTCTGTAAATATATATCGCACACACACGCACGTGCACCCACACACACAGAGAGAGAGAGAGAGAGAGAGAGAGTGAGAGAGATAGTAATGATGTTATGATGTTTACGTAAGCATATCACAGATACATGCTGCTATAAAAGAGTGAGATGGATGTAACAATATAAAAGTGTGAGATAGATGTAAGAATATAAAAGTGTGAGATGGATGTAACAAAATAAAAGTGTGAGATGGATGTAACAATATAAAAGTGTGAGATGGATGTAACAATATAAAAGTGTGAGATGGATGTAACAATATAAAAGTGTGAGATGGATGTAACAATCTAAAAGTATGAGTAATGTTTTTAAAATTTCTACATCATACCAGATGATACAAGCTCTCCCAAAAGTCCTGAGTCATCAACCGGAAGGCACACAGAAGAGCCATCCCAAAATGGTCGAAGCATGTGAAGTCAAAGTTAGGATTGGGACCAACGTTCGGTAAACATACATAAAGGGCTGTCGTATTCCATTCTCCGGTGCCATTTTCGGTACCGCATCTCCTGTATAAGGGAAGATGTAAGCGGTTAAAAAAAACCCACATAAAATATACATTATTTTCAGTGACGTACGATCACTGAACTAGTAGGACTCCGTGAGTCACATGAAATTAATATTTTAGTGAAGTTATTTTGAGTTTAATTTCCACAGGAAATAACTTTACACAAAAATAGTCAACATGCAGGAGTACTATTATTCAATCTGTTCTTTTGTGTGACAATATCTTGACATTGTAATTATCAATGTCATCACACTGACATCGGAAGTTTTGATATCCATCATCCTTACCTTAAGACCCGCCTGAATGAGAAGAGTTTGTTAACCAGAGAAGACAATGACGGCATTAGTGCCTAATTGTTAGTAAATATATCCCTTTGATTCTTATATGGAAAAAATTTGTATGATTAAACTTAGGGTCTATGTAATTGTTCCAGTTATTGAAGTAGAACTTATGAAAAGTTAATGTGTTGTTTATATAATTTGGCAGTGTTTAAAAGTTAGACATATAATAGACTCTATAGAACAAAGATGTTCCTAAAAAAACTTTATACTCTTAATGTAAATAAGCTAAATCAAAGAGCTCGTCATTTCGGAAAGTATTATATTTATTTAAATTCGTTAACAGGAAGAAACAAAGGAGGCGTGGTTGAGCAGAAAAAACTAGCGAAAATCGTTATTCCAGCAAGATTCGATACAAGTAAAAAAGTATTTTTTTTTAAATTAACAATATCTTTTGGTCACATCTGTCTATCCATCGTGAACGAGCTTCATATTCGTTATACAAGGGTCACGACAAATAATACAGACTATGGTTCACATAATTACGTCACTGAAAGGTTTAAATATTAGCTTTTCAACCTCACAATCAATATTAAAATTAAGCACTCGCACTCCCTTCAGAAAAGTCACGCCATCCACGTATCATCATCATGTGCAAGAAGCTTGGTGTAGACGATCATTGATTTCCAAAACATTATATCCAATGTATAGTGTATGAGTGCTCCTGCTTTCTGCTTTGCCAAGATGTCAAACTATCCAGTATAGTCTTCCTTTGACTCACTCTTGTCTCTTTCTTCGAATTATACCTTCTGTTACATGTATTCTACAATTCCTCATGAAATGTGACCATCTTCTGATGTGATAAGTAACGTTATTTTGGTGTCAATCCTCTGATGTCATCAACAAGTAACGTTATTTTGCTGACAATCTCCCTCCATACGCCTTAATTATTATTTCTATGTGTTCGTGCATAAAGCAAAGGCGTCGAAAACGACAGAAATATTGTGGATATAATAGAAATAATAATAAGACCCAAACGCTAATCAGGGCTTTAGAGGTGCCACACTGGAGTCATCAGCACAAAAATTCCCCCAGATACTTTATTCCTCAGTCATTCGGAGGCGTGTAGACAAAAAAAATAATTAAACCCAGACTATTCCTGGATGTTATCAATTCAGGATTTTCTCTGTCGGTCTCTTATCTTTCCAACCTCGACTATTCCTTGAAATTTAGTTTTAGACAATAAGTCGTGTGTTGTGTTCAAGCCAAACAAGTTTACGTTGTTTCATCACTGCCAAAAGAATTTCTTGATAATCTGTAAGTTAATCTGATAATTTATCTTATGTACTACATAACTTATATTTTAACAAATATTTGTAGTAGTTATATTCAAACTTCAAATTATTCTTTCTGTTTCTGCATTGAATCCAGCTTTCACATCCATATAAACGTATACTTAAAACTAGCGATCTGTATAGATTGCTATTTACTGTAATACTGATCTTACTTTTCCAAATCATACTCAAACTTGCCATGGCAGACATCGCGTTCTCGAGACTCAATTTGATATTATTTTCCGATTTGTCATCATCACATATTTGTGATTGCATTATGTATGTGAAAGTGGTAAGTTCTTCCAGATTGCGACCATTTAACCAGATGTTCACGGGATCTTGCTTTATATCACTACATGCATATCTTGCGTGTAGAATTTCCGTGTCATATTTCCAAGTAATGTTTTCAAACCTTAAGACGTATTTCTGGAATTTCTAGTCGGAGCCAACCAAGAGATCGATATCATTGGAATAACGCAATTTACAAAATGGTCTACCATGAATTGTTATTTATATTTTGTGATAGCGTAGTGACTCAAAAAAATGTAAAATAAAATATTCACGATAAATTTTGCGAAGTCCCGTGGAAAGTATGCAGTCCTGGCGCATTTCAATATCTATTTAGAAAACAAACATCGCTAATATCATTATGAAAATTTCACTGCTGCATTTCAACAACATCAACGATAATTGTATCGAAGATGTATTGTCTCAGTATCTCCATAAACTGTTGCCACGCACGATCAAATTTACATCAACAAAACATACATTTTATGTAGTAGGTAAACCTTTCTCCTAATTAATCCTGTGCTCTGATCCACACAGCGTCACTTACCTTGGCAGATGCTTCTGATCATTGGCCACTTTGCGGATACTTTGATTCGTCAGCCAATGAAAAGTACGGGAAAATCTGACTCAGCGAAGGTAAATGACGTTCAGGATCCGCGCCAATAAATAACTATATATTGTGGTTTTTTTTAAATGTGTGAAAATCATTTTATGGCTGGCGGACAGCCTGAGGTCGTTACGACTGATTTCTACTGGCGACACGGTATTCCTTTGTTCGCCAGCATTGACAATAGAAGACTTTTGGGTAAATTGGGATTCATCATTCTAGTGTGATGTAATTAAGTTTTTGTCGATTTCCTTTCCTGGCGAAACAAAGTAGACAAAAAGTGACCAATTAATACCACGGCAAAAATAAAATCAATTACTTTCGGAGGATGAATTCCTATTAACAAGCAAGAATGTATAAATGACGAAAGATAAGGTGAAAATGTCCAATTTTTTTCAAATGTGAAATCAGATATTTCTATACCGGAGTCTAGCTTTGTTATTAAATGGTACTGCTAGGGGAAAAGTGGGCTGCCAGCTATAGATCTAGAACCTGTATGTTAGCTTGGTAAGGACATGCCCTAAGTCATTCTTTGAACGTTTAACTTAAACTTACACAAAATAGTTGAGATGATATTTGGATTGCTTCACTGTAGTAATTTTGTTTTCGTGAACTTGCAATTTTCTTTAGGCTGATACTAAAAACCAAAATAGCTAAAGAAAACGAAAAAAAGGTAAGGATAAAGCATATCCCTGCATGTGACCAAAAAAAAAAAAATCACTGAATATATGAAATGAATACTAAACGAGTCGTAAAAAAATGAATGGTGACAATCATTACTTACCCAGCACCAGTTCCATTTCCGCAGACTTGCCACTCTTCATAAAAATCTTTCTGCCAGTTGCCTAATGGATAAGCATAATATGAACTCTAATTACAATAACAAATTCTCTTACAATAGTCAATAAATAAGAGAATTTGCAATTTAAGCTGTAACTTTATGCAATTATTTAAGTCGCTCAATCCCGTAGCCACAATAAGAGTGTAGGCTACCAATGAATTCTTTTCAGTCCACTGTTCGATTGTTGTTTCAATCCCAAGGATTTGCGATAAATAGAACTCATTTATCTTTTTGTGCAATTTAGAGAAAAAGAGAGAGAGAGAGAGAGAGAAAGAGAGAGAGAGAGACTGGGGGATTCTCCAATGCCTACTGCATACGTTTCTCCAGCACTGTGTACGGGAGGAAAATACATCTTGAAGATTTATTTTTAAAAACACACTTTATGATGAGTTTTATGACTCGCTGAAATTATACGCTTAAACATTGCCATCATTTCTGTGGAGAATCTAATTCTAAACAACTTCATCGTTTTCTTATATAATATATAAGAAAATATTTAATACCTTTAAGGTGCCGACATCGTGGAGCGCCAGGGAGAATATCTGATAATGTAAAATGTATGTATGATAAAACTAACCCATTAGTGAAACGTGTCTGTTATTTAGGGGTTTGCACAATAATTCCGTGATCTGCGCTGCTAGAATAGAAATGTGATTTACACTATCAAGTTTTTACAACACATACGTAGCTACAGGAGTCGCTTGAGATAAACTACTATTATGTGCACAATCTCACTGGGTGTTGCCGGAACCCGAAAAGAGAGTTAGGAATAGTATCACTGCTATGTAAGAGGGGATTAAGGAAAGCGGGGGTGAGTAAGAAACTCGATGACCCCATCTTAGGATCCTTGCTGCGCTGAAGCATCCTCAAGAACTCTGACAGGATTGTTGAAAGGGAAACAACTTTTTTTTCTGAAGCATGCCTCCAGATTGCAAAATCCCTTCCTCCAATGTTGAAGACTATCAAGATCGAAAAATTGTATGTTACAGACACTTTGAGTTATTTTTTCTTTGCGAGGACTTTGAAAAAACCTCCCCATTAAAAAATGCAAGGCAAATAACAATCTGGAGCAGAAAGCTAGATAGTAAAACTTCAATTGTTATAAGAAACAGGAATGACAAACGTGTACTCACTTGGAGGGTTCAATCATTATCATCATCACAATCATCATCATTATCATCACCATAATCATCATTATCATTACCATATTATCATGATTGTCATCACCATAATCATCATTATCATTACCATATTATGATCGTCATCACTATAATCATCATTATCATTACCATATTATCATCATTGTCATCACTATAATCAACATTATCATTACCATATAATCGTCATTGTCATCACAATAATCATCATAATTATCATCACCATAATCATCAATATTGGAGATCATAATGTACGTCAAAGAATGTATTTGTACAGATTAATGCTCAAGATCTCAAAGTAAACATTACGCAAGTATACGAAATACTATCATATAATAAATAATACAGAATCAAAATAGAGAAATCAATATTCTTGATATTTGTTAGTTTATATATTTTATATACTCATCATCATCATCAGGGGCCATGCCGGCTAGCATAGGCGATCATGGCTCTCCACAACTCTCTAGCTCTATCATTATGTATCAAGATCGTTGTTATTTTCCTGCCATGCCAGGCTGTAAAACTGTCTAATATTTTCTCACCTTTTCTCCCTCTGTCTCTCTGTTGCCTTCAATCCTGCCTGTTGTGACTATGTTCTCCAAATCTCCCTGTCTCATGAAGTGGTAAAAAAATGTAGATGGTCTTGTTCTTATATAATTGATTAAGTTCTGTCTCGCATTGACTCATTCAACACCTCCACAATAGTTTTCTGGCAGTCCACGGTATTCTCAGTATTGTTATGGAGAAACGCATCGCTATTGCCTCTATTTTCCCACTTTCCAGTTTGTTTATTGTCCAAGACTCGCATCCATATGTTAGTATAGGGGTTATATATCACTGAAGAACTCTCTTTCTCGCCTCTAATGACAAGGTCATATTACACAATTGTATCGTATCTATTTTATATACTAGTATGCATAAAAACGATTTGACTCACTTTCATTGTGAGTGAAATTGAAAAACTCTTCGTGTGTTACATTTTCACCAAGTTCAATTCTGTAATTCTTAACACACTTTTGTCTGAGAGCGCCAGAGTAGAGCTGCATTCCTATGAGAGCAAAGATGGACAGAACGAAGACGGTGAGAATCATGACATCTCGTAGACGTCGTACGGCCATCAAAAGGGCACTTACGATTGTCTTCAGACCTGAAGAAATAAAAAAATATAAACATAGCAGTTAACTGTGACCAGATTTTTAAGAACGATTATTGGATAGAGTTGACAAAAAAGTGATGGCATATTGTTAACATCACAAAACAATGGATATAATTTTGAGGGGGGGGGGAGAATGGGGTTTTTCTAAATCAATGCTTCGTGGAAATATGTATTAATATCATGTGAATGTCTTGACTTTCTGTATATCTTTTGTATGATTCTGCAAGCGTGTCTGCTGCTTGCTTGCAAGTTTACATGAATCTTCCAGTGTAAATTTTTGTCGCTGGAGTTGCTATCATAATGTTTTTTGTCTTGGTTAGTTTCAACAGGTTTATCCCTTCCTTTAAAAATTTTTATTTTTGAGTTTTTTTCCTCTGCGTTCTATCTTTTCTTTAATGAACTTACCTTTGGTCTTTTGTAGAGAGATGCTTTCCTGTTGGGATGGTTGGGTCTCTGCCAAATTACGTGCTTCAGCCAGTTTTTCCTGTAGTTTTTGGAATGTATTGGTCCAAATTGGTACATAAATCTTCCTTGCTGCTCTTGGTATTCTCCTTTGCTGCCCACAGTATTCCTTTATGAAACTCACTGACAATTGTGTTTATATCTGCCTGTTAATTGCATGTCTTTTGTAAGTAGGTTTGCTCTGTGTTCATATATGTGCCAGTTTGCTTTCTTGTAGTTGCATCTTGGCTTAGTTGGTCTTGTATTTGTTGAGTTCACTTTGATGATGACTGGGCGATGAACACTGCCACCAAGGTGTTTACTTATTGTTCTTTCCATTATTCCAGCCAGTTCTGGCGTGCAGAATGCCAGTTCTGGATTTCAGATGTTATGCCATTTTCTTGAGTAGAAAGATGGTGGATCTTGTGGGTTATTCATGAGGATTAGGTTGTTATCATCTTACCAACTTTCCATCTGTTCTCCCCTTCCGTCTAAATTGTTGTATCCTCAGTTTTTGAAGGGCTGGTAATGTCTCCCACTGCCAGGAAGTGTTTGTTAGGGATGTTAATACTGGTCATGTTTAATGGAATCTCATTTGGGCAGTAGAACTTTAGCATGTAGAGTTCAAAGGAGTTGTTTTTTATGTGAATTATCTGTTATTCATCACATTCCTTGTGTATTTTGGTTTCTATGGCATTACTGTCATCATTCTTGACCATCATTAATATGCCGCCGTTCCTCCAATCTTTCCTGTCTAATCTAAAGCAATGGCACCCTCGTATTTTGAAGGTTATTGTTTTCGTTGAGATGGGTTTCCTGTATGCAGGAAATATTAATCTCTTTCTGGTGCAAGGTGTTTTCTAGTTCAAATTTTTGTTGTTTGCTCCCTCTGCATCGCAGTACATGATATTTAGCGTGGTTGTCGTCGTGTCTGGTTGGCCAGTCGCTTTCCTTTTCTGACTCATGGCTCCACGAGGTAAACTAGAGGGCCCTCCAGTATCTAGGAGTGGATTCTTTCGAGGTTCAGAATCTGGTACTGCTCCTGCCTGGAAAACTTCACAGGGCGAGTACTATGAGGATTTGTAAAATTTTGTCGTGTAGACATGTCAGCTATTCGCTTTGCATGATACCATGGTTGCTGGAGCGTCTCTTGGCCTAATGTCTCTGACTTCATCACCTGTGCTTGCTTTGGCAGAACTGTGGTCTTGCTCGATATTGGGTTGGCCTAACCAGTCTTAGTTTTCAGCCTCTGTTTTCTGGACTAAGCCTCATCTCTACTTCAAGGAGTTGGCCTCGATGGGGTATACATATTTAATTTATTAATCATTGTCTCATGCAATACTCAGTGTCTATGACTGGCAACAGAGTTGAAATCCTCAAAAGGGATTAATAGTAATAAAGGACGTTTGCTTCTGTTTATTGTTGTTGTGAACAACGACTTCTTGCACTGCTATATCAAGGGCTAGTTCTGTCGGTGGTAGAGTATGATTTGGCTATCTTGACCCTTAGCCCAACGTAGATTTATAAGACTTTTTAGAATACAGAATGAGGCAATGCGTATCATTCTTGTATACCTCAGTGATGAAGAAATAATGGCAATACGTTTATTACTGTATTATACTACAGTGATGCACAGAGTGGATATTTGCTGTGCTCGTTCATACCTGTGCATCGGTGCTGACACGAACCATCCACTACATGATGACATTGAAAAGGTAAAAGGAAACATATTAAAGAAGCGGAGATCGTGGTTTGGCAGGGCAGAGGAGGATAATAAGCGGTTTTGCCCATTAGGGGACAAAGAGCACTTTGTGTGATTTGAGTACACAGGTTGAATGTTTTGACGGGATCACATCTTTATTTCGGGGATGTGGTTGGTAAGTATGGGAAACCTGTTTACTTGACTACAAGGCGATTTGGTGCCCCTGGAACGTTAAATTCCCGTTAGCCTTAATAATTATTTTCATTTATCGTCATAAATATACTTTCCAGGAATTGTGATAATGACATTCAAAAGTATACGCTCTAATTAGTGAGAATTAATCATCTAGGATGTTATTGTGTACACTCATGGGTCTGTGGTTTGGCACGAACACAGTGCTTGAACATTGATGGACCAATTCAGAGGAAATATGCTAGGGAAGAAAATGGTACTTTCTATACAACCACTAGTAGTATAGCGACAGAGGTAACGGCAGTGATGAGGGCAATGATGATATTGCTAAAGTGCCAGAGTATTACATGTGTCTGTTTTCTTACAGATTTTACCAGTATGCTTCGAAAGATTCAGTTAGGCTATCTGCGTCCTCAGTCGCTTGAGTCGATGATAAAATAGGTGCCGAAGAGAGTTACCTTCATTTGTGTACATGGATACGTGATTTTGAGAGAAATATAAAGCAGACAGATTTGCCTGCGTGACCAAAATGAATAGTGGCAGTTAATGGATGGTAATGATATTTTGAATGCAGTCATATAGTTAGACCATTTGGAAGATATGGTGCGTAGTTCTTCTGTATCTATGGCTAGAATACAGGATCTGGGAACTGACTAACTAGCCAGACAAACTACCAAAAAATCAACTATCTACCTAATAAGCTAACTAACTGGCTATAAAGTCGACAAAGAAATTTGATGTGAGAATGTTCTTCAAAGTAAGGTATTTTTGGGCATGTCCATAAGAATGACTTTTGCTGTCCATGCAACAGTACTTCGTTATCAGAACAGTGGATACACAAAAGGTAAAGACAGAGTAATACAATATATGCCTCCATCTACTGAATGACATTGGGTCCAATTATAAATTCAATAAAGGGGCTCTTCTTCGCCCGCATTCACTCCTGCAGATTAGCAGAATATAGTCCGAGGAACTGAATGCATTGTGCCATGGATTACAGCTTGGTTCCGATATATTCTGTAAAATGAGGTTCCCAACTTTATACCAAATCCTACGTAGTCACTTCTTGGGAGCGACATTTATTGCATGTATTGCAATTTTTTGCTCATGTTTAGTGTGTGTGCCAAGAGACCAACCTGGAATTACTGAGATTGTCTTTAGAGCTCTCAACACTCTGAATGTTCTCAACGCTTGCAAGTTTCCTAGATCCGGTATAGACATCGTCATATATCTGGGGAAAAAAATGACATTTTACTATCTGTTACAACAATCAGAATCATGATGTATTTCTGCTACTATTCATAGTCATATATGTGTGTTCGTCTATCACAAGTGATAATGACCATTTTGTTACATCCACTTTTGAAAATAGTTAGAATTATGTATATGCCTAGTAGTTCGTAGATGGCTAATAAATCCTATTCGAGCTGTAAATGTCTTTGGACAGTTCGGGTGTGGAATGACCACTGTAGACGAATTTTGGTCTATCCGTGACTTTCTAGCTACTCTCCGTTGTTGAGCTGCTGTATTTATCCTCTTTTCACAAGATGATACGCTCATTTTTACTGTAGAACGACTTGTAGATCTATTTTCTGAAAATTCTTCCCATTTATCTTGATCTATTTCAAAGGCTTTCATTGAAGTCTTTAACGAGTCTTTGTAGCACTTATTTTGGCCATCCTAAGATCGTGTACCCTTCTCCAGCTCACCAAAGAGAGGTATCTTTGGCAAGCAATAGTTTCTGGCATATGTACCAAATAACCTGTCCAATGAATCTGTGTCTGCATCAGGATAATGTCAATGCTAGTGCTACCAGATCTGTCAAGGACTAGTCATGTATATATATATATATATAAATATTTTACATTTCTATCACCCTCAAATTATATTACATTTGCATCACTTTTGTAAAAGTTTGCACCATTATGTGGACTGTTGGCATCTACATAGGACTTGTATTTGCTCGGTCGGATCATAAAGTTGTTAACTATTGTATGTTTCAATGGTGTTAAATGTGTTGTGATTATGAAATTGATGTACTACTTTCCTTACCTGTCTTATAAAGCTTGCGGTTCTATGATGTTCAACTTTGGTGGAAGCTCACTAAATCCACCCAGAAATAAATGTCCCATCCATCCATAAAACCATAACCCATCATAACTTAGCAAGTCTTCAGTGAGCATGCTTCTCATGTATTTTAATTCGTGTACTTGTCTGAGATTGTTTTCGTTATTTGGATGTTAAATGGGTTTTCGTTATTTGGATGTTAAATGGGTTTTCGTTATTTAGATGTTAAATGGACCAGTTGATCTGCTGATTTGCTTAGTTTCTGTATTTATGTTATAATTTTCATGTTGTATCATTCACAAGCTGAATTTACTGCTTTTACGTCTCTGTAGTTGTGTTTCGTCATTACATACTTTAGTCATCTGCATATAGCAATTCATTTATTGAGTTGGCTTCGGCTGTGTGTTCCTTTATTTAAGTGACATAATCTTCTTCCTCTATTTCTATACTGGCTTTAGTTGTGATTTCTCTCTCTCTCTCTCTCTCTCTCTCTCTCTCTCTCTCTCTCTCTCTCTCTATATATATATATATATATATATATATATATATATATATATATATATATATATATATATATATATATATATATATATATATATAGACTAGCAGCTGTGATAACAATAAAACCACACACCCCTGTCTAACACGGTATTTATTCTGAAAGTCTCCGTTAGACCTTCTTTCGTTTTTACGGCTCTGCTACAATTGTGATAAACGGTTCTGATGTTGTCCAATCCAAGGGTTGTCCCTGAATCCTGTAATTTTTTAGTGTGGTCCATTGTTTATTCCTATTTGTCTAACGTGTGATATGTTCTCTGTCTCATTCCATGTGATTCACATATGTCAAGTCCTTCATGGTCTCTCTTTTCTAGGTGCTTCTAGGTTGTCCTTGTTTCATTTTACCTTCTTATTCCATGTCATTGATCTTCTAGATTTTATCTTTTATTGATATTCTCAGAGTGTGCCCAATACATATCATTTTCATCGTATTAATCTGAGTGTCAACCAAATCTTGGACTGTCTGTATCCCACAAACATGCCATAACATAGGAACGCTGACTTACCGTGGTCTGAACAGAGCGGATACGATCAGAGAAGATATAATGGTATAATCAGACGAATTGAATGGCATTCTGTGTATTGAATAATCTAATGATACTGCTGTTCCTCGATGTATCTCAGTAACGATTAATGTAATTTAACAAAGTGATGTGAAATTACAAGATGTACATTTGTAAATTTACAAATATGGATGAGATAAATTCACCAAATATAGATGATAATTTCATGTCGATAGTTATTACAATTATATTAACGATAAAGTAATGCTGTTACTGTTATTAATAAAATTAATAATTAAGTAAAATAATCAATGTAAAACATTTTAAATATCGTAACAATGTTTGTGTTGCAAATTTTAAAATATGAGTACATGTGACTACTGATACAGTTGCATTTTGTTTTGAGTCATAGAATTGCTAATAATTCTTTTCTTTTCATAATTTAATAGTCCTCTTGTGTTGTTTTTTTTTGGTGTTTTTATGATTGATGTGATCATTTGTCTTTTTTTCTGATGGTTAGTGAATAGTACATTTAGTTGTTCATCGGAAGTTTCCTGCTTAGCCAGTTGATGTGCACTTATTTACTGGTATTCTACAGTGACGTGGTATCCAATTCATGGCCTGGTATTCTACAGTGATGTGTTATCCAACTCTTGGCTATATTATGCAGGCTACACAATTCAGCAAGCATTGTTTGTAAGTCTAGTAGCTAATCAGATCTTCACGTCTATATGAAGTTCTCTTTAAACGTTTGTGACTCCCAGACTGTATTTCTTTGCAATGGAAAAAATACTTTACTGTCACATACATTTAAAAAGAAAGTATTTTTTCCATTGCATAATGTTCATATTGTTCTTTACTGTCACATACCTTTAAAAAGAAAGAACAGTATGTTGTCAGTACCGTGCCGCGCTATGATGTAAAGAGACTGCTGCATCATGCGGTATCAATAAAAATGCATTGTTCGGTGCAGCATTTCGAAGAAAAACTATTTAAGGGGAAACAGCATTTAGAAGACTTGCATCATACTGAGAAAATCTACCACACCGCCCTGGATGCTGCTGTTTGTAAATTCAGATGTAGGCTCGAAATATGGTTTCTTTTGTCATTCTTTTTCTATACAGAGATTGTTGTGAGCTATGTTAAAATCGCAAGTTTGTCTTAATGCCACTGAAGGGTGAAAATCCACGAGAGCAGCAGACTTGTAGTGTAGGTGGCTATATTCGTATTCAACATTGCTGAATTTTCTACATCAGTGTATCGCAACTGCTGGCAAGCGGCAACATGTCTACGGGACCGCGAGAGCGTTTCCTTGAATTTTACTAACTTTATGAGTATATAGAACTTTTTTGGAACTGGTTCAGATCTTATAAAATATTTTTTTTACCGAGCTGCGGTCTTACAAAAGGAGGAGAAACACTGTTAAATGTGACGTAGTCATTGATAGGTAGTTGTTCTCATTGTGACTGTTTCTCTGTTCTCTGCAAGCTATTATGCTACTTCCTGGTCTTAGATATCCAGATTCCATCGATGTCTTGGCCAGCCTCTTTTTCTCTGTCATGAATGACGTTAAAATAGGCTAAACATCACACTCTTTCACTCCCTCAGTAATCCAGGCAATGTTCTTCAGTAGAAATCACTAAAATACATCACCAGTAGAAATCATAAGTAGACGTCACCAGTAGACATCACCATTAGAAATCATAAGCAGACATCACCAGTAGACATCACCAGTAGAAATCACCATTAGAAATCACCAGTAGACATCACAAGTAGACATCACTAGTAGAAATTACCAGTAGACATCACCACTAGAAATCACCATTATAAATCACCAATAGACATCACCAGTAGACATCACATCATCAGTAGACATCACATCATCAGTAGACATCACCAGTAGACATCACCAGTAGACATCACATCACCAGTAGACATCACCAGTAGACATCACCAGTAGACATCACCAGTAGACATCACCAGTAGACATCACATCACCAGTAGACATCACATCACCAGTAGACATCACCAGTAGACATCACCAGTAGACATCACCAGTAGACATCACCAGTAGACATCACCAGTAGACATCACATCACCAGTAGACATCACATCACCAGTAGACATCACATCACCAGTAGACATCACATCACCAGTAGACATCACATCACCAGTAGACATCACATCACCAGTAGACATCACATCACCAGTAGACATCACATCACCAGTAGACATCACATCACCAGTAGACATCACCAGTAGACATCACATCACCAGTAGACATCACATCACCAGTAGACATCACATCACCAGTAGACATCACATCACCAGTAGACATCACATCACCAGTAGACATCACATCACCAGTAGACATCACATCACCAGTAGACATCACATCACCAGTAGACATCACCAGTAGACATCACATCACCAGTAGACATCACATCACCAGTAGACATCACATCACCAGTAGACATCACATCACCAGTAGACATCACCAGTAGACATCACATCACCAGTAGACATCACATCACCAGTAGACATCACATCACCAGTAGACATCACATCACCAGTAGACATCACATCACCAGTAGACATCACATCACCAGTAGACATCACATCACCAGTAGACATCACATCACCAGTAGACATCACATCACCAGTAGACATCACCAGTAGACATCACATCACCAGTAGACATCACATCACCAGTAGACATCACATCACCAGTAGACATCACATCACCAGTAGACATCACATCACCAGTAGACATCACATCACCAGTAGACATCACATCACCAGTAGACATCACATCACCAGTAGACATCACATCACCAGTAGACATCACCAGTAGAAATCACCAGTAGAAATTACTACCAGTAGAAATAACCAGTAGAGATATTATGGCAATCCATGCTCCGTTAGTCATACAAGGCCGTTGCTTGGAAACCACCCTACTCCCGCAGTAAGATGTTAACAGCAATGTGTCTAAATATAACAGAAGATGTTCATTTGTATGCTATTGAATTAGCAATATCTCAAATATAATTTACGTCCACAGTCAATTGCAATGGTTGTTTCAGTTGCTCAATAATTTACCTTTCTCGAGAATGTTGAGATCTCAAATCTATCACCGAAATTACCCTCACTAACAATATATTTGGTATTATAAGGTTGTTTTGTTAATTACTCTCAACTTTAAAAACTTCGAAGTGTAACTCAATGTACTGCTAAATTATGTGACCCTCCTTCGTTCATTAAAACTTAATTTTTGCGTACCTAAGTTTCCAAATTAGTATTCACATTCTATGAAACTGTTCTATTAAAAAATATTTTCTTCCTGTATAGACCGTAATTACTTCAATACTTTATAGAACAATATTGTCTGTGTACAAGCAAGGCAAAACTTTACGTTATCTATCAACCAATCGCAATCAATCAATATATATATATATATATCATAAAAATATAAATCTATATTGAAAATGATTAATAATTAAATACTTTATAGAATAACATTGTGATTACCAGCAAAATAAAACACAGGAACACTCGAGATTTAATGAACATTAGTCCTCCTACACGATCATGACTTGAACGATTTAATGAACATTAGTCCTCCAACACGATCATGACTTGAACGATTTAATGAACATTAGTCCTCCAACACGATCATGACTTGAAAGATTTAATGAACATTAGTCCTCCTACACGATCATGACTTGAAAGATTTAATGAACATTAGTCCTCCAACACGATCATGACTTGAACGATTTAATGAACATTAGTCCTCCAACACGATCATGACTTGAAAGATTTAATGAACATTAGTCCTCCTACACGATCATTACTTGAACGATTAAGTGAAAATTATTCCTCCTACACGATCATTACTTGAACGATTAAGTGAAAATTATTCCTCCTACACGATCATTACTTGAACGATTAAGTGAAAATTATTCCTCCTACACGATCATGACTTGAACGATTAAGTGAAAATTATTCCTCCTACACGATCATTACTTGAAAGATTTAGTGAATATTAGTCCTCCTACACGATCATGACATGAAAGTACCAATTACGTTGACTGCAATGAAATTAGAACAAGGCTACACAAAATATAATAAATAAATGCAAACGCCACTGATAGCATGTTCAGTTTACACTTCATTTGTATTGTAATGTTAGTTCTGATTATTATTGTACTGAGATATGAATAAAAACCACATTAACTTTTTAGTGTACAGTGAGCCCAACTAATCGACAGATTTTTGGCTAGTTATTTATTGGGAGTCTTTTGAATAGCTGCTTATGTATAGATGAGGGTTATGACATGGATACAAAGTGGAACTGTACTTTAAGATTTCATATTTTTATATATTGTGAAGCAGCTAGGACAAATGAATTCAATGCGGGTGATGATTCCTTTTCAATGTCCAGAATACTGAAGATATGCTTTCAATGGGGCGTCGCCAGAAATGAGCGCTTTGTAGGTTTAGAAGAATGTTCATCAACCAACAAGGACCCAGTACTTTAAATCGTTGTGGAAGTGTTGATCATTTATAGGGGAGATCAGAACACCCATGGACGTGTTATTTGTGCAATGATGATAATCTGACGACTAAATAACTAACCAAAGAATCAAGAAACTAATCCATTAAACAACCAGCCAAACATTCAAACAACCAAGCACCCAGCTATTCAAGCAACCAACCATCTTTATTTTGATATTTGCATACAGTTTGGCTGCAGTTTGGCACAACATAATTTTTCAGTAGCAGTGCAGTATTTAACCATACGCGTATAGATACGTCGATTACAAAATCAACACCGTTCACTGTCACAGTTTAATAAAACAGCACAACATTACAGTTCATACTTACGCTATCGATATGACAAAGAAATCCAACCAGTTCCACGGGTCTCGGAGATACGTGAAAGGCTGCAGGACGAAACCACGACTCAGTGTCTTTAGACATGCCTCTAACGTGTAGACGCCTAAAAAGATGTCCCTATAAAGATATATACGTTCATGTATTGTTATTGAATTCATCCTTATACACATTCACGATATAATGAGTATACAGAAAAGAACAAACTCTTTCCAGACCAATAACCACTATACTGGCTTTATAGCATGGGTCTACAGGACCTTTCGCCACTTTACTGGCTTTGATTTGATATTTGATTACTTCACAGGGCTATCTGTAACCTTGTGAAGCAATAAAATATTATCAAATGTACTTATATATTCATATTCTGTATCAATTTCCCTTTCCAATTATGTATTACACATACACTATTTATCAATATTAGTATGTCAAGTGATACAATAAAAAACACATATAAGGAAATTTTATAAAATTAATTTGGTCTAAACCTAAAATTAATGAAGTCCTGAAAGAGTTAATGCGTTTATTCTGTATTTTCTATTGATACTGGGTTATTTTTGTTCTTTGGTTAACGTTGTATTTCTTAATGTTTGCTGTCTTCACAGATCTGCTTACTTTTTGCTCATTTCATTTTCAAAGAACAAAGTTTTATTTGTATTTAGTTTTAGAATCTACATCATTGACATTGCTAACATTCATCAGATTAATTATTTATGTTATTTTTACATACTACATTAATGACATCGTTAACATTTCTCAGATTATTGATGTTATTTTTACATGCTATAGCAGTGATATAGTTAACATTCAGAGTATTGATGTTTTTTTTACATACTATAGCGATGATATCGTTAACATTTCTTATAAAATATTTTATAAGACCTGAACCAGTCCGTCTGGCAACCGGAACCTGGACTTCACACATCTGTGCTAACGAACTGGCAGCACAACGT
>CM067322.1:54481356-54571356 GCA_034231615.1 Meghimatium bilineatum
AAAAAACTAATAGAAAGGTGTCAGGCAACTTAAATTTATAATTAAACAATCAGAGCTCCTTTCTACTATTCTTCACATGGTAAGTGTATTTTGGAAAAATGTAATCAAGATTGAATAGCTTTTTTACGTCGAAAAATACTCAGAATTGACGTTTCGACGAAAACGTTTCTTTCAAAATAGGGACAAATAAACAACATGGAACCACAAAATCAAGCGGAAACTTCTTTTATAATTTCATTATGTGTTTGTTTGTCTCTATTTTAAAAAATAATCTCTTGGTCGAAACACCGATTCTGTAAATTGTTCCATGTAAAACTGCTATTTAATTGTCTTTATTTTTTTAAACAATATTTACTTAATGAAATAGTATATAATTTTACTGCAGTAATCCACTCATTAAATATGTATTTTAGTATTCTTCACAAAGAAATACTATTCAATATGCATAAACGTACATTTTTCCCTACATCTTAATCTTCTGGGTTCTGCAATCTATAAGAATTCATGTAGTTAGAATCCGTCCCTACATGTTGCTGTCTCTGGTTTTTCTCCTCCAATTCCTAATCCTCGGCTGTTTCAAATCTTTGTCTGCGTTGTCCATAGATCGACTCTGCGTATTTCTCAATTGTCCTACAATTTATTTACTTCATCAGAATGTAGCAGATATTTGAAAGTTTTGCGTTCAGCTAGCATCAATTTTCTTCGCAACGTGAATCAAAACTTTTTACGAATTCAACTAATCGGATTCCGAATTTATTTACATACACCTTATTAATAAATATTCATTGTCTAATTAGAAGTATAACTATGTTCATTTTGATTATGGTAAATTAGACACATGTGTTCACTTTCATTCTTTAAAATTAGACATCTGTGTTCTTTCATTCTATCAAATTAAGCATCTAACTGTATTCACTTTCAGTCTGTCAAATTGAACATCTGTGTTCGCTTTCATGCTGTCAAATTAGACATTTAACATTTTTCTCTATATTTCTGTCAAATTAGACATCTGTGTTCGGGTTCATTCTGTCAAATTAGACATCTGTGTTCGGGTTCATTCTGTCAAATTAGACATCTACTGTATTCGCTTTCATTTTGTTATCTTAGTGGAGCATCCTAGTTTGTTACTTTTTCATTCTGTCAACTTCAATTTTACTCGCTTTCATTCTATAAATTTCACCATCTAAGTCTGTTCCCTTTTAAGAGTACAACAAAGAGTGGTAATGTATATAGAATTGGAAGTAATTGGTTTCTGTTTCTAATTCATAAGTCTACATGTTATTGTTTGATAGGTTGAAATCATTTTTTTAATATTCTTTTCTAAAATTTTTGAACTTTTTGCCATCCTGCTAGTATAGTATTGATGTAAAGTATAGTAAAGACATCTTCCAACTATCTTACTCTTGTTCACAACGTGTTGATGATAAAGACATCCTGGATGAGTTTACTGGAAATATTTATTATGTTATTCTGCATACCGTTGTTAGTTACCTTTACTGAGTAGATTTACCTGATGAAATATGTAACAAAATTTCTTCTTTATCTTCTGCTTTGATTCTCCAGCTTCGCAGATCAGCAGTATATAGTGCGGAGAAAGGAATGGATCGTGTTATCGTTTACAACTTATTTGTAGTATCTGCATCTTTCTGCTGGACACATCCGATTTCAGCAAGGCCTCTCGGTTACTTTTGACACTCTGTGAGATGTGTCTTGAAATAAAATAAATAGAATGCGAAAAGGCCGCAGACTCTGACAACATAACAACAGATATAATAAAAACTTTCGATGAATTTGCGGTGGAAACTATCACAGAACTTTGCAATGACATATATAAAACAGGTCACATACATAAAGACCTTACATCATGAATATTCATACAACTACCCAAGAAGCTCAGGGTTGTGGACTGTACATAATATAGAACAATACGTTTGGTGAGTCATATAAACAAAATACTACTGAAGATAATACATGAAAGAGAATTTAGATCAAGATAAGACACTGAGCAAGGTGAAGAGCAATTTGATTTTCGGATAATCAAAGGAACCAGAGAAGCTATACTAGTATCCGACTAACGACAGATAAATACATAGAAGTCCAAAAAAGGTATCTATATTTGCTTCATAGACTACAGCAAGGCCTTTGACAGCCCAACATGAAAATTAATGGAATGTCTTCAAGAAAGAGGATAGATAGAAAAGACATCAGACTGATTAGAAATATGTATTGGGAAACAATTATATTAATAAGGTGTGACGACAGCTATTCACTATACATAGAAATAAGAGTAGAGGTAAGACAAGGATGTATTTGATCACCTAACCTCCTTAATATCTACAGATAATATCTTTAAAAATATAGAAGCATTGCCAGGACTCAATATCAGTGGGAAAATAATAAACAACCTTAGATATGCAGATGATACTGTTCTTTTAGCAGAAAGTGAACATGAACTACAAAATCTAATAGATCAAGTAAATAAATCAAGTAAAGATTATGGACTGGATATAAACATCCAAAAAACCAAAACCATAATAATCAGCAAAGTCACTGAAGAACAGGTGCTAAACAAAAAAATACACGGAGAGAAACTACAAGTAGAGAATTATCAATATCTTGGACACATAATCACAAATGACAGCAGATGTGAAACAGAATTTAAAAGGAAATAGGAATGCCTAAAAGTACTTTCAATGACATGAGTAAATATTAATATCTAAACAAATTACTGAAGACTTAAATCAACGCAAAGAAATGCTGCATACCCTGACATCCTTCACAGATATTAGGGGAAAAAAATACCAGCTTTAAGATGTTGAAGAAGTACAGCTGGCTATTAAATTACAGCCGATAGCGCTCTAGGCCCGGATGTAATCAGATACAGTTTTCTCAAGGGCATTTGGAAGAATATGCTAATTAAGATGACAGACGATTATAATGCAGTCTGAAAACAGGAGTAGTACGATAGGAGTGGCTACATAGATATCTTATACCAGGCAAAGATTCTATGGAGATAAAAGATTATCAAATCATCATACTGCAGAATGTGTACGGCAAGATTCTGGAAAGAAGTGTTGCTAGACGCATAACCAGGGAACTAGAGATCAAAGGCGTTCTCCCAAATAACCTAGGTGCATACAAACCCAGAAGAAGCACAGTCATATATACAGCAGTTCTTGCATATGAAGTTTATGAAGTTTTACAGAATAAAGAAGAATCTGTAGTTGCAGCGATAGACCTAGAAGATGCGTACAATAGAGTTAGTTACACCCATCTTGTCGACATGCTAAGGGAACACGATATGCAACCCTATACCATACGCTGGATAGCAAATGTGCCAATCTGTAAAAACGTTGCTTTGAGGGGCGGATCCAGAACAATATCACCTGGTCTGTCACAAGGATCTCCTCTGTCCCCAGTGCTTTTTAATGTGTATACGTTGAGAATTGCTCAATTGCAAACCTCAAGCAATTGTAGAGTTCTAACATACGGTGATGATATCCTACTATACAACATGGACAGGAACAGAGCATATATCGTTGACAGTGTACAGTGTGGACTAGATCAATTGTCGATATGATGCAGAACATACAACATTGTGATAAATCCCTCGAAAGCAAAGGTCGTTTGGTGCTCTCTAAATAATAATCTGGTCAGTGACAAACTGCCAGCTGTCAGTTGTATGGGCTCATTCATTGAAAGAGAACATGATCTTAAATATCTTGGGATAACCTTTGATAGAGGTCTCTCATTCAGCAAACACATCACAAATATGACTCAGAAGGCTAAAAGAGGGATCAGTGTTATCAAGGTTATGGCGACCCTCGACATGCAGCAATGGGTACTGTTTCTGATTCTACAAGTGATGGTGCTATATGTCATATATTACGGCCTCGGCCTACTAAAACTGCCACAGACACAAGTCGATAGATTGGAAAAAGTCCACAATGAGGCAATGAGAGCAGTACTGGGGTGCACCAGAGATACTCCCATATCTGCTATGAGATTTCTGCTTGATCTCCTCGTCATTAGAATGCGACATCAGATAGCATAAGTTAGGTCGTACCTTAAAGTTACAGAATAGAATCGCCACCCATTACATAAACGTCTAGATGAATCAAAGGGAAAACGAATCAAGCGTTGCAGATCATGGATGGCAGAGGCTGAAGACATACTACGAAGAGTATATGAATTTGAAGAAATAGGAAAGGACAGTGAATGGGTGGAGGTAGACACTGAGACGAAATAACTGACTAATGTAATAATACAACTAGATAAATCGTGTCGAAAATGGATGGGTGTCAGGGTCCAGGTTACAGTGCATGAACTAGTCCAATTACAATCGAAACCACAAGATATAATTATATACACAGATGGCTCCGTTAACAGAAACACAAATACATGCGGTTGGGGTTTGTTGCCTACAGAAACGGTGTGAAGTTGGTTGAGAAATCTTCAGCATATTCCACTGTCACATTGAACATGAGGATGGAGATAGAGGGAGTTACAGCAGCACTTAATTGATTGATAACTGATACATTAACACACTCGGTAATATTCATAGACTCTCAAAGCATGCTGCGCAAGATAGAAAAGTCTATGCTAAGAAAAGAATGGTGGGACTTATTGAACAATCTCAATTGTCCAGAGGATTACATGGATATACTGCCCTGGCCATGCTGGGGTCAGAGGAAACGAGAGAGCCGACTTATCGGCAAGGAATGTTGCGATAGATGGCACAAGGCTGAGAAAGGGATAAAGCACACTTAATGAAAGAAGTAATCAATTCATTTCAAGATGAAGGTGATGTCAATGAGGCTGAGAATGTACACATACAGAAAATGTCAGAAATGGAAGTATCTAGAGGTGAGGAAAAGAAAAGGAATTTGTTTTGGAAAGTCCGGAAAATCACAAAATAAACACCTGACCAGGACTCTGAGTTAACATACAGTGGGGTGGCTGCTGGAACGGAGGTCGAGCACTTATGGGAATGTCCCACGAGCTGTGAAGCCAGTTTCTAATAAAAAATCAAATTACGAATACGCTAAAAATGAGAATTATAAAATGCTACACCTATTCTATATTAATGTATGGCTCAGAAACATGAACAATAAACAAGCACTTAAAAGACATAATTGATGCATTTGAGATGTGAATATATTAAAGAATAGGGAGAACATCATGAAAAGATAAGAAAACAAACAAAGAGGTTCTAACAAAACTTAATATGAAGAAGGAATTACTGAAGGAAATAAAGATCAGGCAAATAACATAGTTTGGACACATTAAAAGACATGACACCTTGTTAAAGACCTTACCTGAGGGTAAAGTCAAAGGAAGGCGAGCGAGATGTACACAGAAATACAGGTGGGGGAGTAACATCACAAAATTGACAGGTTACAGTGTAGCAGAGTGCACCACGAAAACAAGAGACAGGGGATGTTGGAGATCTGTTGCAGCCAAACGTCGTTGCGGAGATGGCACTTGATGATGATGATGACGAGATGTCGCAGTCAAATGTAAAACATAATTTAATTTAACGAATATTTCACCTTCTTTTTAGCGTTCGCTCTCAAACTCCCGCTTAATCTTACTTGTTGCATGCTAATGGTTCTACTAAATTTCAGAAGATGTAGTCTAGAGAAATGAGTTGTGGTTTTTTTCCCACGATTTTATTTATTGCGCCATTGGTCCCATAGATTGGATCCCTTCAGCAGTATATTACTTTAATTTTTACTTTGAAAAAATCCTTGACTTTCTTTAATATTGAAAACAGAAAAAGTCTTAAATGTATGTAAAAAGGGCACAGTTTATGAAAATTCTTAATTGATTCTTGATTCGGAGTTAGCATCATTGCAACAACGGGCATTCGCATTGTTACTCTGCTTGACATTCCATCATATAAGCTCAGTATCCAGTCATTCGTTGGTTGTGGGTTCTTCTTCTTTCTATAGATAAAACACTTTCTTCCTCTTCCCGTGCCACTTCTTTTTCTATCATTCTCTGTACATGTACATTGTCTCAGTATCCTTTTCATCGTTTTGGTAGTGCACCCATAACTACCTTTATTAACCCAGTTCTGTTTCTTTTCATCGTTTTGCTATTTACTATAACTTTACCCCCAAATAATCAGTTCTTTCGTTGCCATAGCAGAATAGGGCTATGTTAATGAGGGTAGCTACCTCAGGTTTTAGTCCAATAAAAATCGAATTATAATGTTTGAATGTCATAAAATCACATAACATGAAATTAAGTCTTTCTTTCTGCCATATGCAATCTAGAATAATGTATGTTAGTCAGTTTTGGACAATACATATTTATAGTTTGTTGTATATACACCGATACTAGTTTTCTTTCCTTAAATGTCAATAATGCTATGTCTATATTATCATTGACTACATTTTCTTATCAGAATAATTCAAACAATTGGGTCCATCTATTGAAAGGTAAAATTATGCCACATGTCTAATATTCCTTACTTCCTGATTACAAACACCAGGTGCCTATACTTATAAATTATAGTCGTAGTAATATCCGGCGGTCGTGGTGACTGGAATACAAATACCGCGTACTTTTTTTATGTGTGTTTAACAGCTGTGATCTAACCTAAGTGGACAAACCTTAGTGACTGACGAGATTTTACCTCATCATAAGAAGAATTGCCTTTTGTTTAGCCTATATGATGTATTTAAATGACATTCGATAAAGCATTTTTCAGCCATGTACATTTAATGCGCTCAAGTGTGCTATAATGAATGTAGACCACAATTATATAAAAAGTAGAGTGCAGTGTTATATTTAAAAATACGAACATAGAAACAGTTTGAAAAGTAGGAATGAAAAAAAAATGTAATCTTGATTACAAAACAGCACAAACATTATTAAAAAGTCATATATGGCTTGAAGCACAAACACGATGAAAATATAATAATTAAGTGGATGTTTAAAAGAAGTGTAAAATAAACCATTTAATTACAGTTTTTTGCTATGGACTACCAGAAATGGTAAAAAATTTGTTATCTGGCAAAGAGATGAAATGTGCACAAAAATTTCATCGCAAAAAGATATTAAGCAAAGATATAATAATAAAAATAATTTAAAAAAACATTAATTATTGAAAAAGGAGTTTGGAAGAATCGTTCTGATAATAGCTAGTGATAAAACATATATTTCCATCGTTTTGAATTTATGTATATAAAAAATTACTAAAACAGTCTAAAACAATTATCATTTCTGGAAGTTTCTAGCGTATTAATACAGAAAATATGTGTAAATAAAATAAGTAAGTATTAAAATGTGCAGGATAAATTATGTCGCATAATTTATGCAAATGTGACGATAAGCCGACGAGATCACGAAATGTTAATACAAATTTGGAAGTAAAAAGGTGTAGGACAAATGTTTTTTTAAGATGAAAAAAAATGCGATTATAGACAGCTACTTACTCCACATATGGTGGGGGTGCCCATGATGTTATGGCCATAAAGGTGCAGTTGCATAAAATTGTCAGCATCACAAAGAGACTAAAGATTGTGGTTATTGTTAAGAGAAAAGTAGTCCTAGACAAGACACTGTTTCACGAAAAATTATGAGCAACACTACCTTTTTAGCTGTCATATATAAACATCATCATGTGTGGTGCTGGGTAATGTAGGCAGTCATTCGTCTCCACAAAACTCTCGCCACTGTGCAGTGTATCAGTATCATTTCTGACTATAACATGCCATGATGCCAAACTATCCAGCAATTTTACTATTTCGCTCGCTCTTTTTTACCCTCAATTTTGTTTGTTTTCACATTATATTATAAATCTCATATCCCTGTTATCAATAATATAATAACCGTAGTCTGTCATTCTCTCAGTAACGATCTATAAATAGTGCATTTACGCCATTAATTCCGTGCGACATCCAATCAAAACGATTGGTGTCGGGACAGAATCCCCCCCCTCCCCCGCACGACTCAAAGCATACGCCATTGTTATATACACATGTTATTGTCAAGCGCTATCGTCAATCTGATCAACGTCGCTATAATGAACCAACATAAATGGTTTTCGTCAACGAAGTTTGTGGAAACATTCGTTTCGAACTATTATTTCAGAAACAAAAATGTAGATAACACCAAAATAACACTTTTCAAAACGATTATTATCAACGCTGTGCTACCATTGCCAAACATGGACAACGACAGCACAAGACAAACGTAACCTTTTCAGGTTAGGCATGAAAATAACTACGGTTGTACTATTTCTATATACAAAAATGACTTATGTGCGATCTTAGTCCAAGCATGAAAATAAACGTGTGTTCCAGGTCTAAAAATGTTGATTCTTGATTAGAACCTGCATTACGATACTTGGAACATTCCTATATGTTCATTTCACCAGCTCATCAATCATCTAAACGTATATATCTCAGTGCCAAGCCAGTTTTTGCTAGTGGATTGTTAGGATCTTCATAGAAAGAACACACCTTTTCCCCCTGCTATTGTAACTCAAATTTCTAGAACTCTCTCAACATCTACACTATCTCTTTCAGCCTTTTCTCATTCAACATTATGGTTGCTTGGAAAGTAAACGGATAGCCTCTTTGTTTTTGGGTCTGCTACACTGCTTTCAAATATTGACACGAGTCCATCGTGGGTATGTATATCAGGGCATAATACCAGAAAATATTGGAGATTGAAGCTCAGGTAATCCTGTGATAAATATTTTCGATATAATCTTATGTGCTGTCATTCATGATTATGGAGGTAAAAGCTTTTTTTTTGTTTACTTACTAGCACGTCTAGTTCTCATACAAGTTTTAGTATCCCCACTGTGTTCTTATTTTTCCATGCAGATCTTGGAGAGGTGATGCATAATACATGCGCTTTGCGACTAACAAAAATGAGTCATAACTATAGCAGCTGTAGGCTAAGTATTGATATTCTGGAGATTAGAGCATTAACCAGGAAGTGACACCTCAATTGATAATTGAAATAATTGTCATCATTTCTTTCACCGTTGACATGTATTACTGTGTATTTGTCCCTAATATTTACACACAGTATAACACGTGATAGTTACTTTCCTTTAGTGACATCAAGGGGTTTGAAATTTAGGTTAGGTTATGGTTAGTGTTTCGGTTGAAACACATGTGTCTAGTCGCTCTATGGGATTCTGATGAGATTATTAAAGGAAGATATCAATAACATTTTCTGCTTTGTAGAATGCCAAGAAAATATTAATACAATAAATAAATGCAAATAGTAATGATAAACTAAGTTTTACATATCTTATGTCAAGGATATGGATGAACAAGGATGTAGATAGACACACGACGGATCGGGTTGAAAGGTGACAAAGCATAGATGGCATCTGTTGCGCTGAATCGGAAGATGGCCTTGTCTTTGTTTATGACAACGAATGTCTGTTTATGGAAAATACAAATTAAAAATATTTAACATATAATATAAAAGGTTACATTCATTTTTTTTCTATTTTACAGCAAAAATTTTATTCTGAAATACATAATTTTCTTGCTGTTAATATTTTTTTCCCAGAATGGTGTCGCCCATTGATGTTGCAGTTACGGTGGGCAGGGCTGTAGATGAGTTTACAGTAATTAGTTTGTTTTACCTAGAACTTAGAATAGGCAATTAACCTGTTTTCTTGTGTTGTCCTCTATTTTTCATTTGTGGTCCCCTATTTTTCTTGTGTCATCCCCTGTTTTTGATAAGAAATATGATGATCTTTTGTGAGAAATCGTTAAGGAATGAATTTACCCACATTTTAGTAAAATTTCAGTACTATAAACCATTTTATGATTTGCTAAGGGGAGAGGTGTACCACAACCTCGCTCCCCCTAACTACGGGCTTGAGCATAAATACGTTTCTGGTAAGTAGGCACACACATTTAACAAAACACATTTAGAAAAACCAAATTGCTACGTAAAAGGAAATATAGCGTAACCAAGAGGTAAAGGATAATAATTAATAATAAATAAAAAAAAAACCAGTGGAAGCAATCAATTCAGAATAGACCCATTTGTATATGTTGGGATTGCATTTATATAATATATATCCCATAGATTATATAATAGATAATAGACAATATATATATCATTAGAATGCTCAAGCCTGTAGGAAAGATACTACCTCCTTGTTGGTTCGCGAAAGGTTTGTAATATCAATCAAGTTTAATGCGGAATGGCGTAGGCGATAATTTTTCTCCACGACTCTGTCTCTTGCGTTGTCAATAAGCTCGGTTGGTGAGCTTCGACAGTGCCACAATATTAGTCCATCAAGCAACTTTTCTCTTTGTCGTCCCCTATCTCTTCTCCCCTTGTTATTCTTCTGCGTTCAGCAACTGTGGTCATGCTATATTGTCAGGCCCGTCGTCATGACGAAGTCCACCGTCTTCTCCAGGTCAGAGCGGCTACCCCATAGCTTTTGGCTAGAGTCTGTATCCTCTGGCCAGGTATGCTGTCTCAGCTCTTTGTATGTTGGGCAGTCCTGAAGTTTGTGTTTTGGAGTCTGGGTTCAACAGGGTAGATCCTCAAACGGTAAAGATGACCCAACAGTCTGCAGTGTCCTGTTTTAAGACGAAATATTGTGGTCTGGTGATATCTTTGGAGGAGATGTATTGCATCATGTTTGCATTCCACTTCCATTTGTTTCTTCCACTTTGCTGTATATGTGTTGTGGATTATTGTTGCGGATATCTAAATGTATTACACCACCATAATGACTTAGATAGTTTTCGGGCAGATACATTAGTACCTTTACTACTCTTTCTTCTCCATGTTTTCTAAAGTCTTCCCATATTACTTGTTCCCATGTCTGTTATATGTAATACACATTCTATACATTCTACATATAAATTTCACTGGTTGTCTGAGAGTGTACACAAACCAACTCCAATTTTATTTTTCATTACTCTAGGTATCCAACAAGTCTTAGTCCCTGTGTAGGTCTTTGCTAATGAGATGTAGCCCCGCAGCGTCATGTCGGCTTTTACTATTAAATCTCATGTGTTCTATTGTCAGTGTCGCTTAATTTTCCAAGATATATATATATATATATATACGTACTTTAATCGGGTTTTTGAGCAGGAAGAGGTACAAGAGACCACATTTTCAACATGAGGTACATAATTGAGAAATGTAGAGAATACAGCGTAGGACTCCATATGCATTTTATAGACTACACCAAGGCGTTTGATTGTGTTAAATATCGCTATATATAGTCCATCATGGAAGACATAAGCTTCCAAACTTCCTTAATACATTTGATTGAAACACTATATCACCAACAACAAGCAGCAGTAAGAGTGGAGAGAGAAACATCAGGGTGGTTCGCTGTACAAAGTGTAGTGAGACAATGACGCACGCTATCCCTTATCTGTAAAATATTTATGCTGAGAAATTAAGGAGAAATGTAAGAGAAGTACTAGAGAAAATGAGTTTCATTCATTAAATATTGATAAAGGGTAATCAAGTTTTGCTAATCACTGAAAACATCTAGTGCATCTTCACCTGTGCTTATGTCATCCATACCCAATCTGTTACATTCCCCCAAAGCCATCTTAACCGTTGAAGAAAGTTTCACAGGTGTGTCCCGTAATATCATATATGCCATCATCTGCAAGCATGACGTATGCAGATGAGACTTGAAGGCGGCTTGCTAACCGATGCTATGAAACATATACAGCATTGGGTTGTCCTGTTGACGTCCACTTCAATCGCACAAGCCATCGCGACGTCCATGATGGTAACGACCTGTAAGGCGTACTTCTCTTACGACGGATGCGTCACGCCCCTGAGAATCGTTTGTATATATATGCATTCGGTAGGCCGCTCTTAAACCATTAAATCTTGGCAATGAATGTCAGTCGCCAGTAGTATGGATGATATGTTGTTCCGTCATTTCTATATTTATCTTGTTTTCACATGTATTTGGGTACGTTTTGTATATTTCCTGTTTGTGTAGTTTCACCTCTGACGTAGTTTCAATCGTTCCGGTCATTCTAATTTTGCTAGGTTATGTAAACGTTAGTTGTGTCGTTTCTGCTCGTCGTTTGTTGCTGCATATGTGTATGTAATCTTAATAAAGGTCGTTTGGTTGAAATGTCGATTTATGTATGCTATTATGTATGTATCCAGTAAGTAATAAAACAATTACTCTGTTTCAATTTAAACGTCTTGGATTCATTTGTGCGCAGTGAGAATATATTATCCATTAAATATTTGTGAGTGCACGATTGAAGAGAAAAGATATACAGACGACACATTCTTTCTTATTACACATCTTGAGGGACTGAAATAGCTAATCGCAACAACAAAGAAATACAGTGAGATTCAACATCTATACTTAAATGCACATACAATTTTTAAAAAAATTATGACAACAGACACAAGACAAATCAAACCAGTAATCAATATAGACAATATCTGGGAGCAAATATAAACATCTCCGGGGACTGTTGAGAACAAAAACAGACTCGCAATTGCAATACTCAAATTAACAGAAATGAGAGAGATGTGACAAAATAGTAATACTGACTATACAATAATTCTTTTAATATTTTGTGTTTTTCCAATGGCAATAAACGGATGCGAAACTTGGACTTCAAACAATATCAAACAGGATAGATTTATTTTAAATAAAGTGCCACAGAAAGGTCAAAAGAATATCATGGACAGAGAAAGGAAAGAATATATACATGTTTAAGTTATTGAAACTAAATGAGGCCTGACTTCTAAATGCAATCGCAAGATGGAATCTACAGTGGGTGACGAAGAAAAAGACCAAGAACACTATAGACTAGACCAGCGACATCGAATAATGTATAAACATGTTTCTGTCCAATGCAGTGCTGTTTGCCCGGAGCATAGAGACGTTCAAAGTATCCACCACAAGACAACATTTCTGGAAAGAATGTGTCATTATATATATATATATATATATATATATATATATATATATACGGATGCATCGAAAACGTTATTTATTTGTACGTTTAGAACATTTGGGTTCATTACAGGTAGAAGTAATAGATTTAAACTTTAACATATTATTCATAGTTAAATTGAGCTTTCGTGATCTCACTGGACTCAGATGAAAAAAGTCGATAGCTCTGTATCGATCTGCGCGCTACGCACTGGAAAGAATATTTTAACTCCTACCATCCCCTGGATTCATTCAAGGGGGCGGGGTTGCTCTCAGTGTGTAGCAGGCAGATAGCTGGATTCGCCATTAGTCTTAACTACTGTGAAATGTGACTTTATCGATATTTCGCTTCGTTAAATAATGCAGGTATTTGTTTCGTTAAAAATGTAACCACTGCTTTCCGTAATGTACCGATATCTACGTACGAATGCGATTTTTCAACCCAGAAAGTTTGCATGTGATGAAGTTCGTCCAGTCCTCTTGTTTTATTAATGTGAAGTTTCTTTCGCATTTCTCGTTCTTCATGTGCAAAATAGTAAATAAATAAATTCTGAATGTATTTTTGTTTAATGTATACACCACGTGTAGACAACTGCTTACTGTTTGTTCTGAAAAGTTTTACTTTTAAAAATACTGCATATTTGATTCAGTGATGCTCCACAAATGTGAGAAACCGTTTAATTTAATTTAAATTCAGCACACGCAGTGGTTGATCTGAAAACATGATGATGTACTGTTGATGGTTGCTGGTATAATATATATATATATTGTTCTTGTTGCTGTAACTGTGGTGCTATGGTGATATGTTGATATGTTACAAATGTCGTTAGTTTATCCATCAACTTCACTATGTTGTATAAAAAGAAAATAGTAGCCATATTTATTGTATCTTTGAACTAAATGTCCAGGCCGCACTCAAACACGATTTATTCACACCAACACAGTTTCATTTGTGCATACTCTCTATATACACACACATTCTTTTTGCACTCACATAACCCTCACCCACTTGCACATTTTCCTTCTATTCATGCACACGCACATACTGCGTATTGCCACTCATACCCACTCTCTCTATTACACACACTACGTGCTATTCAAACCTACTCATTTCATTTACACGCAACCGAATATTCTTTTATTTATTACCCTGTTTCAAATGCACACACTTTCCTTGTACACACATATAGTCATCACACATATAGAAATCTTGCATTATTTTTATTCATATACACTTCTGGTATTCGCACAAATACACATCTTGCATTATTCTGTTCATATACACTTCTGGTATTCGCACAAATACACATTTTGCATTATTCATACATGTACAAATCTTGTATTATATTGTTTCTACAAACTTGCTGTATTCACACATATACAAATTTTGCAATATTCTGTTTCTACAAACTTCTTGTATTCGCACAGATGCAAATCTTGCATTATTCTATTTCTACACACTTCTTGTCTTCACACATGTACAAATCTTGTATTATATTGTTTCTACACACTTGCTGTATTCGCACATATACAAATTTTGCAGTATTCTGTTTCTACACACTTCTTGTATTCGCACAGATGCCAATCTTGCATTAGTTTGTCCAAACAGACGTCTTGTATTCACACATATACATACTGTTATACTGTTATTATGTGCACTCATAATCTCTTTACTGTCTCATTGAAACGCATACACCCACACTCATTCACAGTTTCATATTTAATCACTTTGTACCACATTTATTCACTGTGTGTACCACATTTATTCACTGTGTGTACCACATTTATTCACTGTGTGTACCACATTTATTCACTGTGTGTACCACATTTATTCACTGTGTGTACCACATTTATACACAGCGTAACACAATCATTCATCGTATAACACATTTATTCACTGTGTAACACATTTATTCACTGTGTAACACATTTATTCACCGTGTAACACATTTATTCACCGTGTAACACATTTATTCACTGTGTAACACATTTATTCACTGTGTAACACATTTATTCACTGTGTAACACATTTATTCACCGTGTAACACATTTATTCATGTATCAACTTATTTACCCACAGCATCATTCCTCTTACTTTATGATTATGATAGTATTCGTCTAAATCTTCCAGCGGCTTCCCGAAAAATTCTGGTGGAACATCCTCAAGGGAGGGAGGTAGTTTTCTCCCAGCCTCCAATTTGGGGTTAGGTTTAAGATTCTTCTCATGATGGCTAGCTTCATCACCATCTCCATCTTCCTCATCTGATTCTTGCTGAGTATTTTCTGCATGCTGGGAGAAAGACCAGGAGATTGATCATAATAAGAGCAAATAAAATGAAATATTTTCAGATCAATTTTGTACGCGCGAGAGGAAAATAATAATAAAAATATATACAATGGTTTAAGACATACAGGAGAGAGAGAGAGAGAGAGAGAGAGAGAGAGAAACAGAGAGAGAGAGGGGGGGGTTAGTGAAGACATAACAAATCTTATGATATAAGATAATGGTGCTCAATATTCTAGTGGAAATGAGAATGAGATAGAGATTAGAGAGAGAGAGAGAGAGAGAGAGAGAGAGAGAGAGATGTTAGGATGCGATGATATAAAGCAGGGTAAACATGTTGGTTTGGTATGTGGGTTGTGAATAAGAAGGCATTTGATGTGAAACACTTCTTTCAACCCCGTCGTGAATTAAATTTGGTTATAAAGCAGGTAATTAAACAGGTATTATTGTTCGGGTTGCTGTTAAATCCCACAAAGGGTTAAAGTGTCCAAGACTAGTTGCTGAACTTGAATGTGTCATACTGAAAGGCATATATTTCGAAGTCAAGAAATAACAAGCCTCCTTCTTAGAGGAAGTCTATGTACGCATTTAGAAACCATGGTTTATCATCGTGTATACAGCCGCACATATACAATTATTCAGATATTCAGTAGCATCAATATTGGATAATTTTAGACCACACATTGATGAGTGTATAGCTTCAGTTCGGTCAAAATATTAGAGTAAAATTAACAGATTAGTACATAAATTGAGCACACATACAAATATACACACATTGATATATAACGAGAAGAGAATGCATACATGATAACAGTAGAAATGATAACTAGAGAAATTAGAAAGTCAAATGCAGAAGAGGAAGAAGAGAATATCATTATATACACAAGAAGCAAGTAATTTTGAGCAAATAATGTTTGAATGAGTGCGATGTGGAAAATATTAATTGATATTCGCATAATATGAAGATATAGCTCTAGTTCCCTTGTTTTATAGTCTTCTTTCTGTCCTCATGTACCTTTCGGTGTTGAGGGGGGAGTGAGTGTACGGTCTTTTGCCCTTCTGTTTGCCTCTTCCGCTGTTATATTTCCGAGTGTCTCTAATACACTATATATCCACCTTTTACGAGGGCGTCCAATAGGTCGACTGTTTTCGTATCGTTTATTAAGTGTTTTTTGGATAATACTTTGCTCTTTCTGTCTGGTTATGTGGCCGTACCATTTAACTTGTTGTTTCTGTATGTATTCTATTGCTGACTTGATCCTTAATTGTTTCCTTCTTCTGCAACATTCAGAAATCTGATGGTCATTAAGCTGTGTGTTGTTAATTTCTTGTATCTTACACCAGGTTTCATGATGATGACATGTAAAAATACATTCGTTATCAAGGTCGCTAACAGAAGCTCTACAAAGACTCTGTAAAGACCTCACCAAAAGGTTTCGGCATGAGCCATAATACATAGAAGCTGCACGAATCCTAGCTACATATCACTCTACAATTTTTCAAGAAAAGCATATTAATTAAATAGTGGTAATCATGTGTGATGGATGAACAACAGTATCGTCAAGGGGTGTTCATAAAGTACGTCAACAATAAGGGGAAGGTGGTCCACAAATTTCACAGCTGTTGACAAGTGGGTGGGAGTTGACAAAAGTTGACGTCAACAATATTGTTTTTTTCTACACCAAACAAGTAGTTTGAAACATTTTTCTTAAAAAGGAAACACTTTATGTGTTTATTTTTGTAATTTTTTCTATCTATTTAGGGATTGAGTGTGTTGGGGGGGGGGGGGGGGGTATTTAAAATGTTTTGACAAAATTAAGCAGTTTCATGTGTTCTTAACAAGTGTTGTTAAGGGGAATGCAAGGATAAATATGGCAAAAAAATTTTGACAACTTATGTATCGCCCACAAATCTCTTTATCTACTAAAAACATTTCAAATAATTTATATCAGAAAGGAAACAATTTTATAGACACACGTAAGTATCACGTTATAGAGAACTAGACACTCTTAAGTCTCATTTTGTAGAGAACTAGACACTCTTTAAGTCTCATGTTGTAGAGAACTAGACACTCTTAAGTCTCATTTTGTAGTGAACTAGACACTCTTAAGTCTCATGTTGTAGAGAACTAGACACTCTTTAAGTCTCATGTTGTAGAGAACTAGACACTCTTTAAGTCTCATGTTGTAGAGAACTAGATACTCTTAAGTCTCAAGTTGTAGAAAACTAGATACTTTTAAATCTCAAGTTGTAGAGAACTAGACACTCTTAAGTATCATAATATAGAGAAATATACACTCTTAAATCTCATGTTGTAGAGAACTAGACACTCTTAAGTCTCAATTTGTAGTGAACTAGACACTCTTAAGTCTCATGTTGTAGAGAACTAGACACTCTTTAAGTTTCATGTTGTAGAGAACTAGACACTCTTTAAGTCTCATGTTGTAGAGAACTAGACACTCTTTAAGTCTCATGTTGTAGAGAACTAGATACTCTTAAGTCTCAAGTTGTAGAAAACTAGATACTTTTAAATCTCAAGTTGTAGAGAACTAGACACTCTTAAGTATCATAATATAGAGAAATATACACTCTTAAATCTCATGTTGTAGAGAACTAGACACTCTTAAGTATCTTGTTGTAGAGAACTAGACACTCTTAAGTCTCGTATTATTAAATATGATAATTAACGGAATGAAGATGTGAAAAATGAGATATATAGAAACTTACTTTAGCAGCTTCTTCTTCTGCGATGCGACGTTCGATGTTAAATAATGATTCCCTCGTAAAAGGGCGGAATGGTGTCCATTCTACAAAGTCCTCCTCCATTCTGCTCTGTTACAAGCGATCTGGTGACATTCATGTTATTTTATCAACACGTACATGATTGAAGGATAAGTAATTAGAAGCTGCACTATTTAATAATCAGTTATTTAATGTGTGTAATTTCGTTTCATGAGAATACCATGGACTGCCAGAAAAACTAATGTAGAGGTGTTAAAAGAGTCAAATGCGAAACGGACCTTAGTCAACAATATAAGAAAAAGGCAAGCTTCTTTTTTTGGCCACTTCATGAGATAGGCAGGTTTAGAGAACATAGTCACAACAGGCAAAATTGAAGGCAACAAGGACGAGGGCGACAACGTGAGAAAATATTAGACAGTTTGACAACCTGGCACGGCAAGGAAAAAACAACGACTTTGATACATACTACTGTGGACAGAGAGCTGTGGAGAGCCATGGCCCTCTACGCCAGCCGGCATGGCACCTGATGATGATGAATTTTTTTTCCTGACTATCGATGTTGCCCAAAAACAGCTCATATAAAGAAGCAGGGTTCTGTCACCCAAGGGTACAAGATTCCTTTCTTACAGAGATGTGTTCGCTGGCTGCAAACTCGTCGATATATGTATAATTTACCCATTTCTTTTGGTGATAAATGCAATGGTAAGAGTCAAAACACAGATACTGTTTGGTGATGGATTTGAAGACGATCATAGATGGACGAGGCGAAATTAACAGGTCAAATCTCATATCCATGACGAGTTTGGCGACGTTGCATTAATAAGGGGCTTCGCTTCCATAGAAGTCTAATTCGAGTATCTCAGTTGACCACCACGGTACATAGATAAGAAAGTAGGCCTGAAATTTAGGTACACAGTGGGAAATGAAGTTGTCTTTCTATATGTGGAAGGACTTGCCAACTGCGAAGCGCCTCGTCCTGCGATAAATTCACAATGGACAACCGAGGCAACGAATCAGCTCGTCTCATGACATAGACCTCTTCAGAAGATTTCTTCACTAGGCATTGCATGTATTATGTCGAAGGCTGAATTCTCCTGGGTATTAAAAAAAGCTATGAAGAAGCAGCCTTCACTGCACATACGAAGTAAGAACTAATCACTGGTATCTTCTGGGGATCAAAACGAACAAACATATTGACCCCTCTGAATAGAAAGCTCCTTCAATAGGCATTGAACTTAACCGAATGCTGAAGTCTCCTGGGTATGAACGCTCAGAAAAACCACCCAAGTGCACATAGGAAGTAAGAGCTAATCGCACCCAATTCATGGGGTTCTCAAATAAACAAACAAACATAGAGCTTTGACTCTTGACCAGCAATGCCAGTTTGGAAAGTTAGCCTTTTCAAATTGTGATAGATTTCAATAAAAGTGTTTTGAATAGATGAACAATGGTGTAGGAAGTTGTCGTCTAGAGTGATATAGTCATATACACCGATGTCGAATATGCTGTACCGGTTATAATATTATTTAACTCTCATGAGATCTGGATTGATTGTTATGACCTTATCATCCCAAATGCGCTATACATCTTAGATCTGCAAACGAGTATTGTAGGTATCCAGGGAATTAGTAAATAAAGGAATACAAGTTCCAGTGTCGGGTAATAACCCTAAACAGGAGAAAGGTGGCTGGGGTAACACAGGGAAACTATAAAAATAGACAAAAATAGGTATAAGTGTTACCAAAATAAATTGGTAAAACAACCTAACAACGAGACACAGTGACCAACGACGTTTCGACTGAAAGGCCTTCAACAGGATAAAAAAAGACTGCAGTAATCAATTCTTACATAGAGATACACATGGCTGTGATAGGAAGCAGAGAAAAGGAGTGAAGGATGAATAGCGAATGGATGACGGAGGAAGCAAAGATAAGGCAACATGACAGGGGAAAAGAGTGTGTAACGGGAAGATAGTGGTAAGTAAGGAGGGGAAACTATAGAAAAAAGTGAAAATCAATGATATAATGTAAGTAAAATAAAATAAATTTAAGATATTTATCTCGATAACACTTGTGGGTGAAAAGGAAGTATGAAACCGAGATTCAAGGTTTAATAGCAGAGAGTGGCCAAATTCCCGCCCGTCGAAGGACGCGGGGGCGAGAAAGGTATCCCCAGACAATAAGAGGCAATATGTGTATCTGGTCGCCAGAGTTTGCTCTTCAATTGTACATTTATTTATGAGTATATATAATTTATTTAAACTGGGCCCTGGTCTTGCAAAAAATAATTGTTTTACCAGGCCGAGGTCTCGCAAAATTTGAGAATCACTGACGTATTTGACTAAATGAAATGCCAGGTGTCACACAATTTATTGATAATAATTATTGAAACACAAACCTATCATGTATATGATTTGCTATTCAACATCATTTGTACTCACTAATACACTCAGTCGCATAGACAGTGCCATGTGGAGGATTCGGCTTATAAATCTCGATTTCGAAGTTTGACGGATAGTTGCACATTCGACCGAGTTGGATTAGTGAAATGGACTCAAATTCCACTCTACAATGAACCAAGAAGCTTGACTATATGGTTTTATCTGGAGTGTTGGGGGGATCCAGGAAAGTGTTCTAAGTATAAAATAAAACTACGAATACACTTTTTCATTAAACGTGATGACTGGATTACCAGAACCGCAACCTCCAATATTTTTTATGGTTCTTATATAACCAAAGGTGGGTACCTTACCATGAGAGGTACATATTACTTAACCTTTCCAGTGCAAAAAAATACAAGAGTTATATCGCTCATAACTCATGAGAATCAAAACACATAAGGCATAAAACAAGAGTTGATTGATATGGTGGTCACATTAAGCTACGAGTTATCTACAAAAACAACATTAGTTGTAAAATAGAGACTAGATTCCTGTGGCATCCTGGAATATGAAAAAGCAGAAAAATTAGCAAAAATTGAAGGTAACCTTACTTAGTTCCACAAGAAACAAAGATTCTGCTAAAATAGTATATTCGACATCAGTGGAAATAAATGTAAACTATAAGACATGAACAAGACAACGCCAATAAAATATTCAAAAAGAAAAAAAACTCTAAAACTTGGTTGTTTTATGGAAACGACCAGGTCAAGCTATTTCCGTTAAGAACATGACTCTGCCAATTAATAGTCCACATAGAATCTGCGTCAGTTACTACAGGACCACATCTATGGAGCAATAATACATATACCATAACTTATACTATAGGACCTCATCTATGGAGCAATAATACATATACCATAACTTATACTAGAGGAATGTCGCAGTTTCGATGCTCACAGAGAGACAGTCTGGACCACTGAAGCTTTTCTGCAAACCAAAAATTGGGTCGAAAGCAAACCGCTGCATACATGACCAATATCTGGCTTAATGTATAGTCATTGATGGCAGAATAAGAAGAGGAAGAAAAAGGCAACAGAATAAACGTCAGGAAAAAGAAGCGATAGTCATCTCTCTCCAAGAAGCAAAACGTTTCATTAAATGCAACATTACAAATACAATTTCATATTGAATTTCAATATTTTGTCTTGTGATAACATTGCGTTGCAAAATGCATCGAAATGTTTTGTCTATGTGAGAACATGAGATGGGAAGAACATTTGGATGTTTTGTCTCTGTGATAACGAGATGTGAAATACATTTAGAGGATTTGTTTCTGTGATAAAATGATATGGAATATACATCTAAACGTATTCTCTGTGATACGATAACATGAGATAAGACATACATACAAATGTTTGTCTCTGTGATAACATACGATGGGCGCACCGTTAGATGGTTTGTTTCTGTAATAACATGAGATAGGAAATAAATATTTATCTCTTTGATAAAGTGAGATTGGAAATACGTTTAAATGGGTTGATTCCTTAGGTGACGCAGCACACTATGACAAACTTGTGAAGGGGTAGTAACACGTGGTTGGCCACTCTGAAGCCTATCCGGGCACTGTCAGTGGTTCCGTAACGTTCATTGAGGCGTACAATAGTGCTGTGGTGACAATCCACCGTCCTGGCAATGGCCCGCGGGCACACTCCTGTCTCCAACATAACAATGGCTCGAAGGCGGCCGTTTTTAGATAGTCGTGGCATTTCAAGCACATGCACTGGGTATTGTATCTCAGCGTCCATTTTAGAGTGAATATACTGAGACAACGCCTACCAATTTTCGGGGTCAGAGCTGCTGCGAATCGTGTTTCACATGTAATTTTCATTGTTCTCGTGTAGTCTGTACACAAACCCGCAAGTTGACTTATGCACTTTTCATTCCGGTAGCCATTTTCTCTCTACCTCATGGCAAACACAGGGAAAATTCATTCTCAGGCTTTTTCTCAGCTTCTCGGCAACAGTATATATAATATTGGTACGTTTTTACTGTGATTCGGTATATAATGATATTATTACAGAATATTTTGCTTCAGAAAACTAACTGAAGTGAAAATAAATAGGACTATATACCTCTAAGAATGTTGTCCAAATTTGTGTCTGCACAACGTTTTGGTAAAAAAAATGTTCTTGGCAAATTCAAATACATACAAAATATACAATTCATGTATCGTCTTGAAATATTCAAAGATCCATCGAAAATATCTAGCATTACAAAGAAATAACTAACACAAAAAAGTTACCAACATAACTAGTCCAATCGGTTTGTTGTTAAAAGAAAACAACTACACCGTGTAATATAGGGACTATACTATGGGTTATTTATAGATGTACTCACCAGCATTCTGTTGTTCGTCTCTAGTGAGTGATTGTAACATCTACCACATAGTTTCTACAGCTAGTTCTGTGAAAGATAAAATGATATAATAATTATTGCAATGAATGATAGACTAAAAATTCAAGTCAATAAATCAAGTAATGAATATGGGCTTGATATAAATATAAAAAAAACCCACAAAAACCATGGTAATCAGCAAAGACATAGAAGAACAAGAGCTAAACATAAACATACATGGAGAGAAACTACAACAAGTAAAACAATATCAATATCTTGGACACATAGTCACAAATAATGACAGATGTGAAACAGAAGTTCAAAGGAGAATAGGAATGGCTAAAAGTACCTTCAATGACATGAGGAAAATATGAAAATCTAAACAAATTACAAACAAGTTAAAAATAAGAATGATAAAATGCTACATCTACTCTATATTAATGTATGGCTCAGAAACATGGACACTAAATAAACAATTAGAAGACAGAATTGATGCCTCTGAGATGTGAGTATATAGAAGAATAGGAAGAACATCATGGAAAGAGAAGAAAACAAATAAAGAGGTGCTAAAGACACTTAATATGAAGAAAGAACTACTAAGAGAAATAAAGATCAGGCAAAAAAAATATTTTGGTCACATTAAAAGACATGATACCTTATTGAAGACCTTACTTGATTGCAAAGTCAAAGAGATGTGAGCAAGAGGTAGGCAAATATATAAGTGGGAGAGTAACATCACATGATGGACAGGTTACAGTCTAGCAGAATGCACCACCAAGAAAAGAGACAAAGGATGTTGGAGATCCGTTGCAGCCAACCTTCGTTGCAGAGACGGCACTTGATGATGATTATAATCCCTGTGGTATGTGAACTGGTAGGAGATACGCATGAATATAATTAAATTGATAAAAGTAACGAGTATCAAAAATAATAGTGTAAAATAATTTTTACATTTTATATGTAAAAATTACTGTAATCTCGTCATGTAATCATATTTCTGTGCTTCTATCAAATAATATTTTTTTCTCCAGATTTGTCAGTTTCTAACACATTGATTGCATGTAGTTTCCACTTAATTGTGTGGTCTATTCTGTGTTTGTTTCTCCCTATCTTGATGAAAGATTTTTTGGTTGAAAGGTCGATCCTAAGTTTCACTTAAAAAATTGATCATCATCATCAGCAGGTGCCATGCCTGCTGGCGTAGGCGGTCATGGCTCTCCACAGCTCTCTGTCCACAGTAGTATGTATCAAAGTTGTTTTTGTTTCCTTGCCGTGCCAGGTGGTCAAACTGTATAATATTTTCTCACGTTGTCGCCCTCTGTCTCTGTTGCCTTCAATTTTGCCTGTTGTAACTATGTTCTCTAAACCTACCTGTCTCATGAAGTGGCCCAAAAAAAAAGAAGATTGCCCTTTTCTTATATTTGTTGATTAAGTTCCGTTTCGCATTTGACTTTCAACACCTCTACATTAGTTTTTTCTGGTAGTCGATGGTATTCTCAGCATTCTTCTGTAGAACCACATCTCTGTTGCCTCTAATTTCCCACTTTCCAGCTTGTTTATTGTTTAAGACTCGCACCCATATGTTAAAATTGATAGTTGAGAGGAAAGGGCAGTCAATAAGAAAGTGTTCGTGTTTTCAGTTTGGATGAGAGCAGTGATTGCTAGTATGTGTGCCTCTTTCTATCAATGCTGTCACTTCGTCATGTTCTTGCTCTTCTTCTCCGAATCCCAACTTCACTCGCTGTGCGCGACTTCACCGTTTCATCGTTTTTCATTTAAGTTTGAACTCTTAGACTATTCCACATCTCTTACCAATATTTAACGTCTCCATGATACTGTACTTATACTTGCTGTTCTCCATTCCACTCTCTCTGCGAGACATATAGATATGTTTGCTTTTCAATTATACAAGTTTGGTTTATATTCCCCATCTCACCAATTGTGTGTTTCCATGTAGTTTCGTCTCTTGCCTTCCTTATTGATGTAATTTTGCTTGTCCACTGTTAAATTATAAATATTGGTTGTCGTCCTTAGCCGTGTCTATTATTATTTTTTATACACACAAATCAGATAAATTGAACTAACATCCGAGGATGAAAGGAGGGCTCGTTACCATCAGAGGAAAACATATTTCTTTCGCACTTTCATCCATTATTTTTTCTTCCTGTTGATTGCTTTTAATCGGGACTTCTTTTGTGCCTGTATGTAACTCAATATCTGTTGTTGACGAAAGGCATAATTATGAACACTTTGGTTAGTATTACGACAACCGCTTTAAGTTTTCCAGAAGATCTGGTACTCATTTCCTTAAGATGTATTCTCGCAGGAGCCGCATCTAATAAAATAAATATTAAAGTGGAAATTCTAACGAGAACCACAAGACTAGCGAGTCAGCGCACTGGCAACTGAATTACTGTTGTTCTTGTTAATATTAGCAACATACTTGTTATTAATTATTTAGCAGAATCGACATCAGAGCACGTATTTAACACGCATTTAACCTTATATTAACTAATGTGTCGTTCTGTGGATGTTGAAATGCATGTCAAGAAAACACTTGGTAGACAGTGCTCAGAACTAAGACACATATATATGTAGTTTGAATGTAAACATCTAGATGTGGATTACACTTAACTGTTGCCGTACATTAGCTCCGTACATTAGCTCATTAGCTCTGTTCCTACATTTTGGCTGCTGCCTTTGCCTTTAAGTTCTGTTGTAGTATATTACCATTCAACCTTAGCTCACTCTTCTTACTTTTTACGCTACAACATACGCTGTACGATTTTGCTGCAAAATAATACTAAGATAACAACAGAAGTTCACACTATGGTTGCTGTTGCCCGAAGCGTTTTTTTATAGTGTTATACATTCTTTTTAAAATTGCGATCTTTTAAAAGTCAATTATCAGTGGTAATTACATTAGGTAATCTAGCCTTTGTTATTAAGAACATTTTATATCGCTACTGTGTCAGCAAGTTTCTTCTTCTCCTGTTAGTAAGTATTAGTTTTCCTGTGTGTTGGTAGTTTTTCGTAATGTATACATTTTGTGGAGAGACATTTTTGTGGTCACTTATGACCTTCACCTGTACAGTTCTGCGCTCAAATCCCAAATAGCATTACTGATCTTGGCTGATCCGACCTTGTTCTGTACTTTTCTTTGGCTGGCTACACAAAGAAGTTAAAGATTTGTTGTGTTTCGGTATAACCAAGTACAACTTGCTGTGCTAGTGATGGTATGTTGTGTTTCGGTATAACCAAGTACAACTTGCTGTGCTAGTGATGGTATGTTGTGTTTCGGTATAACCAAGTACAACTTGCTGTGCTAGTGATGGTATGTTGTGTTTCGGTATAACCAAGTACAACTTGCTGTGCTAGTGATGGTATGTTGTGTTACATATTTATTGTGCTTCAGTATAACCAAGCATAGCACAACGTAATCTATACTAGTGATGGTATGTTGTGCTACATATTTATTGTGCTTCAGTATAACCAAGCATAGCACAACGTAATCTATACTAGTGATGGTATGTTGTGTTACATATTTATTGTGCTTCAGTATAACCAAGCATAGCACAACGTAATCTATACTAGTGATGGTATGTTGTGTTACATATTTATTGTGCTTCAGTATAACCAAGCATAGCACAACGTAATCTATACTAGTGATGGTATGTTGTGTTACATATTTATTGTGCTTCAGTATAACCAAGCATAGCACAACGTAATCTATACTAGTGATGGTATGTTGTGCTACATATTTATTGTGCTTCAGTATAACCAAGCATAGCACAACGTAATCTATACTAGTGATGGTATGTTGTGCTACATATTTATTGTGCTTCAGTATAACCAAGCATAGCACAACGTAATCTATACTAGTGATGGTATGTTGTGCTACATATTTATTGTGCTTCAGTATAACCAAGCATAGCACAACGTAATCTATACTCTAGTGATGGAATATTGTTGTGTTACATATTTATTGTGCTTCAGTATAACCAAGCATAGCACAACGTAATCTATACTAGTGATGGTATGTTGTGTTACATATTTATTGTGCTTCAGTATAACCAAGCATAGCACAACGTAATCTATACTAGTGATGGTATGTTGTGTTACATATTTATTGTGCTTCAGTATAACCAAGCATAGCACAACGTAATCTATACTAGTGATGGTATGTTGTGTTACATATTTATTGTGCTTCAGTATAACCAAGCATAGCACAACGTAATCTATACTAGTGATGGTATGTTGTGTTACATATTTATTGTGCTTCAGTATAACCAAGCATAGCACAACGTAATCTATACTAGTGATGGTATGTTGTGTTACATATTTATTGGGCTTCAGTATAACCAAGCATAGCACAACGTAATCTATACTAGTGATGGTATGTTGTGCTACATATTTATTGTGCTTCAGTATAACCAAGCATAGCACAACGTAATCTATACTAAAGTCCGTTCAGATTCGTTTGCCGAGATGTTATGATTTATAATTCAAAAAGTTCTTGATGATTTCACATGAATTTTGGCATTCGTTGTTAAAATGTCCATGTCGCGAAAACATATGTGTTACTTGATGTCTAGCTGTAACGGTTATTTGAAAGCGGCGAATTCTTTTGATGTTTGCCCATGTAAATATTATTTCGACCATAAACAAAATATTTTACAGTAATCTAGTGCAATGATGACCCATAGGCGTGTCCACAAAATTTTACATGGTGGCAGGTGTAAAAAAATTTAAAATATATCTTTTGTTCGTAGAGTCAATTTGATATTGTTCCATGCTCTTGGTGTGAGTTTCACAAATGTTGTCGCTGCCTTTGAAATAAGTACATATATTTCTTCATGTAAGGAAATTTTGTCTGTAATAGTTGATCCAAGATATCTGAACTTCTGTATTGAATCAAGCGGGCTAATTTTTATAAGTAATGGTTGATGGTTTGCTTATAACATTTTTTTGAATTGCTTGGGTGGTATTGAGCAATGAAATGTTTTACAAATCAACTTGTAAATTTTGCAAATCAAACTTTTTTTAGTGTAGACTTAATCAGAGTAATGATCATTCATAATCAGACGAGTCAAATAGGTCGATTACTGTTTTCGGCTGAACAAACAACAAACCTTCCTTTTTCCAATATTCCTCTTCTTGGCGTAACACATGATCCTCACATTTCACCCAGTAGTCTTTATGTATATTTGATAGAGCCTGATTTGTAAGTGTCTCAATATCACATAATTTGAAAGTTGTATTTGTAGATGCTACGTGTCCTTTAACTTTTGCCCAAATTAGCTCTATAGGATTTAAGTGTGCATGATATGGAGGTAGTCTCAAACATCTATGACCATGTTCTTCAATTAACTTGTCTATTTTAAATATCTTTGTTCGTTGTGTCTGTTTTACAAGGTTAAGCAATTTGGGTTTCAAGTACCTGTCGGTAACTGGTATGTGTTCTTTTATGAGCCACGTTTTGATTGCATCTTTTGTACTTGATGATGTTGGGATTCTATCTTCTACGTTCACTACGTTATGGTATGAAGCATTGTCCATTATCAGACAAGAATGTCTATCTAATATTGGAAGAATACTTTTTTCGATCCAGTCTTCGAATATGTGCCCATTCATTTCGGAGTGGTAGTCTCTATTGTCAATGGATTTTGAAATGAAAATTAGATGAGCATTCTGCAACAACCCATTATGTCTGCTACCTGCATGAGCAACTATCAAACGTTGCCCTTTACTACTTGGTACTGATCTTTTAATACTTCCATCTGCTAACTGCCATTCCTTTTCATTTGTATGATGAGCGTTGATCCAAGTTTCATCTAAATACACAATATCATAACCATTCTCGCGCATTCCCTTCACTTCACGTAAATACTTGCTTCTAAGAGCTACCAGATGTGGCTTTTCACAAATAATGTTTTTTCCACCAGCATACTTTCTAAAGGTGAAGCCTGCATTTCTTACAGTTTTCCATAATAAAGTTTTTGATATTTCAATGTCGTTATTAGTTTTCAGCCAAATCTTCAACTTTCTAAGTGTCACTTCTTCGTTTTTATCAAACATTCTACATATTTCTCTTTTTACTAGGTCCTTATCGAAACTGTCTATCTTTTCTTTCCTTCCTTGCTTTCGTGAATTTGTTGGCAATAAATATCCGCTTGCTTCCACTATTCGATCAAATGAACGTTTACACAAACCTAAAATATGCATTGTTCTCTTCTCAGGATTTGATAAAGAACAATAAAGATGTCCCTTTTTACGCTCTCTGCAGAAGTATTGATAAATCTTTATAGCAATGTTATGCTCAGTAAAATATTTCGCTTTCAGATTCATTCTCACATAGACTTGCAGAAGGTAATATGCTTAGTGCCGCCTACTTTCTGTAAATATTGAGACGTGCCTCTGACTTGTGACTTGAAATCGAGTCAATATCCGTTTTTGATTTCACATAATTCTAAGTTCAGGAAAAATAATATTTGGTGCTAAACGGGAATTTCCATATGTAACATTGCTTTATACAAATGTACAGTGGAAACAACTACTTTTAGAACGGTGCACATTCTACCGTGAGGGTCATGCCTTTATATTTAATAATCAGCTGTGAGATGTAAGCATCTACATAATCCAGCGGTTGTTTATAATTTAGATTAACTTTTTTTTAATATAGGTTAAATAAGGTATCTTTGATACTGGATCACATTTCTTTGATAAAAAAATATTTCTATAGCGACATTATTATTCTAAACCTAACTTCAAATGATCAATCCAAAAGAACAATACGTTTTTGATAAAAATAATTTAACATCTCGGCAAACGAATCTGAACGGACATAGTGATGGAATATTGTTGTAGTATATCTAATGTGACTTGTTTGTGAGATGATATAGTGATCTAAGTATATTGTGTTACAGCTTCGTTTGCACGTTTTAACCTAGCACTTCTGATTTTGGCATCTATTTTGATATGGTATACATCCTACAACTCTTTCTATACAGACCTACCTATGTATCAAATCATCGTCGAGACGGTACAGGATCCAATCATACCCTTCATCAAGTGAACCCATTTCCTTTCAGACGTAAAATAACAATTTTCTGTTGAGTTTATTGATGTTCTCTCACTGTTGTTTATGCAATGCTGCCCATGGGAGACAATTTATTTCCACCACCCACGGAGAACATATCAGTTGAATGTACACAAGGAAAAAAAAAAGACACCAATAGAAAGCGACAGAGAGGAGGGATTCGTTTAGAGAATTAGATTATAGTGAACGACACAAGAGATTAATAAAATATAATTTAAAAAACCGACATAAAGTTTTGCAAAATAAACATTTCTCTCAATTTCTCGGATTTCGCTGGAGTTCTCACAGAGAAAAGGACATCAAAGACGGGAACACAGTGAGAAAAGATTCACAAAAATAAGGATATACTAATATAAGACATTTGGAGAGCTGACATCATTAGAACAAGACAGTAAACGTTGAAATAGACTTGGTAATCCGAAATAAGCGGAAAGTTAAAGGTAAACATGTAAATAGAGAGGTGTGCAGATGAATTATATATATATATATAGAGAGAGATAGAGAGAAAGAGAGAGAGCGAAAGAGAGATGTGTAGATACACACACACTCACACACACACGCACACAAATGCGCGCACGCAGACACACAAATATATATGTAGATGAATAGACGAATATCATTAGCAGGGTCGTAGATACGTCTCGATACGATGGGTTTAATCTTAAAAAGGTAATTCGCACATTTGTTTTGAAATTCCTCTTTTGATTAGGTTTTATTATGACCTTTTTTGCAGAAAACCTTATAGCGGGGTGGGTATTACCCACCTTTTCCCTAAGTTCCTAGTATTTAAAGAAAGTCACATTGTGGTTTCTTGAAGGAAGTGAGTTGAATCCCTCACCCAAGCCTCCCTATCTACGTCGGTGTAGTTGCTATCTACTGGAATAGTACTGACTTTTAGTACTAGGAATATGGAAAAATAGCTACTAACCCCACCCCCCGCACTACTAACAAAACGAACTATTTTACAAGATGAAGACAAGTCTCGTGTAAACTACGCAATGACACACACAAATGAGATAATGGCTCTTTTATATTGTGTAAGCAAAAGTGATTACAAATAGAAGAAAACGCCCTTTCCTAATGATGACATATTAACTGCTATTATCATATCGTTACACACATGCTAGAGAATTTGAGCATCGATAATAAGGATTTAAGAATAATCAAGAACATGTACTGGCAACAAACAGCAACAATAAGAGTAGGAAATCAATTTGGCCATTCTCAACAAATAAAACAAGGAGTTAGAGAGGGATGTGTACTTTCACCAGACCTGTTCTCTTTATACAGTGAAATCATAATGCGTGCAATAGTTGATATTCCAGGAATAACAGTGAGAGGACGTAACATAAATAATTTGAGATATGCGGATGACACCTTTCTGATTGCAAAAAGTGAGGAAGATCTTCAACATTTAATTAGTGTAGTAGTCACAGAAAGTAAAGAGAAAGGCATCTTCCTAAATGTCAAGAAAACAGAAGTAATGGTTATTTCAAAGAAACAAAATATCACACCTTGCAAGATCAAAGTGAAGGATATAGTTTTAAAACAGTTCCAGCAATTTAAATATTTAGGTACAATTATAACAGCAGAAGGAGGAGTTCAACAGAAATAAGAAGCGGAATAGGACAGGCAAAAACTACATACAGAAAAATATATTGTGTAATATGACATTGTCATTAGAGATGAGAAAGAGAGTTATGCAGTGCTATATAACTCCTATACTAACATATAGGTGTGAGTCTTGGACAATAAACAAACATAACAGTGGGAAATTAGAGGCAACAGAGATATGGATATACCATGGACTGCCAGAAAAATTAATGTGGAAGTGTTGAGTGAGTCAAATGCGAAACTGACCTTAATCAATAATATAAGAAAAAGACAGTCTTCATTTTTTGGCCACTTCATGAGACAGGCAGTTTTGGAGAACATAGTCACAAAAGGCAGGATTGAAGGCAACATAGACAGAGGGCGTCAACGTAAGAAAATATTAGACAGTTTGACAACATGACACGGCAGTGAAACAACAACGATCTTGATACATAATACTGTAAACAGAGAGTTGTGGAGAGCTACGATCATCTACGCCAGACGGCATGACACCTAATGATGGTGATCATATCGTAAAAAAAAAAAGTCGCACGAAATCACGAAATAAATACAATTATTCTAACCTAATTATTTAAAAAATTCGATAATTTACATGTGTATGTGTATTTCAAAATTTCAAAACTTCTCTGGTTATATAATTCTATAATAAACATTTATTATATATCGACATCTTTCTGGAATATTTTTGCGTAACTGATTTCAAACGCAGTGGAAGCGACACGACCTCACTGTGGCCTCAATATGTTGCTGTTTTCAGAAGGCCATTATATAAAAACTAGCTTGATCATTCCCGAATTGAAACACTCTCATCAGGAATAAAGAAATTCCGAATATCATTAGCGTTTCCTTCCGATCTCGTGATGCCAGAATTACTCTCATTTCCACTAGTGTGTTGATGCCAAGGTTTAGAACACTGTTTCTCATACTCTTTCCTGACACCGGCCCCTTCCGTATCTATTTTGTAAAACAACCAATAAGAGCCGTAAATGAATCTTCGGTAGGGGAAAGGCATGTCTTATTTTTCTGTTGGATTTTGGTGACTTTTCTATTAATTCACAAATGGTCACTTAACTTGGATGTCTTCATCCAGGAATAGTTAAAGTCATTGAATCCGGATTTTAAATAATCTTCCAAAAATTGTGCCAAGTTTCAGATTACGTTTAATTAACAATTTTTTAAAAATATAATAGGGGGCATATTGTCCCCCCCCCATAACATGTTTTCCGCACTCGGAAAAATCCTGGTTTAAATTATGATTACCACAGGACAAACGCTTCTTATTATTGATATTACACATGTCTTACGCTTTCTAAACTGAATTATTTTTATTCTTCTTCCTCTGTGTTCCATCTCAAACTCCTACAGATTGGCAGGATGTAGTGCAGAGTGGTTCTCAATCCCCTACACATTGGCAGGATGTAGTGCGGAGTGGTTCTCAAACTCCTACAGATTGGCAGGATTTAGTGCGGAGTGGTTCTCAAACTACTGCAGATTAGTAGGATGTAGTGCGGGGGACGGAATGCGTTGAATAATGGTTTATCACTTATCTACAATTTCTGCGCCTGTCGATCAGAAACATCCGACTTCAGCATGAAATAATTCCTAGTAAACTCCTATTATTCATTGAAAGATCGATATTATTTCATGTAAATACGTGCAGAAGAGAGCACCAGACACAACGACAAGAAACTTGACATCTCTTACAAATCTTACAGATTTTCAGTTTATTGGTAAAATAATTTTGTTTTTCAACAGATCTATCGATCTATCTATCTATGCGCTGTGGTCCTTGTTTGCCCTGTGGAGTCAGGGATAGAAGAGTTCTCTGGAGATGGCCTTCTTGTGCGCTGTTTGTAAGCTTGTTCTTGTGGCTTCTTTGATTTCTGTGATCCATGTTTTACATGGTCTGCCTCTGGCTTTATAGCCGTTATGTCTATGTGTCATGGCCATCTGTGGCACGCTGTCTGTTGGTAATCTGGAAGCCTGTGAAACCCACTTGATTTGATCTTTTGGTATGTTCCAATACTGGTATTGCGTTTGTTATCTGTCTGATGTTATCCTTTATAATTCTATCTCTTAATGACACTCCGAATATTCTTCGTAAACATGTTATTTCTGCTGTAACTATTTTTTGTTTGTCTTGTGCTGTCATTGTTCAGCTTTGGCACAGGTAACACAGTGATGGCATAATAAAAGTCTTGTATAAAGCAACTTTAGTGTCTATGGTTACATACAGATAATAAGACAATTTTCCTAGCAACTCAACACATTTTTCGAATTCTATCACACCTTGTCTCTATTGGAATAACATGTAGACTCAAATTGTTAGACGAAACGTGTTAGCTGAAAGAACCTGGTTCAAATCCGTCTATTGCCTTATGACTTAGTATAACTCCTCGATGCCAATTATTTATATTTTTTTATGGAGACTTATGATATTGTAAAAAGACACAAAGTAATTTTTTACAGTTGACAAAACAGACAACAAACTCAATTTCACTGGTAGGTTCTACAAGAAAACTTGATTGTGTTCGTAAACGTGTGACTGAACGACATGCAAAAGGGTGAAAAGTGTTGTTTTTTGCAAGCGATTTTGAGCGACCGATTTCATACGCTTGTAAAGGAAGCGGTTAAGTATCACCATTTATATGTGGATCAATCGCTTGTGCTTGTAGTCACTTTCATTCTTGACAAATATGTAGCCACAAATTCAATAGTGACAAGTGTTCAAATATAAGACACGAGCAAATATAGTTACCAATATATATATATGCAACGATGTAGACGCGTCTTTCCGTAAGGGAAAGAGTTTACCTAAGAAGAAAAAAAATTATTTGCTTATTTTCTCATGTTTTTCTTCATTTTCATGAAATTTATGATGATCTTAACGTTTAAGTAATATCGTTAAAAAAGAAGGGATTTTACAATCTTTTTAGCTAAATTCCTAGTACTAAACGTCTTGTTCTGATTTACTAATAGGTGGTGGATGGGGTGGGAGGGCGAATTGAACTCCTAAATCCCGACCTTATTTGTGGGCCTGAGTAATCAAAACAGACTAAATCCTCGTTTCAACCATAAGGTTTCTTTTCTTGCAAGTTCTGTGAACTTTAAAACCAAGTATTACTATATAATTCAGTCATTACCTATTGGTAAACAATGTTTGTGCAGTCTCACCAATTATCTTAGTGGAGAACAAGGACAGCTGTGAAATAATCTGCACTTTTATATCAAACTTAGTTTATGCTTGCAAGAAAAAAAAATAGAATAATAAGTGAGAGGGAATTAACATTCACTACAAATAGTAGACCAAAACTCAATACTGTTTATTTTACTATTTCATGTTGTTGATTCTAAATTCTGGGTCAAAAAGAGATCTCATCTTTTCTTCTTGTTCAAAATTGTTGATCTGTGTAACTTACCAGATGTGTTTTTAATTAGTGTTCACGATTGTTAACCTTTACTTGATAACATTAGTTTAATTGAAACGTCGATTTGTTTGCCATTAGCACACGTATAGTACTACGTGTTTTCACATTACCTATTTTAACGACAGTCTTTTCTGGAGTCGAAGCCAACCCAGATTATGAATGAATAGTTCGTTGTTCTAAGATCTGAAAGCTAACTCGTAAAAGTGACAAGTTTCTTACATTGTCTACAGGAGAAATTAACATTTATTACTTATATTTGATGTTATTATGAGAAAACGACAATTTATTACTTATATTTGATGTTATTATGAGAAAACGACAATTTATTACTTATATTTGATGTTATTATGAGAAAACGACAATTTATTACTTATATTTGATGTTATTATGAGAAAACGACAATTTATTACTTATATTTGATGTTATTATGAGAAAACGACAATTTATTACTTATATTTGATGTTATTATGAGAAAACGACAATGTATTACTTATATTTAATGGTTTCAGGCGAAAGCTACAGTTTATTGCTAATATTCAATGTTATCAGAAGAAAGCTAAAATGTATTACTTATATTTATTGTTATCAGAGCAGAACTACAGTTTATTACTTATGCTCGAAGTTTTCACTACAGGGAAGACTTCATCGAACTTCATTTCCAGTCGTTTGGATTCGTCGTGTTTCAAATGAAGTCCGACAAGAGAGTGAGTCAACCCTTTGTGCAACTCTTCCTCTCTTAAATCTAAATTCTAAGAACTTGTCATCATATTCAAGAAATAGAAATGGCATTAACCTACAGACTAAACTGAACGTTTACAGAGCAGTGCTACTTCCAGTGATGTTATCGCTGGTGAAACATATGAACTGTATATAGACAAAGACATATGAAGAACCTCAATTACTTTTACATAACGTGTCTCAGAAAAGTAATGAACATCAGAAGGTAAGACAAGATTCCGGATACCACTATCCTTGACAGATATGATATTTTTAGCATTGACACTATGCAGACATAGAATCGTTGGCAAGTTCATGTGGTACGTCTAACCAAGTCATCGTCTTTCAAAGATACTTCTCTATGGTGAGTTGCAGAATGGCATACGTTCTCAAGGTGGCCACAAGAATCGCTACGAAACTCGTTAAAGACCTCACTGAAAACCTTTGAAATAGACCAACCAAGATACATGGGAAGAGCTTGCACAAAATTTAACTACATTATGAGCTAACATTAAAAAGCAGGTACATAATCGTGTGAAAAGAGGAGCAATTCAGCAGCTCAACAGGGGAGAAGCTAGAAAGTTAAGAGTAGATAAAAAAACACATCTACAGTGGAAATCAATTGTCTGAACTATCCAATGACATTTGTGGACAGAATAGGGCTTTTTAGCCATCTACGAACTCATAGTAATGGACATAACTCTAATTTCAAAAGTGGATGTAACAAATGGTCATCATCATTTGTGATGAACAAACATAAAACAGGAGAAAGCTGAAAGCATAAGCTCAATTTTCCTGATTCAGATGATTATTAACGAATGATATGACATTTTAAAATTAAATAAGACATATGCGCTAACTCATGACGAGTTACTACGTTTAGCTGAACGACATATCCGATTACTTCATTGGATTTCTATAAAAAGTGACGAATGTCAACACGGATCTCTCGGTCACGGTTTAACAAAAACTAATGCAGTTTTTGTGAACTCAAAGGCAGTGCAAAGATGTAAGAAATGGACAACGTATTGTGGTGGGTCGGATTGAGCTAATTTGATGTGCTATATGGCAACACGTTTATTGTGTAATCACTTCGAGTTCCAATTACCGTTTCTGAACTTAGGTTTCAGTGCATAGACAACTTTAAGATCAGTCAGGGGAACCTGAAAAATTGGCTTCGTCCACGGGCCGTATATTGTCCACCCCTAGTCTAGCATATACTCCATAAGTGATTATTGATACAATTTTAGAAGATCAAATAACACTTTGCTGTATAGGGAAAATGGGTTGGGGCATAATGCAGTGGTTTGCATACTCGCTCGCATACGAGTAGTACTGGGTTCATTCTCCACTTGAGGCAGAAATATTATTCAGATCACCACGGCTCCTGGGTCGACCCAGCCTTAAATGGGTACCAGATTAATCCAAGAAGTAAAGACTGCGAGGTAGAGGAGATTGCTACCTCATATAGCAGAACGACTTAAATGTGAAATCGTTAACATCTCATACCCCTACGGCATATGAACTTCACTTTCCAAGATCAAACAGCAGTATACTTCTACGAGAATCCCAAAGACCAGGAAAGAATCTATATTTTTTTAAAACAAGTTAAACCCTGAACATAACTACACAAGAAGAAAGGCACAACTCATACAAAAGAGAAATGCAGTTTTGACGAGATAAGACGTTTAACTTAATCACTGATGCAATTATTACGAGGAAAACAAGAGACAGGCGATACTGAAGAAATCTACATTTTGAGCAAGTTACATATCCCCAAAGATCTCTCAGGCTCAGAAAAATAGGTTGATATAAATGCATTATCTGAAATGGATCGTCTGGAAATAATAGACATGTATTTATGCATAAGTCAGGGCTATGTTGTTCTATTCTTGAAAACGACCTCGAACTAACTGTAGGGAAGAAGAATGGGGATAAAGGATGGGGAAAAACTGCTGACCTAAGTCACGTCATGACCGCGCTCCGTTATAGACATCTGAACAGAAAGTAAACAATAGTGTATGTGTGATGTTGTTTTTATTATTGTCGTGACTTCGCTGGTCACTATTAATATACTTAGAACAGCATGCCAAGTAAAAAAAAGGCCAAGACCTACCAACAAAAATCCCAAAACAAATAAAAATAAAGCATATCAGGTCATATATAGTAACTGTACAGAGGTCTAATAGTACGTTCCATAATTTATGTTACTCACTTGAGCTCAGTTTTCACGAAAACTACCTGATACATAGCAAACATGTATCGCAGTTAGTCTTATACCATGTGCATGTATAAATACTGTGTGCACGACATTAGGAATTCACGATCAATATCCAGAAAAGTATGTCGCAGAGGGATGGGGGTTAACATTCGGCCCTTCTTTTGGCCAAGTTCCTAGTACTAAAAGTCATGTTCCCATTTGCTAAAAAAATGGAGTGGTTTGAAGACACCATACCCCAACCCTTTCTAGGGGCCTGATTGGTGGATAGACTGACAACTTGTCACCTGTCGAAAAAATCGTCACATCTTGTCCCAATTTATTACTGTCTTCTATAAAATAATGCCTATGGGTGAAAACTAAACTATATTGGCCATATAAAGCGCCATGACTGCCTAGAGAAGACCATAATGGAGGGGATGATGTTAGGGGGACGAACAAGAGACAGACCAAGAGAAAGATGGACGTTAGAGATCAAAGTCCACCTGAACATGACAATAACAGAAGCAGGAACACTAGCGCAAGATAGACTATTCGAAAGGATATGATGACTGCTGCATCTTGTTCAGATAGCCTACCTGCTGATGATGATGATGATGGATGACGAAGGTATGCAGGCTAGCAGACATTGCACATGTGTCACTTTACGGCATACTCCTATATGATGGAGAATGCTAGATGTACCACCACTGCCGATCGGTTAATAAATCTGACAGAATAATGATGAAATAGTTAACCCAGAAATGTAATTCTGTGCTCCTGGTAGGACGTGGTGTTCCGGATATACTGACGCACTGGGATACTGACCCTTCGGGATCAAAACATGCAACCATACCGCCCCCTTCTCCCACACCGAACTTAGACAACCACGTCATTGAAATATTATATGAGCTAGGGAGCCGTGTATCTCAGTGGTTAGCACACTGGCTTCGCATATGAGTTGTGCTGGGTTCATGTTTTTCAGATCACAGCGACTCCCGGGTCGACCCAACCTTAAATAGGTACCGGATTAATCCGGGAAATAAAGACTGCGAGGGAGAGGATATGGCTACCGCCCTAATTTGCAGAGCCTCTGTAATGTGAGATCACTAGCATCTCACACTCCTACGGCATTAATAAATGATATGGTTTACTTTACTATTAATATGAGTTCGGGTATCATCTCCCTTACACAATTGAGAAAAGCATGTGCTTTTGTCAGAAAGGTTATGGGTTGTCATAAAGGTTATGGGTTGTCAGAATGGTTATGGGCTGTCAGAAAGGTTATGAGTTGTCAGAAAGGTTATGGGTTGTCAGAAAGGTTATGGGTTGTCATAAAAGCTAAATGGATTATTTCATCGTCATCAACCCGTTAACAAATCAGTTTTTTTGTATAATGTGCGTGTTTTGAGTCCGAGGAATTACTAGAAATAGTGTTCGTGTAAACTTTTTTGCAGCGAAGAGTTTTCTCCACATCTTTATTTCACTAAGGAGATCACACGGACCACTGAAAGTAAGGGCGGAATGTCATGGAAATGTTTGTGAGCACTAAGGAAGTTTTTGGGTTAGTGAGAGCATCGTATGGACAGATATTAATGGAATTGATGTGATAATTTAATGTAGAGACGTCGGCTTAAAAATTACCCACCTTGCTAAACAGGCGAAGGAAGTCCGTATCAGCTTAGCAAAGTCAGATAAACGTTAATAATGGCAGGGGTGTAACTACGTCTTCGGTTGGGGTACTACCTTTAAAACGAATTTCCCCGTTTCTGTGGTGTTTAGTAACATTTTTGGGGAGGGGGGATTGTGGCATGTTCTTACTAATTACTGTCATGTTCTTACCTTTTTTTAAAAAAAGGTGTGGGGGGGGGTTTACCATATTCCCCACTTTCATCTCCTTATCTATCTGTTTGAGTAGTGGTAATAGACTCTGGTTACATGAAATAGGTATGGGTATTAGAGCGCTTGTAAGAAAACAAAGTATACACGACAGATTGATCAATAGTCACACTAATATATATATGACAGTGACGGCAGAATTGGATATAACAGACGCAAACTGAACGGACGGTATCAATCAGGCGTAGTTGAAGAGTATAAATACGACAATATAAAACCTACTGGCTTATTAGAAAAGAGCTTTCTAAAGTGAGTCATTTGATTTTTCGTGATTTTTATTAGTGACTTTGTGTCGACTGGTAATGAAAACCACGGAGAAAATTTAATGAGGCAGTTCAGAAGTATGTTTTCCATTGAGCCCACATGTCATAAAGCCGATGTGTTACGGATATAGTAAGTACTTGAAATAATTGAGGATAGATTTCTGACAACTAAAATTAGTATTATATATCTTCAATGCAAGATGGGATATGGTCACGTGCTACTTCCTTTTCCAATATGACATTTTTAACATGTATTCACAACTACCTTACATTTCCCATGACTACCCATTGTCACGTCATTTATTTGATCAGAAATAGCTCATTAAACTAGAAGTAATCAATTTTATGGTTTCATTCAATGAGAGTGAATGTCGCAAAACAAAAGAATATCTCCATGTCTTTCTGGTCGCAACCGAACGGCGTTAGTAGACCTGTTCTCTGATTTAATGAGGCCTTCATAAATTCCTTTTCTTAATTATTCTCATATTTTCCCTTGGTAAAAAGTTTATATACTTGGAATTGCATCCCAAAAATAACTAAAGCTACTCCAAGTATATAAATAGTTACCAATAGAAATCGTGACAATAATAAAAAGGGTGCCGTAATAAGGCCTCTTTACTTTTTTGCGGTTAGGTCTTATTAGATTTTGATGGTCACGGTCCAGCAAAGATTGGATAACCTGTGACACCTCTGACACCTCATATATATTGAATGTGGGAGGTTACAATGAGCAAATATCTCACAGGAATATCATCATCTTCATATCAGTAATTCTTCAGTGTCGTAGTGTGTGATATTCAGTTTGCCCTTTTGAAATAAGTATAAACATTTCTCCATGCCTCTCTATTCTCAACCAGTTGTACTAATATGAAGAACCTTACTCCTCATCCTTTCTTAATATTATCAATCCACACTTTCCCAAAACCTTCTCTTTTTCTCCCACCTTCAACATTAATTTGCAGGAATAGTGCATCGCCACATCCCTAACACACATACGCTAAGAGACGTTTCACTACAGACAGGAGATGTTCTTGTGGACCTACAATCACATTTATCTTGTTTCTTAACAGATGTGCTGGTTTTATGTTTCGCATAATGAATGCGTAACACGCTTCAGTACCATTTGTTTTCTTAAACTTGTATTCTTTCCATGATGGATGTTAGTGTCCAATACGAATATCGAGTACTGCAGTAAAAACTTTCTTAGTGTATTTGGGATATTTGTTGATTTTCTGGGAGAAATCCACTAAAGGTGGAAGGGGGCATTTTACTTTCTGATTTACTAATTTTTTAGTACTGGATGGTATGTTCTTTTTCCTAAAAAAGGGTTAAACGCCTCAAACCCACCCTTTATAAATATAAGGCATTGGGAATAAAGAAAGAAACAAAATAAATAAAAGTATATGACTTGTGACCTATTTGTGAGAAAGTACTTTTATAGAAACGTCATTTCGTTCTATCTTGCTTTTTGTAGCTGTAATAGTCAGAGAATAATTCATGGTTAGAAAGATCGAGAATTGGTGATTATGACATGAGTAAAGAATATCCAGTATAGTCTGATATTCAGAGAATTATGTGAGTTTATTTATCTGGACATGCATGGTCATATCTGGCGGCAATGGAAGAGCTGATCCATTAGCATCGAATACACAAATACTAAGAGAGTTAGCTATGGATAAGAATGACATCTTACGATCTATACATAAACATTTTCTAAATGCGAACACTAGACGAAGATATGATAATGCGATTTAAGAATTTGTAACTACCCTCCACCCCCCCCCCCCCCGGGCGAGAAGAACAGGGCAACATAGGGGGTATTTAAGGTGTGTATGCAACCAGCGAGCTCTAGTAACCGTCAGCATACGTACTCTTTGTCATACGCTGGCAGAGGACCGATCATCTTTGTGTTTGCCCAGAGTACATCAGCGTTGATTCAGAAAACTAAACTAAAAAAATAATGGAATCTTTGAAGCAGAACTTGGCGTCCTTTTTGGGTCGGACTTGCCATATTTCGTCTGTGATTTCGCCAGCTCATGTTTTAGGTTATTTACATGTAGTTATAAGTAGTATTTTCTGAGCTTATGGAAACAACGCACATGGTATTTTTACATCAAAGTGGTGAATCAACAACAAAAATGGGTTGGTTGGCCCGATTTGCCTGCGAGATTTTTCTATACCATTCGTATACACGAAAATGATAATACAATGTATCAACTTGGATTTATCGGTTTGTTCACCTCTGAGAGGAAGTAGATGACTTGTTATAACATAAAACGTCATGATTACCTAGCTTTATGTCTCCTGAGGGAATTGTTCTTCAAGACACACTATTTTGGAGATACATTAATCACTCTAGAGTTTAACGATTCCCTCCTCATCATTTCTTTCTTACGACCGAAGAATGTTATTAAGTACTCCCTTGTGTGAGAATCACGTTCAAATCATGACCATCTACATTATTATGCCTATTGACTAATCATCATCATTTTTCCCCTTATGCCAAGTTTGGCACGTAGGTCATAGCTCTCCATACGTGTCGATCAACAGCCAGTTGTTTCAGATCGTTAATTTTCATACCAGCTGTTGTGATTTCTTTTTCAATAGTTCGTGTCAGTGTTGTTTTCTGTCTTCCCATTTTTCTCTTGCCACTTGGTGACCATGCAAAAACTTGATATGGAATTCTGTCTTTATTTATTCTGAGTGCGTGACCGATGTATGCCCAACGCCCTTTTTTCTAATAACGTATGTGATGTATTCTTGTTTTGTCTCTTCTCTCAGTGTCTCTATTGGCTAATGCAATGATTGATTTGATATTTCCGGGTATTTTATTTGTCACTGTGATTATACTTTATGTGACAGCCAATGAAAACCAAGAAATAGTCATATGAGTCATATAATAAGTTGGATTTCCTATTAGCAATAGTTCTTATATTGTAAACAGTCATGTGTCCATATCTTATGTTTGTAGAACATACCTTGTTTCGAGCTTTAAAGAAACACCCACAAACACCCAACTCCAACTCATTACTTTTACATTTTTCTTTCTTTACAGTGTTTTCTGATAGCGTGATCACGTTTATCATTTCCTGTGATTTATAGCAAACTCGTTGATAAGGGGGTTTGTGGGGGGGGGGGGAGGGGGTGGGGTGGGGTGGGGGGTGTGGGTGTTCACTCTCCCCCTTTAGCGATTGTTCACAAAAAAGGAAGTTATTTATTTTCATTTTCAATAAAATAGAGGAGTTTAGACACGAAAACGAATGACCTTTTTAAATAGGTAGCAACCCTCAAACTCCTTAATGAAGACATAAAGTAAAGTAACCCATAGCATTTATTAATGCCGTAGGGGTGTGAGATGTTAGCGATCTCACATTTCACAGGCTCTGCAAATGAGGGCGGTAGCCATCTCCTCTCCCTCGCAGTCTTTACTTCCCGGATTAATCCGGTACCCATTTAAGGCTGGGTCGACCTGGGAGCCGTTGCGATCTGAAAACATTTCCGCCTCAGCTGGGGAATGAACCCAGGACCACTCATATGCGAAGCCAGTGCGCTAACCACTGCGCTAACGCGGCTCCCTGAATTCTTAATGAAGACATATACGGCACTGAATGATAGTGATTTTTTGTTGAATAACACAGAATCATGATCTTCTACAATGTATGGAAATCGAATGATTTTCTTACACGTCCCAATTTTTCTTGATAACCTAGTCAGGTCACTTTCAGCTGTGAATTTCGTGACAACTCAGGTGAGCACCAACACCAGTAGGCAGAGAAGCCACGTAATAAAAAAAAAACACGATTCTGATAAAAACACAACAGAATCGTTTGCCGAGATGTTATGATTTATAATTCAAAAAGTTCTTGATGATTTCACATGAATTTTGGCATACGTTGTTAAAATGTCCATGTCGCGAAAACATATGTGTTACTTGATGTCTAGCTGTAACGGTTATTTGAAAGCGGCGAATTCTTTTGATGTTTGCCCATGTAAATATTATTTCGACCATAAACAAAATATTTTACAGTAATCTAGTGCAATGATGACACATAGGCGTGTCCACAAAATTTTACATGGTGGCTGGTGTAAAAAAAATTTAAAATATATCTTTTGTTCGTAGAGTCAATTTGATATTGTTCCATGCTCTTGGTGTGAGTTTCACAAATGTTGTCGCTGCCTTTGAAATAAGTACATATACTTCTTCATGTAAGGAAATTTTGTCTGTAATAGTTGATCCAAGATATCTGAACTTCTGTATTGAATCAAGCGGGCTAATTTTTATAAGTAATGGTTGATGGTTTGCTTATAACATTTTTTTGAATTGCTTGGGTGGTATTGAGCAATGAAATGTTTTACAAACCAACTTGTAAATTTTGCAAATCAAACTTTTTTTAGTGTAGACTTAATCAGAGTAATGATCATTCATAATCAGACGAGTCAAATAGGTCGATTACTGTTTTCGGCTGAACAAACAACAAACCTTCCTTTTTCCAATATTCCTCTTCTTGGCGTAACACATGATCCTCACATTTCACCCAGTAGTCTTTATGTATATTTGATAGAGCCTGATTTGTAAGTGTCTCAATATCACATAATTTGAAAGTTGTATTTGTAGATGCTACGTGTCCTTTAACTTTTGCCCAAATTAGCTCTATAGGATTTAAGTGTGCATGATATGGAGGTAGTCTCAAACATCTATGACCATGTTCTTCAATTAACTTGTCTATTTTAAATATCTTTGTTCGTTGTGTCTGTTTTACAAGGTTAAGCAATTCGGGTTTCAAGTACCTGTCGGTAACTGGTATGTGTTCTTTTATGAGCCACGTTTTGATTGCATCTTTTGTACTTGATGATGTTGGGATTCTATCTTCTACGTTCACTACGTTATGGTATGAAGCATTGTCCATTATCAGACAAGAAGGTCTATCTAATATTGGAAGAATACTTTTTTCGATCCAGTCTTCGAATATGTGCCCATTCATTTCGGAGTGGTAGTCTCTATTGTCAATGGATTTTGAAATGAAAATTAGATGAGCATTCTGCAACAACCCATTATGTCTGCTACCTGCATGTGCAACTATCAAACGTTGCCCTTTACTACTTGGTACTGATCTTTTAATACTTCCATCTGCTAACTGCCATTCCTTTTCATTTGTATGATGAGCGTTGATCCAAGTTTCATCTAAATACACAATATCATAACCATTCTCGCGCATTCCCTTCACTTCACGTAAATACTTGCTTCTAAGAGCTACCAGATGTGGCTTTTCACAAATAATGTTTTTTCCACCAGCATACTTTCTAAAGGTGAAGCCTGCATTTCTTACAGTTTTCCATAATAAAGTTTTTGATATTTCAATGTCGTTATTAGTTTTCAGCCAAATCTTCAACTTTCTAAGTGTCACTTCTTCGTTTTTATCAAACATACTACATATTTCTCTTTTTACTAGGTCCTTATCGAAACTGTCTATCTTTTCTTTCCTTCCTTGCTTTCGTGAATTTGTTGGCAATAAATATCCGCTTGCTTCCACTATTCAATCAAATGAACGTTTACACAAACCTAAAATATGCATTGTTCTCTTCTCAGGATTTGATAAAGAACAATAAAGATGTCCCTTTTTACGCTCTCTGCAGAAGTATTGATAAATCTTTATAGCAATGTTATGCTCAGTAAAATATTTCGCTTTCAGATTCATTCTCACATAGACTTGCAGAAGGTAATATGCTTAGTGCCGCCAACTTTCTGTAAATATTGAGACGTATCTCTGACTTGTGACTTGAAATCGAGTAAATAGCCGTTTTTGATTTCACATAATTCTAAGTTCAGGAAAAATAATATTTGGTGCTAAACGGGAATTTCCATATGTAACATTGCTTTATACAAATGTACAGTGGAAACAACTACTTTTAGAACGGTGCACATTCTACCGTGAGGGTCATGCCTTTATATTTAATAATCAGCTGTGAGATGTAAGCATCTACATAATCCAGCGGTTGTTTATAATTTAGATTAACTTTTTTTTAATATAGGTTAAATAAGGTATCTTTGATACTGGATCACATTTCTTTGATAAAAAAATATTTCTATAGCGACATTATTATTCTAAACCTAACTTCAAATGATCAATCCAAATGAACAATACGTTTTTGATAAAAATAATTTAACATCTCGGCAAACGAATCTGAACGGACTATAGTACTTGCTAATGTGATTTGACTTTTCATATTTTAGTAAATTCAAAGCAGAAAATATGTAACAATGATTCTCTTCCTTTCTTCTTGTCGTTGTATTCCCCTTTATACATTGCAGCGTCAGGGGTAGAAGAGTTCTCTGGAGATGGCTTTTTTTGTGTGCATCATATATGTTTGTTTTAATTCACTCTTTTATTTCTGCAATCCATCGTTTGAAAGGTATGCCGCTGGCTTTGTATCCATCATATCTGTATAGTAATGCTTTCTGGGGAGCACTATTTGATGGTAGTCTGGATGCATGCGAAAACCACTTAATCTGTTGTTTTCGGATGTAATCCAGGATTTTCGTTGTGTTTGTTAGTTAACTGATGTTTTCGTTCCTGATTCTGTCTCTTAGTGTTACTCCGAGGTTTCTACGTAGACAAGTCATTTCTGTTATAGCAAGTTTTTCTGAGAACTCTTCATGTTTCCTACTAGCATTTTAGTTCAGCACTGTCAGTTTGCAAGACCTGTCACTATAAATGGCACCCCGGCAGGGAATCAAACCCCTGTCTCCAGCGTGGCAGGCGGGTATACCTGTAACAATGATTAAACGTTTAAATTTACAAAAATGACAAAATCATACATTCTACGACAACTGAAAGGCATGAGGTTGCGTCTGTGGGTCTCACCAATGGCCCACTAGACAAACCAACCATACAACAGAAAACATTAGTGAATGACACGCCGTTATATTGAGGTTATCGTCTTATAGAAACGTCATGGTACATCATCTATACAATTATGCTTTTGTTTTGTTGTTGAAATGTGTTTCATGTTTACTTGAATATATATGTATGCACCCTCTGTGGTTGGGAGGGAGCAAGAGATGTACTGTGCAGCACTGGGGAGGAGGAAAGAGACAGCACTATTTTTTTCCTATGGCTTAGACCCATCATAGGGGCACAATGACTCAGGACGTGACAATTCTTTTTACGTGAACATTTGGTTGCATGCCTGGAGCAATAGAGAAGTTCGGCATAACCAGTAGTCAATTGATGGCGGGAAATGAGCACAGTGAACCCTATCTTGGCTACAGTGGCTGGAAGCAGTGCATAGGTTGAAACCTACCTTCCTGGAGGCGTGATAGTTATTCTCTGGCTCTGTCCCGTAGTGGGCCGAAAATTCACATATTTCCCAGCAATATCATGCCATTTTAATGGCAATGGGTCAAAGGGGGGCATGGACTGCTGGATCAGTAACCAACCAAACATCGACAGCTGAATTTTAAAATAGCCAAATTTTTGAAATGTGTACATAAAATGACTAATTTAACAACCTTATCTCCTGGAATTCACTGTTCATTCACAAAATGGAATACCCAGTATTACCCCGGAATGTTATTGCTGCTAATATGTTGCTCCCACATCTTTTTCACTAGTTTTATTGTGAATTGTATTCCTGCTTCCATATCTATCAAATGCTGATAATCTACAACCAGGAAGATGTTTCACTAATAATATCATTACAATCTTCTTCTTCAGCGTTCATTCTCAAACTCCCACTGGATCTATCTTGTAGCAGGGCTATGGTCCTATTAGATTTACAGCAGGATGTAATTCAGAGAATGGACATGCGTTGTGTCACCGTATTAATTGCGCCAATGGGCCGACACATCCGTCTTCGGCTGTAGATTACAATCTATAATGCTTCTTTAACCTGAGATGACTCACAAGTGACCGAATATATGACATGACAATAAATGCACAACTGTAGCTAGAATTACAGATACTATAAAATATAACAAATTGATGCAAAAATCAAAATAAAGGTAATCGAGTTATGAACCAGCGCCATAACATACTATTTTCCTTTAAGTGCTTAACTTCCTGCCAGTAGCTAGCAAGAATCTTCATGATCAGTGTCGCTAACAGCACCTCCTGACCCGCGATAGTGATACACATCTACCTTTCCAGCCCTCTTACCAATATCCTGATTGCTTGGTTGACCGACGGTGGTAATAACAGATAATTAATTTACATAAACCTTGAATTTTTCTACGAATATACTGGAAATACATATTGCAAGTCTCTATGCACATCACAAATATGATGATGATGTATATAGAAGATTGTGCGATTAGACATGTGACGTCGGCGGCATCCATTACACGCTTTATGTATTTCTGTTCATCAATAAATCAATCTTGGCTAGCGGCCAGTTTACACCGTTTTATTGAATGCTTATAGCTGGAGTAAATCTAGTTGCTGTTCAAGTATTCAATCCCGTGTGAAATACCCCGGTGATATTAATTTTAATTTCAGTGTTGTAACATGACTTCCTGAGTACGGGTTTCATGCTCTTTGTTAATTGATCCATTGCGAGTCATGACGCCGTAAAAGCTCCATAATTATATAATTTAATCCAGCTTTATGATCATCTGAAAGAATTTCTGTTAAAACGGTCTCAAATTGCGGTCCGGAATGACATTGTACATGGAGTTTCCATATGTAATGCACCATCTCAACGAATCGGCACCTAACATTCCATGAGTAGCCGCGTTAGTGCAGTGGTTAGCGCACTGGCTTCGCATATGAGTGTTCCTGGATTCATTCCCCAGTTCAGGCGGAAATGTTTTTCAGATCGCAACGGATCCCGGGTCGACCCAGCCTTAAATTAGTACCGGATTAATCCGGGAAGTAAAGACTGCGAGGGAGAGGAGATGGCTACGTCCTCATTTGCAGAGCTCTGAAATGTGAGATCGCTAACATCTCACACCCCTACGGCATTAATAAATGCTATGGGTTACTTTACTTTATTGCATGAGTACAAGTCATAATTCGTAACTAATTAGTTTCAATAAATAAGCTCCAATGATATCTGAAAAATGTACTTGTAAACAGCAACACAACTCGAAATCGAACCACCACTCTCTCTAGCACAATATAAATGGCTTAACCACTATATCAAGGAGATTCCCACCCCCATTTCTCCTACAGTTTGGTATACACGATTCATATATTAACGTGATCAAAAAACGTCACCTTACTTTTCATCTTTCAACTTGCTGCTTGTTCTGCTGACTATGTGTCTAGACCACTCAACAAGTGATAAAATCATGTTATTTTTCCAGGCTCACCAATATTGACGCCAGATAATGATTGTTATAATCAAGTGCAGCTATACTCAAGGGGGTAATTCCCTTTGAATAAATGAAATCAACGCGTGAACTTGCATCGATTTTCTGAAATTGGAATCATGATGACTTGGATGTGTCTATTTTACATAATGTGTTCTCTTTGGAAGTTATGTTCAACTGCTATATTGAGTATTCACAATTTGGACTTGCTTTAAACTAGACACACATTTCTCTTCTCTTGTTTAAATTTAAACTCATCATCTGCTCAATATAAGTACGTCATTGTGTCATATCAATCAATCAATCAATGCATGCCATGCCGAGTGATGTAGATTATGATGTTTCTCCATAACTTCTTGACTCTTATGTTGTTAATAATTGAGTTGGTGACATTCTCCCATGCCACATCAACAACCCATCCAGCAACTTCTTTTGTTTGTCTTTGTCCTTTTTCCCCTCGATGACTTCAGTGGTATATTCAAGTTTTTGTCTTCTCATTTATTTATCTATTGTCTTTTCTCTACTTTTGCTATTAGGCCTCGCAGGATTAAATGAAGATAGGTATACGGGCTATGACAAATTTCGGTCCTTTAATAAGCAGTAATATTGTGATGTCTCAGAAAGTTGGCAACTCCTTCAGTCCATCTGCTTCTCGGTCTTCCTATACCTTACCATTTTGTTTTACCATTTTCTTGCTGTTCTCTTCTCATCACAGGCCCTGACAATCTTCACATTTGGTATCTAATTCTTGCTATAATGTGTCTTCTCACTAATGTTTTCATATTGACTATATTGTCTAATGTTTCGGATTTCAAATTCTAAATGGAATTTCGCTGTGATTTTCATTGCATTGTGCCATTCTACAATTTTCATTGCATATTACTTTCTTAACTTTGTTGTTGACTGACTAGAACGTCATTCTCAGAACCCTGAGGTCTCATGTTGAAACTATAATTAAATTTTAAAAAAACTTCTTGTACACGTAGCGGTGACTGCTGTGCAAAAATTGTCTCTATTTTCTCTTCTACAAAACAAATCCATTTACTCATTACCAGGAAAACACACAGCAACGAGAGTTGTTAATGGTTTCTTCCAAGTCAATATATTTATTCACTTGACCAGTAACTTTTCTTATTTTCTTGTCGTCCTCCCTTTAGTTATCAACGTTGTAAATATATCGTAATCCCTCCCTGATTTTATCAAGGAACTCTGGGTACGAGGAAATGGTATGGTGTTGCAAATAAGAATTGCTCATAAATCACAGATCTATAGATACAAGGGTATGGACACGGAGTTTGTGACGTCAATGGTTGCTCATAAATCAAAGCTCCCTAGATGATCTTTCACATTGAACATTTACATAATCCCATCGATTATCCGCGCAACTTACAGCATAAACGACTTTCTCCAATGTGCACCTTTCTTGAACATATTTTCAGGAACTTAAATTGGTCGGGCATTATGATGCAGGCTGTATAATGCGAGAAGAAGACGGGAGAAGGACAGCATGGCATGACAACGTGTGAGATAAAGAGAAAAAAACAAATGGGAAAAGAAGTTAGTTTTCTCTTCATTGTCGAACCCTTTTCCCTGTCGTGTTGTTCTTCCCCAGTCTTCTTTTATCTTCTCTCCTTGTTTTCTTCTTATCACCATCAATTTATACGTGTGTCCCTACATACAATTTGATGTTCGTGGTATTTTGTTTGTCCTATGTTCTATTTTCTAGGTTGTGTAGCTGTTATTTATCGCTATGTTCTATTTTCTAGGTTGTGTAGCTGCTGTTTGTCGCTATGTTCTATTTTCTAGGTTGTGTAGCTGCTGTTTGTCGCTATGTTCTATGTTCTAGGTTGTGCAGCTGCTGTTTGTCGCTATGTTCTATTATCTAGGTTGTGTAGCTGCTGTTTGTCGCTATGTTCTATGTTCTAGGTTGTGCAGCTGCTGTTTGTCGCTATGTTCTATTTTCTAGGTTGTGTAGCTGCTGTTTGTCGCTATGTTCTATGTTCTAGGTTGTGCAGCTGCTGTTTGTCGCTATGTTCTATTATCTAGGTTGTGCAGCTGCTGTTTGTCGCTATGTTCTATGTTCTAGGTTGTGCAGCTGCTGTTTGTCGCTATGTTCTATGTTCTAGGTTGTGCAGCTGCTGTTTGTCGCTATGTTCTATTATCTAGGTTGTGTAGCTGCTGTTTGTCGCTATGTTCTATGTTCTAGGTTGTGCAGCTGCTGTTTGTCGCTATGTTCTATTTTCTAGGTTGTGTAGCTGCTGTTTGTCGCTATGTTCTATGTTCTAGGTTGTGCAGCTGCTGTTTGTCGCTATGTTCTATTATCTAGGTTGTGCAGCTGCTGTTTGTCGCTATGTTCTATGTTCTAGGTTGTGCAGCTGCTGTTTGTCGCTATGTTCTATTTTCTAGGTTGTGTAGCTGCTGTTTGTCGCTATGTTCCCCGATTTTGTGAATACCCCTGTTCGAGCACATATTCCTAACAACTAAATGTAAATTATGTTACTAGGAACAATCTACCAAAAGAAATTGTATTGATGTCTGAAAACTTACGTGATCTGCACCTCATCTAGTTGCAAATGATCCTCTTGGAGTAAGAGACATTATATCCCAGTATACTCGAGTGAGATTGTAAAGTTTTCTCAGTGTGAACAAATGTTTTCAAATATCTACACACCAAAATGAGAGCTGGCAGGGACAGCTTAGGTCTCAATTCTGTCCGGATCGTATTAACGACAGCAGGAATAGCATTTAGTGTTGTCAATATAAACGCAACTATATCATTATTTTCAGTTTAAATGATTGATGTCTATAGCGCTCCACTCTGGCCCTTTTTGTGCCGTATCGACTGTATTATTTTTATTTAGTATTTGGCCATCCAAATTATTTTTACAGGACCACCCTTCCCGATTGAAGAGCGCTGTATGCACTTGTCCCCGAGCTCACAAATATTATTAGAAAACAGATTACTGGCTCCATATCACAAGAAATGACATCAATTCTACCGGTCGACCCAAAACGGTTTACCGCTTCACATTCGTTTTCGAGTTCATACATTTTATAAATGTATCGATTATCTTGACATTATGCAAGAACAGGTTGTAAGGTTAAATGCTCTTAGATATAAACTATGAATTGTTTTGACATCGCGCAAGAGCGGATTCTAAGGTTAAATGCTAAGTAGTATAAATTATGAATTAGCTTGATATCGTGTGGAAAACTGTTGTAAGGTTAAATGCTTGGTATCATAGGCTGTCTATAGTGTTCACCCAATTTGAAATGAAATATACCGACAGGAAAATTCTGCAATAATTATGATGCAGAAATCCAGGCAATTAGTGTGGCAGCTAAAAAACTGCTGAACTCCAACTCTGACCTACAGTCTGTGATATTCCTGACAGATGCAAGGTCAGTGCTTCAAGCTCTCCAGTCTGAAAAACTAACAGACTTGAAAAAACTACTTAGCGAATTGTCTTACCAGTATAGGGTAACCATGCAGTGGATACCCTCTCACTGTGGAATACCAGGAAATGAAAAAGTAGACCAACTGGCTAAGGAAGGTGCTGTCGAAGACCAACCAGATATACCAATCACCTACCATCAGAAAAAACAGATGATCAAGTCAATAAGAAAGCCACAAACACCAACACAAGATGACTATCATATTATGAACAGACCAGAACAAGTTATAATTCTACGTCTCAGAACAGGACACAACCGACTCCGCAGTCACATGTATACAAAGTTCAAGATTGGCAACACGGCCTTGTGTACATGTGGACAGGCAGCACAGAGTGCCAAACATATACATCAAGAGTGTTCTGAGCATGAAACGCTGAGGCAGACATATTGGCCAGAGGAAACAACACTGGAATCAAAGCTCTATGGGCCACTGTATGAACTACAAAAGACAGTGAGTTTTATTAAGGAGACAAAATTACAGATATAGACATGTTTCAAGTGAACGAAAGAAGAAGAAGAAATGAAATATATGTGTACAATATTACTGTATTTAAAGGTGTGCATGTCCCTGTTCCAGTTTACTTCCTAACTCAGGAAACTGCTGTTAGTGCAGTTAACTTGCATTTTTTTCCCGCTAACAATTAATAATTTTGTTGTGCTACCAGCGACTTTATCAATGCACTATTGACAGGAACATCAGTGTTTTTCATAAATGTTGTAGCGTCGATGACGTCACACATATCTGCATTAAATACCCACAATATATGTCACCAGTAATGTAAATGAGCGCAGGGTGTATTTATAGGCACCATGTAAACGCTATACTTAAAAGAAGGGGAAATAGCAAGCTGCAAGACCATACAAGAACTAAAACTGCAGGCAGCAGACCGCAAAACATGAATAATCAAAACCTCTGCCATATGTGTCGCCTGCGGCACGAAAAAAACAAACTAAACCAGCTACATTGACATCATGCACGAGTAAGGTTAACTGCTTGGTAGAGTAAACGTCTATTAGACTTTGGGGATTGCTCTTTGGCGTAGTGGTTAAGATGTTTGCTTTGTGGACATCAGGTTTAAATTGCGTTCTCGACGTCAAAGTGAGCATTATCCCCGGGCATTGTAGACAAAGATTATTATGACGTGTTGTGAGCAGATAAACACACATTGATGTCTTGTTCCTCTTCACAAGCGAAGATGAATGAACAAGAAAATCACTTTGTGAACAAAATATTCACGAGCCAGATTTGAACCAGTGACCTCTTGAGCACAATGTCAAAAATCACTATTACGCTACGGAGAACCCCAGTTAACAAGCATGATGAATAAACACATTTAGGAGATGTGTTTACAAGCATAGTTGAAGATCGGTGATTATGCCATTCAGACTTCAATCGGATGATTCCGTCTAATGGGTACAAGTGAATATCTGCCATGAATCTCAATCTCAAGTTCAAAACGAACGCTCCTTCCATTTCCTGTAACAAGCACTTTCGCTATTTCCTGTGTCTCACGTTCTATTTCCTCACGCTTGGTGGCGTTCTACTGGCTGCATACATATTCTGCGTGCATAAGTGTCCTGCATTTGCAATATAAATCGCTCGATAAAGCGTTTCTGTGTGAATACATAGAACCTTATTTATATCTGACCTTCTTTAGGTGGCTGACTGAGTGGACGAATTTTACTCCATATTCAACATTGCTGCGTTTAGTATGAGTCAGCCTAGCTGTAGCGGAGTGCATGAGAAATATATAAATGCATTCAGTTTTTGAATATGAGTCTGCCTAGCTGTAGCGGAGTGCATGATAAATATATAAATGCATTCAGAATTTGAACCACAGAAGAAGCTACACGATATTGTTATGCAGTCAATTACTTTGGCGAGTGCTTTGATACGATATTCGTGCATGGCAACACATGTAAGGAAGCAGGTCTGTATCTACGTTTCAATAAAACTGAGGAGGTGGGGGATGTTTTACCCAAAAGAAAAGATTATTAGCTATTTTCGTGCGCAATTTCTTGTCATGCGAATTTATATATTTTTTTTTTGGGGGGGGAGGCCGAGGTGGGGGGGGGGAGGTTTGCTAAAATAAAGGGGTTGGGATTAATACCATCCTTGTGACTAAAAATTCTAGCACTAAAAGTCATGTTTTTATTTCCTAAGGGAGATGCGTACTTTTGAACACACCAAATTCTTCCTCCCTCTTATATACGGGCTTATACGGAAATCCTAAGAGAAAACATGTCTTCATGTTAAGAGATCATTGGTAATGGTGCTAAATGGAAGAATTCACATATTTAAATTTCAATAAGACTAATGTTGAAAGACTGTCAATGAGCTCGTCCTGATTCTAATGTGGTATGTTCTGCTGAGTTTGAAAAGTATATATAATAAAATAAACATCATACTTGTAATAGGTCTAAATATCACTAAAATAACGTGCAGAATCCATGCTTAAGTCGAATGTGTCTGTTATAAAGGCGTTGGGATCATAGCCATGATGTAAACTATAACACAATGGATTTAGTTCTCCTGAATACATACAGCTAATATGCATGAGCTTGCTAATACATGTATCAGAAGAATGTCTTGGTTAAAGTAGTGTTACATTACATAGCTAAGGTAACTGTATTCAACTCAACCAGCATTCTAAATAATCACCTGGCTGAAGTAACCCTCCATTTAAATCAACCAGCATTCTAAATAATCACATGGCTGATGTAACCCTCCATTTAAATCAACCAGCATTCTTCTTCTTCTTCTTCTGCGTTCGCTCTCATATAACCACAACGAATATATCGTGTGATTTTCGCCGCGGAGCTTGAAGTACGTTGTGCTGCAAGTTCCACAGTAAAACTGTGTTATTTGCACCTCGGTTAGCCACTTTGTGGTCTCCACGCCCAAAGTCCAGCACAAACCAGCATTATTACTATATAATTAAACCAGCATTCTAACTGTTTACCTAAACCAAAATTATAGTTATAGTTAGTTAGTCGTCGGATCATCATCACTGCAAACTGGGCACGTCCATAATTGCACTGATCTCTCTCCAAGTGTATCTGCTAGTACACTTCTGCTGACAGTACCTGTCCTCTGCTGGATGACCATGATTTTTCTGCACGGTCCCAAAAAATGATCTTCATGCAACACCGCATTTCAAACCCTGTTCTTTGCCGAAGTCGGATGTGTCAGGCTATTGGCACAAATAAAACAGCTACAATACGCATTTCCATTATCTGGACTACATCCTGCTGGATATCTAGTGGGGCCATAGTCCTGTTACAAGAGAAATTTCTACTTAACTAAAATGATTTATGTAAACACATTTTTAAAAATAGCTTACATCATCAGTCAACTAACATGCCATCTCTTTAGGAAAACATTACGCATACAATAATAATGAACTAGTCCGACACCACAAGGTGACGGTTAAACAGAAAGACAACACGTGCTGATGTAACCACAAGAGACTACGGTCTTAAGTTGAAAGATGCGTCCTCCAATTCAAATGGGCTTTATTTCAGAGGTTGGCAACCTAGTCGTTCACAACGAACTACAGAGATGACTGTACAACTATAACCCGTTTATAAATTCGTAATCACACATTCAAGAGAATATTTCAGAAACTGTCTGTTCGATCACACGTATCTTTGGATTCCAACTTGTGATTCAAAACGAATCAAAAAATGTTTTTTGGTCTTTCTAAAAATATTAGTAGTTTAACAAGTTTCCTCTATAACATATATACATATGTACTCACTCTGCATCGAGAGTTCTATAGCAGTGGTTCACAATATTTTTCTTACCAAACCCCCACCTAAGTCTTTCTAAATGTCGGATGCCCTCCTATGTAACATATACATATTTTGTATATTCAAAAATTGAATTATTCCCTAAATAAAGTCTAACTATAATTTGTTCGAATTGCCCCTCTGAACAATCAAAGTGCCCCCATGTGGGGCATTGGAAACACTGTTCTACAGTATTCATTCGTGTTAACCCAAAGCAAATTGTCTCAATAATCGGAACACATGGATTGGTGACGTTTCGTGCATTGGCGATGCATCGTACGCCAACACAGTGACCAATAAGTATCACTAAAATAATCAATTTCAAAATCAGCAGAAGCGATGCAATAAGTTCATTTAATTTCAGTTGTGTTTTTCTGTTTGCAAAAACAACAAAATCTGTGTCTCAAATATAAGTTTGAAATTGTCGTTCAAAGTCGTATTCGACGTGTGGTTATCGTGTTATGGTTTTAGTTTCTGGCAATTTACATTCATATATAACTCAAAATGAGTGTGAAGTTCAAATTTATTACAATGAAGAAAGCTACCGTTTTACTCTACAAGCATTTTTACAAAGAATCTAAGAAAGATCATTTACATTGTAATGTTTAGAACCACAAGAAGGTAACTCAAGTGGCTCCTGGTCTGGATAGATCATCTTTTTCCATTGGATGAAATAGGATTAAAAAAGCACTCATGTCAAGAAAGGAAGAAAAATGAAAGTTCACAACTTCAACATAGATGTCATAAGGCGGGAGATATTGAAAATGTTTGCTAAAATGAACGTGTCGCTCTTCGGAAATTAAAAGTAAATTTTCAGATTGATTGCGATATTGAAATATCTAAAACTCCTCTATGTAAGAAAAGTCGGCTTCACTTTCAGAAAAAACCTTAGGTGGCAGGAATATTATTTGTGAAAAGCCACACTTGATTGCTGCTGAATTAAATACCCTAGACAGATACGGGAGCTGAACTTATTTTCCAATCAAAATGTACAGATGGCAGCAACTATCTTACTGACATGAATGGACATATTTTCAGGAATTGGATGGAGAACAATCTCTTCCAATTCTAGAAAGACCATCATGTTTAGTAATGCTTCCTATCACAATACAGTATCACCGGAAAACAAATACCAAATGTATTAAATACAAACGACCAAATTAAGACATGGCTCACTGAGGAAAATGTCCACTTCGATGATATTTTTTTTTAAAAGTCCGAATTGTTACGGATTGTGAAGAAGACAAATAAGACACAGATGTGTTATATTGATAAAGTCATTCAATAGTATTGCCGTATTTATCTGCGACTAACGGCATCCCAAACTCACCTTAACCAGATATAATTAGTTTGATCTAAGTTCAAGTTGCTGAACAGAATACAACGTTTAAAATGTGTGCCGTTGAAGCTCGGACACGCGAGTACTTTTCCAAAATATACTTTGAGTTTAAAACAAATGTTTGGATCATATAATCCGAGAGTGAGATGACTACTGGCACAGAGATGGATAATAATTTCTGCAACGATTAACAATAATCAACCTCTTGGAGTCATCAGATTAGGAATTTTTCAGAAATTATTTCGTAAACAGATCACAAAATGGCCCTACACAAATTAGTGTATGTTAAGCACACCATTAGGTACATATACAGTGGCAACAAAATATATTTCATTCAACATCGGCTAAAATAATAAAGTACTTAAGCACAATTAAGAAACACTGGAGTCTAATGATGACCGAAGGGAAGACTAACTGTTGCATATTGCAGTGACGTTTACTATTGCACATACGAGTTTGCACATCTACAATTTACAACATATAAAGCAATTTTACCTAACAAGTATGTTTTAGACCAGGTGTCTAAAACTACTCAACTACGGCCAGCGGGCCGCATGCAGCCCGCCATTGGATATTTTGCGGCCCTCAAGCACATTTTTAAATACACGAACATTGTTAAAATATTTGCAAAACCTTTTATCCATATTAGAAAATATACTGTTATAGTGTAAGTCTGTTAGAAATGTAATTTATTTCAGAAGTTATCTACATTATGTAAAACTACCTTTCTTTACAATAAAATATTTAATTGATTAACATAATATTATATGCGGCCCTCCAATAGCTTTACAATTTTCAATGCAGCCCTCTGCACAAAAAGTTTGCCCACCCCTGTTTTAGACGATACGCCTTTGAATTAAATATTACTAGACAGTAATATATAATATCTACAATTGAACTCAATTTATTTGCAATGGACCAAAAACTTCACAGAATTTCGCCGACAAGCACAATCAAGAACAGGTATGGACTAAATGATAAAGGTAATTTTGTGTCGGATAAATACTATTGCATGCCAAATATCTCTGCAATCAAACACACAATTTATGAGATATTCGACTGAATGTGTGATTACGAATTTATAAGCGGAATATACCAATTAAACAACCACTTATCGAAAGTAGAGACAGCAGAAATGACCTCTACGAAGAATACTCGGAGTGTCATTAAAAGATAGAATTAGAAACGATAACATCAGACAGATAACCAAAACAATACCAGTATTGAAATACATCAAAAGACAACACATCAAGTGGTTTTCACACACTTCCATACTACCAACAGACAGAATGCCACAGATGGCCATGACACAAAGACATCACGGCTATAAAGTCAGAGGCAGACAAGATAAAAGATGGACCACAGAAATAAAAGAAACCACAGGAACAAGCTTACAAACAGCACAGAAGAAGCCCATCACCAGAAAACGCTTTTATCCCAGACAGACGCCGCAACTCAAACACGTGCCACATAGTGCAGACAGGCAGGAAGCAGACAGACATATAGACAGACATATAGACAGACAGGTAGACAGACATATAGACAGATGGACGGACGGACGGACAGACAGACAGACAGACAGATAGACAGATAGATAGATAGATAGATAGATAGATAGATAGATAGATAGATAGATAGATAGATAGATAGATAGATAGATAGATAGATAGTAACACTTTTTTAGCATTTCATCAGATACACTGAACAACACTAACCTTTTGCCCGCGTCTACTATAATCTGTTCACTTTAAGAATGAAGTGAGTGAAAACGCACCCCCACATTACTTCGCGACAACAAGTGATTTTTAAACAGCCGATGACATGTAAAAACAATATTATTTAAAACATTTAAAAGCAATTAAAAACAATATTTAAACAACATTTTAAGAAAACATAAAAACGAAATTAAAAAAAAATATTGGGCACTTAACAATTTTAACAACCAATCAGAAGCACTGACCCACTTCATTCTTAGAGTGACAATAGTTTTGAGTGAAGGGGCTACTCATGTGTCACGAATCAATGAAAAGATTGAAGCAGCATTTGGCAGTGACGCTCAATAGGGCTGTGTTGTGTTCTTGACGATAGGCATACGATGAACTGATATTTGCAAGTTAGTTATCCGCGTTCTCTATAGCTTTCTGTGTTCTCTGTGTTTCACCGGATTGACTTTTGTCGTCTGGTATGGCTCGAAAGAAATTTTTCTTTTCTATTTTAGTCCCTTGGAAATCCAAGTAGTGTTTTATTATCCTGAAAGGTTTCAACCTGGCTGGCCAGCAAAACTGAATTATTGCTCCGAATTTGACCCCCGAACCGTATTGTCCCACATCTGCTTTAATACCACTCTCAACAAACGAAACTTCTAGTTATTTTAACAAAATTTGAATCCTATATAATATATCCTCTCCCAGCACAACTGACAAATAGAAAATACACATACTTATTAGAAACTTTCTAGTATATTATCGTTCCTCTATCATGATGGAATATGGGTACTGTTAGAAATGTCTAGTATATTATCTTTTCTCTATCATGATGGTTTATGGGTACTGTTAGAAATATTCTAGTATATTATCTTTCCTCTATCATAATGGTATATGGGTACTGTTAGAAATGTTCTAGTATATTATCTTTCCTCTATCATAAGAGTGTATTAATGCTTACAGAAACAACAATAATAAACAATTTCAATAGAGAAACAGAATCTCGTATTCAACTACAGATAACACTATTAGTACATACCGAACCAGTAATCTCAAATGGAAATAAAATAGCTTAAGTACAGCCATTATCACTATCATTATGGTTTTTTTTGCGCTAAACTCCGTGTCTAATAGTTGCTTTCATGAAGTGCTCCGCCAGGTTCACAACTGTTATATCGATCGTTGTCTGTCTCTACATTTGATCACAAGCTGGGCAGTTCCAGACGATTCAGCCCAAACACATTTCATTAACATGACACATTACATTGGTTCAGAGCCTCATCTTAATCGAAGTAATTGATTAAAAGTGCTACATTTTTAAATATCTGTTTTCAATTTTGTTCTCTTTGTTTCTGTTGGAATCATTATATTTAGTGCTCGCTCTCAAACTCCCGCTTGATCTCTTCAAGCAGGACAATGGTCTTACGAGTTTTCTAATGTGTACCCCAGAGAACGTAGAATTGGTGTGTTGAGCTTTATTTACGTCATTGGTCCGACAAATCTGACATCGGTGATAGTAACTAAAACGTTCATTTTTTGTTAATTAACTTCACTGAGCGTATGCATAACACTAGTATATCAGACATCATGTCATTTTGCTTCTATTTCACAATGACGTCAAGTCTTCTCGCTATTCACTATATATATCACAACTGTTTATTTAATACGGATTCCCATCCCTTGTTCACCTTCATCCATTCGATCACTCCATCTCTGATCAGGTTTCTTTGATTTTCGTATCGATTACTTTAATATTGTCAATTCCCACTGGATCTAGTTTGTACTGATGTTCGCGAGCTCTTTGGTAATTTAACATAACATAGTTTCCATTTGTGTACATTTCCGTAATCTTTAATGCTTTTAAGTGCTTTTTTTTTAAAATGGAGACTAATGTTGTTTTTTCTTAATCAAACGAGTTGTGAACAATGAAAATACAACCGGAATTTCGATCAGGGAAGACCTATATTTTCTCAGTTACAAGCGTACTTTCACAATATGAGGAATGAAGTGTATGGTTATAGTTACTGTAACTACTGGCTAGATATATATTTAATACACAATTTTAAAATTCTGAAACTCTTTGAACCACTCAAACAGAAACTATTCCATTAGACTATTCCACTGTGGCGGAATGCTAATAAATTAGTTTTCAGTGGCTTGTAAATATAACAGGCAGGATGATACAATTTTACAGATATATGTATCTGATTCTGCGTTCAATATGAAAAGTTTGCATATTAGCTGAATCTATATAGGGAATTGAATGCGTTGTGTCGTGGTTTACAGCATATCTGCGCATTTCGTTCCGACACATACTACTACTGCATGGTTTATTGACTTATTATTAGATGGAACAGATAACTGCACTTGTACAGCATCCTTACGTTACATTTTACAACAGCATAGCGAGTCATACATGCGCTTACAGAGATAACACACTATAACCATCATTAGAAATATATATGGTAGATTAAGGATTCCAATCCAAGAAATCAACAACTGTAGTGTTCTTCGATGTGGGGTGAGGGGATGCTTTGTAACACGCCCAAGAAGAGAAATAAATAAACAACGTTGTCGATGAACGAGCTATCACGAAGGGGAAAGATATGGTGATCAGGTTGTTCGACCATCGAAGCTGATGATAACCATCTTTATGAAACTCAGTTATAGGCCCTATGCTCTTGTTTATGAGTTTATATGTGGTTGATAAGCCTTATGTTAGCGCCAAAATGTAGTTGGGCAGTTTAGGCATGGGATTCTAAACCATGGTACACTTTCATGGTGCTAGATCTATTCTTACATGATTGGTTCTTGTTTAGAAACCAGAAACATTGAGCAAAGGTCATTACAATAAATGATCTGCTTGCAAAGTCCGTCAGCCATCTAAGGTATATAATATAATATAAAAGCACCTAGGATTAATTATTACAGAAAAACATTTATAAGGTAGCAAACGGGATTTGAAAGAGACCAGTTCAGCTGGTACATAATCGTTTCATCTCTCTAGTTAACATGTTTTCCGTATTCGACCACGCATTATCCCTAAAACAGTTGTGATTTTGGTCAAGACCTAAAGACATGTATATTCTCAAGCCACTATGAATATGAACTTGTTGATCAACAAACAGAGATTTAACAACACACACACTGCACTGCATTGGTATGTAATTTCCTCGAGAATCAACCCTCAACGTCACAATGACCAGTTAGGCCATTTAAATATAAATAACTTACAGAAATAAATGGACACCAGTCGTAGATTGAAAGGGCGGGCCTCGACCAAATGAGGCGAAACCATCACTAAACAAACAAAAGAAATGCCTATTCAGATGTGACATGGGTAAATGAATAATATGATATAGAAGCATCTAAAATGTATTATTATAGAACATTATTATAATTATTTATTATTTGTTTGGTGTTGAGGTCTGATGGCACGCACCAAATGTTTAGTATTTGTGGTTCTCGAAAAATTTACATTACATACAGTGCTGGATTTACCTATAAGCTAAACAAGCTATAGTTTAGGGCCCATACGCCCCCAAACTTTTTTATATCGCTATCTATATATTCTTAATCATTAAAGGCCCCATATCTCAAATAGCTTAGGTCCCCATCAATTCTAAATCCGGCCCTGATTACATACCTTAGTGTATGTATTATTGACTGTGTGTGATAGACCGGTCCATGTTCATATGTTTTGAAATCACTGCACTCCCAAATCTCCTTAGTACTTTCTTATGATGTACATGACATATAGCGGCGTTACTATTCGTTACTTCTCCCCCCCCCAAATCTCAACCAAAAAAAAGTACAGCGTGCAATGATTTGAAAACTGCTTTACTGGTCATAATTAATTCATTCAAAACGAACAAACGTAAAATGCAAGCATAACATTTTATTTCTACAGTTTCCACATTTCAATAATCTTTAATAGTTATATAACATTGCAATAACCTAGACATCTTGAGTTATATATTCAGAGTGGATACGATGGCTCGTCCTATGCATATTCAAACAGTGATGTCTTGAGCCGAGGAAATGATGTGTTCATCCTATGTAGACGACAATGCAATAACAAGCACGTTCTTAACATAAGATATAGCTGCACTCCGGCATATCAGAGCATTGGCACTCGACAACAAGTATTGGGTAATAAAAACATTACGATCTCCGGTCTTTTTTTTCCATAAGAATATTGAGAACGTTGGGGACTGGTCAACTAAAAATGTTATTAAAAACCTTTATGTAAGTAAGAGATTCACATCAACATAAAACAAATGTAATAATTATTAATCTAGACCCTTCTACTGATAGATCGTCCGCGCTAGTCCAGGACATATAGATACACAAGGAGTATAGTACAGTGAGTCACAAAAACAGTCGGTTTTCTACAAATATTGTCGAGATTTCAAAAAACAGCACCATTATTTTTCCATAAATGTTCTGTATTTTTATCTTCACAGCGTCGCTTATCTTGGCTGTTGTGTCGAATCGTTGGTTGTTTTGAGTATACTTTGTGTCACCAGCCAAATACATGCAAGGGAAAAAAGTCTGATAAGCTATGTGGGCCAAGATTAGTGACAGCGCTTGGGATTGACAAACAGAACAATTGTGGAATATGGCTTGGTATATTTGTGGCTGATATGCTTTTTTGTTATAGAACTACTTATGAAAGTTGGTTCAAGGATAGGAAATGCCATGTCCGTTTATGTATATAGATCTTAGTGGCTGGTCAAGCAAAGACATTCATCTTGGCTGATCCAAAATTTGATTCGATGTTGATATACATATGTAGATATAGACCAATGAGAAGCAATGTTCATTTGCAATGTGTCAAGATGAGTAACGCTGTGTTTGACCAACGTTCAGGACCTATATGAAGAAGGGGCACATTAATCGGTCGACTTGAGAACGACATGTTTATCATTATTTTGAGCGAAAACATCAATGAGGCAGATAGAAGGGACGAGACAGGGAGAGTGGGAAAATCTTTGATAGTTAAATTTCCTTTCACATAAATATTTCGACACCAGAAGTTATTGTCATTTATAAGCACGTATAATATTTTAATTTCTTGTAACAGCGTCCATTCTCCTATCCCCGCTGTATTTAACTTGTAGCAAAAAATACCCCTTTTAGATTATCAGGAGACTGCAGTCCAGAGAATGGAAATTATCTGTGTTGCAGTTTTCATTGCGTGAATGACATGGTACAACCAACTTCGAAAATATACTTAATGAGATAATTGATCACCTGTGTCCAGAGTAGAACTCATAGCACGTAACTTCATAGCTTCAGCATATATGTACCGCTTTGTAGAGAGGGCCAGATTACGTATAGGGAAACCGGAGTACAATTTAGTGCATTATGGACATATTTTAAGACCTACTTCAGCTAAGAAATTCACACAAGATGAATGGACGTCTGTATGTCCTTCTATTGTACAAACAGCTCAAGTAATATGGCAGGAAATTCAAGCAGAAGCTAGTCAAGTAATATGGCAGGATATTCCAACAGAAGCTAATCAAGTAATATAGCAGGATATTCCAACAGAATCTAATCAAGTAATATGGCAGGATATTCCAACAGAAGCTAATCAAGTAATATGGCAGGATATTCAAGCAGAAACTAATCAAGTAATGTGGCAGGATATTCAAGCAGAAGCTAATCAAGTAATATGGCAGGATATTCAAGCAGAAGCAAATCAAGTAATATGGCAGGATATTCAAGCAGAAGCTAATCAAGTAATATAGCAGGATATTCCAACAGAAGCTAATCAAGTAATATGGCAGGATATTCCAACAGAAGCTAATCAAGTAATATAGCAGGATATTCCAACAGAATCTAATCAAGTAATATGGCAGGATATTCCAACAGAAGCTAATCAAGTAATATGGCAGGATATTCAAGCAGAAACTAATCAAGTAATGTGGCAGGATATTCAAGCAGAAGCTAATCAAGTAATATGGCAGGATATTCAAGCAGAAGCTAATCAAGTAATATGGCAGGATATTCAAGCAGAAACTAATCAAGTAATATGGCAGGATATTCCAACAGAAGCTAATCAAGTAATATGGCAGGATATTCAAGCAGAAGCTAATCAAGTAATATGGCAGGATATTCAAGCAGAAGCTAATCAAGTAATATGGCAGGATATTCAAGCAGAAGCTAATCAAGTAATATGGCAGGATATTCCAACAGAAGCTAATCAAGTAATATGGCAGGATATTCCAACAGAAGCTAATCAAGTAATATGGCAGGATATTCCAACAGAAGCTAATCAAGTAATATGGCAGGATATTCAAGCAGAAGCTAATCAAGTAATATAGCAGGATATTCCAACAGAAGCTAATCAAGTAATATGGCAGGATATTCCAACAGAAGCTAATCAAGTAATATGGCAGGATATTCAAGCAGAAGCTAATCAAGTAATATGGCAGGATATTCAAGCAGTAGCTAATCAAGTAATATGGCAGGATATTCAAGCAGAAGCTAATCAAGTAATATGGCAGGATATTCCAACAGAAGCTAATCAAGTAATATGGCAGGATATTCCAACAGAAGCTAATCAAGTAATATAGCAGGATATTCCAACAGAATCTAATCAAGTAATATGGCAGGATATTCCAACAGAAGCTAATCAAGTAATATGGCAGGATATTCAAGCAGAAACTAATCAAGTAATGTGGCAGGATATTCAAGCAGAAGCTAATCAAGTAATATGGCAGGATATTCAAGCAGAAGCAAATCAAGTAATATGGCAGGATATTCAAGCAGAAGCTAATCAAGTAATATAGCAGGATATTCCAACAGAAGCTAATCAAGTAATATGGCAGGATATTCCAACAGAAGCTAATCAAGTAATATGGCAGGATATTCAAGCAGAAGCTAATCAAGTAATATGGCAGGATATTCAAGCAGAAGCTAATCAAGTAATATGGCAGGATATTCCAACAGAAGCTAATCAAGTAATATGGCAGGATATTCAAGCAGAAGCTAATCAAGTAATATGGCAGGATATTCCAACAGAAGCTAATCAAGTAATATGGCAGGATATTCCAACAGAAGCTAATCAAGTAATATGGCAGGATATTCCAACAGAAGCTAATCAAGTAATATGGCAGGATATTCAAGCAGAAGCTAATCAAGTAATATGGCAGGATATTGAAGCAGAAGCTAATCAAGTAATATGGCAGGATATTCAAGCAGAAGCTAATCAAGTAATATGGCAGGATATTCCAACAGAAGCTAATCAAGTAATATGGCAGGATGTTGAAGCAGAAGCTAATCAAGTAATATGGCAGGATATTCCAACAGAAGCTACTTCTGCTTTTATCAAACTCATGTAGATTAGCGGAAAGATGTGATTATAAATGCGCCTTCAGCCGGACACAATCATGAAACCCGTGTCACTTTTAACTCCTGTAGGATTAGACAGTCAACACTGCTCTGGAACTCCGTAACCTCAAACTCCATACGACATACATTGCAAGCAATAGTGTTGCTATTCTTATCTCCCCTTTCGGGCCCGACAATATACTGGTGTAACAAGTGAAACATGATATAGATATAATTGTACCAAGTGAAACTTATAAAACTAACAGACGGTACACTACAAATGAATGATTAATTTACTATGAAGCTGAGAATGTTGGTTGGTTGCTTATCAACAATCCGTAGGCTTTGACCCATGCCAGAATGTTATTTCGTAGTCACCTTATCCGTATTCAAGATGATTTGCACGTCAGGCGCGTTTTGTAAATAACAGTGAGTTTGTATTGAGAAGGGGAAATGAAGATATATAAATACGATGTTTCATCAAACTGGGATTGAAGGTATATGATAATTTTTTTGGCGTGATAAATTTGCATGAGAGGACAATCAATTATCTTACTTGATGCAGCCGTCGACATTATTATTCATCTTTAATTGCTACGCAGGTCATCGTGGAACGTAAGGCTTCTTGTTGGCAATCAATAATGTTCTTGATATATTACTATGCCACAACTTTACATTTTCAAACAAATTCTCTTTCTTTTACTCTCTCTTTCTTCTTTTCTCACTCTGTCTCTCTCTTTCTCTATCTCTTTTATATATTTATATTTGTCTCACCCCTTTTATCTTTATTTATTTTCTATTTATCTCTCTCTCTTTCATTGCATCTGTTTTGTTCTCTAGTTTGTCATTTAGTTAATTACTCGTTAGATCATCACCCTGTCACACGAAACAAGTTTATAGGTTCTCCGATCTCATATTAAGTATATACTCCTGCATCTGGTAACTAACTCTCCCCATTCTGCGCTGGTTGTTAACTCTAGTTTTATTACATATAAGCCGCTTGTTTCTTGCAACACAACGCTTCGATTCCATGTCCAACATTCTAGCCGCAGACACGGAGTTAGAAATATATCATATCCAATCGGCCTAATACTTTGATTGCATTCAAAATATCAGCATTGTCCATTAAAGTACCACTATTCAATGTGGCCACGCTGACAAATCTTTAATTACTCCTAGCAGTCTTGTTTGTGTCATGGTAAATGAATTTAATTCTCTTCATCACCGACTTCATAATTGACTCCACCCACTTACGACGAAGATAGACCGACAGAATCTTTCGAAGCATAATCATAGAATGAGAAAGACAACAGATACATGAGGAACTTTATGACTTAAGCCATATCATTGATCCGGTAATAACTATCAATAAATAACAATACTGCAGGGAACTGTCGAGGGTGGAAGAAGCAAAAAAATGGCATGGCAGACAACATCAAGGAATGGACAAGACAGATATTTCCACACTCATCCGCATCGCTGAGGATATAATTCGCTGGAGGACTCTGTGTGCTGAGGCATCCAATGTGGTACCCCTACGACACTGAAGGGTTAGATTGAACTATCACCTCCATCGTTATACTAGGCTTACTAGTGGTTGTACAGAAAGCACATTTTCTTCACTAATACACTTTCCTCGACATTGAGCCGCGAATGTTCAAGCACTCCGCACGTGCCAAACTACAGACGCATCAGTGTAGACAAAAATATCTCAATCTGAGGAATTCTATTAGATCTACGTTTCTCACTGATCAGTCTGGACTTCTAAGTCTATATACGCTGAAATGTCATTGTTACGTTTCCTAGTAATTGTGATAACCACTTCATTGTAAGTTTTCAACTCGATATGCTTATTTTTACACACATATCCACGTTCACATCAGCAAAGAAAAGTCGTCACATGTGAAATGAAGTGTCTGAGAAAAGCTGCAATGGTTACCAAACTAGATAAAATAAGAAATGAAGAAATTAGGAAAAGAGTTGGTATAATATCATGTATCGAAAATATTGAGAGACATCAAGTAAAATGGTTCGGTCACCTTATGAGAATGAAGCCAAACCAAATACCAATAAGAGCATATAATACAAGAATATCTGAGCGTAAAGGTAGACTAAGAAAACGATGGATAGAAAACATCAAGATAACTTTGAACAAACATGGACTAAATGCAACCTCAGCGACACATCTGGCATTGGAACGACAGCTTAAGCTCACTTCTTAACGGCAAGTGTGAATGCGATCAACAATCATTCACATGGGGAAAGACAATAGACAATCCACGTTCTATATACCCTAATGTGAATACCCGTTTGATGACACGTGCAACTTTGCCGCGCTATGATTTCCTTCAGTATAATCTGCTTCCTTTGATCTTTTTAATATGAGTATACAGTGGATGATTCTGTCGGCATTGATGCGCATGTATGAACGAGCACGGCAAGTATATGATATTTGCATCTTAGTAGGATAAGTTAACAAGAAGATATTAGCACTGTTTCTGCTTCATGAAATCCATTTGACAAGAACAAGAGTTAAATTCTGAAAACAGATCTAGCAGGAAATGCAAAGGAATCCTGTTGTAAGCGTCATGTGAACAACAATCGCCACGTTACATGTCTTCGTAAGTGCATATAAACCCGCCTAAACATCTTGAGCAAAGACAGCAGCATTCTATGTCCACCGAGCCGCTAATATCTACATTTTGGAGACCCGCTATGCCGAAAAGCCGCTCAAATCTACATTTTAATATGATTTTACAATCGTGTTCGGCATAGCAGGAAAACCGTACGGAGACAAAGAGTTTTAAACAATATCTCTCTGGGCGATATCCTCCAAGTGTAAGTGAAAGAGGATGCGACTGATCAAGAAAGCATATCATTTCTATGGCTATGTTCTTCTCCAGCAATTTGCCAATAGTATCCTGCATTGTTAATATTTGATATAAGCTACTCATAAATTATGCCAATAGCTTTGTGCCCATTAAACATCCACCCCCCCCCCCCCACTCATGTCAACGATTGTCAAGACTTCAGGGACTTCTATTAGTTATAATAATTTTTTTTCTGCGTGAGAGAGGTAGCAACCAAAATTGTATTTAGGTGTTTCATTAGCAAACTAAAAATATAATTACTTGTTGCGTGCACATATTAAGATTCTGATTAATTGTTGCCTGTTGCTGTTGGTTTTTGTTTTGTTTGTTTGTTTGAGAACCCCAGGAATTGCAAGCGATTAGCTCTTATTTTCTATGTGCAGTGGGGTGGTTTTTCTGAGCTTCTTATCCAGGAGACTTCAGTTTTCGGCATAGTGCAATGCCTATTGAAGGAGCCTTCTACTCAGAGGGGGTCTATATTTGTATAGATGACATACTACAAAGCTTCTATAAGAGATCACCAATATAACGGTATGTCATTTACTAAAGTTTTTAAATTGCATGGGTGGTTTATCTAGTGGGGCATTGGTGAGACCCACAGACACAGACGCATGCGTAGTTGTTGCATGCACTTACTGATATTCTGATTAATTATTGCATTTACGTACTAAGATTCTGATTAATTGTTGCATTTACACACAAAGATTCAGATCAATTGTTTCATTTATATATTAAGATTTTGATTAATTGTTCTATTCACATACTAAAATTCCGATTAATTGTTGCATATACATACTAAAATTCCGATTAATTGTTGCATATATATGTACTACGATTCTGATTAACTGTTGCATGTACATACTAAATTAAAAAAAAAATTCGCACGTTCATACGAACGATTATGACAGCGTTTTCTAATATCTTTTAACCATCTTATGTGGATGGTCTGAAAGTCTCCCCATTGGCCCATCAGACTAGCAACCATGCAAAAAACACTTAGTAGATGCCATGCCTAATTCCGAGTCTTTGCTCTTGTGAAAACCCTACAGTGCTTTTTTCTCATATATGCGTTTATTGTTTGCTCCACATTTGAGAAGATATTTTCTCACAGTACTGCGCAATGATAGGAATTGGAAATTTTCTGGGTATGAAAGAACGTACTGCAGAAACTTCTCATCGAGTTAAAGAATACAAGGGCTATAGTTTTGCTGAATAATTCATGAGGATAAAAACAGGCAAACATCAAACACACCGTATTGATCGTTTTCATCGGTTCTACCCTCCACATGGTCTTTGAACCATTGCTTCAAATACTATACTACTTTCTTTCTTTGCTACTTTCTTTGTTTGTTTGTGTGTTTGTTGAGGAAAACATGAAGGATTTTATTTATACTGGGTGTCAACAAAATTTATCTGCACTTATTTACATCGGTGGTGACACATTGATATATGCGTTTTGAGTATTAAGTGTGGAGGGACCTCTACTCATAGGATCAAGACGGTAGTTCATCCTCATAGGATATGTTCATAGGTACATATCGCTGGTGTAGTCAATACACGTCCTTCTTTAGAATAATCATGTGCTCTATATGTCAGAAAACGTTACTTAATTTTGCTAATGAAAATGATCATTGGATACTGTGTGCATACTTTGTGTTGCCAGCGAATGAAAACCACGGACAAAATAAGATCAGCCAAAAGCAACACGCTATTTGAGATCAGCACACATGACTATATTGGTGATGGGCTTTCTATGACCATGCCTTGTTATGTACACTTACCATTCGGTCAAAATGAGATACCTACATAAGCTGTAAATGGAATGGAGGACACAATTCATCGCACTTCAAGGTGTGCAGGTACCATATCTAATGTACTTTGTGGTCAAAGTAATATTTGTTAGGTAAAATGCAATAGAGAATTATTCCCAGCGAACATAGTCTTTTGTGACGATTAATGGTTCGTCAATTAAAGTTAATTCATGCAAGGTCAGTTTTAACTAAACAATTATTCAATGAGAACAACAATTTGCAAGCTTTCACAGAATTGATTTGCAAGCTTGGCATTTCCCCATAACTACTGGACAGAACTGTCATAGACGATTTCCTGTCTGTCCTTAAGCTTTATGTACACTAAATAATTTTCCAGAAGTGTTCCTTTCGCTGGTCCGAATCAGCGACACTTATCTTGGCTGGTTCGACTTTTTTCGGACATTTCATAAGCAGGCGACAAAAAGTGACCAATAAGCCGCATTAACCAAAATAAGCATTTCTGTTTAATATCAGTTCGTATGACTATTAAAGAGATGGTCTCGACGTACATTATGATATCACTAACGAAACATAACTTAACCTAACCGGCGGGGTAGGGGTTATATTTTAAAAATACATAATTAAGCGCGGGGGAGGGGGGTGCCTGGGTTCGTGACAGTCTAGACGTGGGGGAGGGATGTCCAAAACTGACAAAACAATTGTTGACTTATTTTATGGATATCCCCTTAGTAGCCTCTTACACTACGCACAGCGGGGATTGCGTTGTTGCTATTCTTCGCTCCCCAAACGGACCTTGTCAATACAATTGATAAACAATTATGAAATACGCCGATAAGTTGTCTCTAATTACCAGTAGCTATAGTAATCCGTAACTATCTTATATTACTATCTTCCATCTAATTACCAGTAGATATAGTATTCCATAACAATTTTATTTCTACCTTCCATCTAATTTCCAGTAGATATAATATCCCATAACTATGTTATTACTATTTGCCCTCTAATTACCAGTAGACATAGTAATCCATAACTATCTTATTACTATCTTCTATCTAATTACCAGTATATATAATATTCCATAACGAATCAATCATTATCAGAAAATAATTTATAAACATTTAGCGCACATATTTATGCACAAGGCATCACTCCTTTCCATATTTTCACGGGTATACATAATGCATGTCATACCCCAAGTGGGATATCTAATTATCTACGTGTATATGCATGCAGCATCCAGACGTTAGAAGCGCTCTTGAATGTCACAACTAACATATACTATGTTATGACATCCATACACCAGACTGGCTTCATTTTCAAAAGCAAAATATGCTATTACTGGAAACAAATGAGGAATAGAAATGGTGTTCTAATGTGTTTCTATCAGCTATATAATGTCTGCAACAAAATGAATACACTGTGGATTCAATGGAGCACATTTAAGTGCTAGAGTAGAGATGTGATGGGGGACAGTTGCTTGGAATCGTCGTAGATTGGAATGTTTCGGTTTATAAAGAGAGAGATTCACATAGTTGCAGGGACAACCCAATAAACTGAAAATTTATGGTTGCGGTAAAACAGGGCAAATGCGAGTATGAATGTAAATAGGTAAATTAAAGTGTTGCCTATAGTAAAGTTAATACAATAGAATGCAAGGGAAGATGACAGCTTCGAATAAAAAGCTTTCATCGGGATAAACAAAACAAAAAAAAAAAGAAATATACACCGAAAGCAAATAAATTAAAGTGAGGAACAAATCATACCAGAACACGAGAGAAAGAAAGAAAAGAGAATAGCAGAGAGTAAAGTTATAGGAAGATATGAGCTTATAGGGAATGTTAGAGCATGTTACATACGATATGATGGCAGATGCTAGAGCAGTGTTTCCCAATCTGGGGCGCACGCCCCACAGGGGGGGGGGGGCAATTTGATTGTTCAGGGGGGGGCAATTTCGGAAAAAATGTGTAGGGAACAATTCAATTTTTAATGCAAAAATTAAATATGTATATACTACATGGGGGGGGGGAATCAAATTTTTAGAACGACTTTGGTGGTGCATGGTTAATAAGAGATTGGGAAACACTGTGTTAGAGAATAGTACATAAGATATGATGGGAGATAGAGCATGTCACATAAGATATGATGGGAGATAGAGCATGTCACATAAGATATGATGGGAGATAGAGCATGTCACATAAGATATGATGGGAGATAGAGCATGTCACATAAGATATGATGGGAGATAGAGCATGTCACATAAGATATGATGGGAGATAGAGCATGTCACATAAGATATGATGGGAGATAGAGCATGTCACATAAGATATGATGGGAGATAGAGCATGTCACATAAGATATGATGGGAGATAGAGCATGTCACATAAGATATGATGGGAGATAGAGCATGTCACATAAGATATGATGGGAGATAGAGCATGTCACATAAGATATGATGGGAGATATTAGAGCATGACACAAAAGATATGATGGGAGATATTAGAGCGTGGCACATAAGATATGATGGGAGATAGAGCATGTCACATAAGATATGATGGGAGATAGAGCATGTCACATAAGATATGATGGGAGATAGAGCATGTCACATAAGATATGATGGGAGATAGAGCATGTCACATAAGATATGATGGGAGATAGAGCATGTCACATAAGATATGATGGGAGATATTAGAGCATGACACATAAGATATGATGGGAGATATTAGAGCGTGGCACATAAGATATGATGGGAGATAGAGCATGTCACATAAGATATGATGGGAGATAGAGCATGTCACATAAGATATGATGGGAGATATTAGAGCATAGCACATAAGATATGATGGGAGATATTAGAGCATGGCACATAAGATATGATGGGAGATATTAGAGCATGGCACATAATATATGATGGGAGATATTAGAGCATGGTACATAAGATATGATGGGAGATAGAGCATGGTACATAATATATGATTGGGAGATATTAGAGCATGGCACATAATATATGATGGGAGATATTAGAGCATGGTACATAAGATATGATGGGAGATAGAGCATGTCACATAAGATATGATTGGGAGATATTAGAGCATAGCACATAAGATATGATGGGAGATATTAGAGCATGGCACATAAGATATGATGGGAGATAGAGCATGTCACATAAGATATGATGGGAGATAGAGCATGTCACATAAGATATGATGGGAGATATTAGAGCATAGCACATAAGATATGATGGGAGATATTAGAGCATGGCACATAAGATATGATGGGATATATTAGAGCATGGCACATAAGATATGATTGGGAGATATTAGAGCATGGTACATAAGATATGATGGGAGATATTAGAGCATGGTACATAAGATATGATGGGAGATAGAGCATGGTACATAATATATGATTGGGAGATATTAGAGCATGGCACATAATATATGATGGGAGATATTAGAGCATGGCACATAAGATATGATTGGGAGATATTAGAGCATGGCACATAATATATGATGGGAGATATTAGAGCATGGTACATAATATATGATGGGAGATATTAGAGCATGGTACATAAGATATGATGGGAGATATTAGAGCATGGCACATAAGATATGATGGGAGATATTAGAGCATGGCACATAATATATGATGGGAGATATTAGAGCATGGCACATAATATATGATGGGAGATATTAGAGCATGGCACATAATATATGATGGGAGATATTAGAGCATGGTACATAAGATATGATGGGAGATATTAGAGCATGGCACATAAGATATGATTGGGAGATATTAGAGCATGGCACATAATATATGATGGGAGATATTAGAGCATGGCACATAAGATATGATGGGAGATATTAGAGCATGGCACATAATACATGATGGGAGATATTAGAGCATGGTACATAAGATATGATGGGAGATATTAGAGCATGGCACATAAGATATGATGGGAGATAGAGCATGTCACATAAGATATGATGGGAGATAGAGCATGTCACATAAGATATGATGGGAGATAGAGCATGGCACATAAGATATGATGGGATATATTAGAGCATGGCACATAAGATATGATGGGAGATATTAGAGCATGTCACATAAGATATGATGGGAGATAGAGCATGTCACATAAGATATGATGGGAGATAGAGCATGTCACATAAGATATGATGGGAGATAGAGCATGTCACATAAGATATGATGGGAGATAGAGCATGTCACATTAGATATGATGGGAGATAGAGCATGTCACCTAAGATATGATGGGAGATAGAGCATGTCACATATAATATGATGGGAGATAGAGCATGTCACATAAGATATGATGGGAGATATTAGAGCATGGCACATAAGATATTATGGGAGATATTAGAGCATGGCACATAAGATATGATGGGAGATAGAGCATGTCACATAAGATATGATGGGAGATAGAGCATGTCACATAAGATATGATGGGAGATATTAAAGCATGGCACATAAGATATGATGGGAGATGTTAGAGCATGGCACATAAGATATGATGGGAGATATTAGAGCATGGCACATAAGATATGATGGGAGATATTAGAGCATGGTACATAAGATATGATGGGAGATAGAGCATGGTACATAAGATATGATTGGGAGATATTAGAGCATGGCACATAAGATATGATTGGGAGATATTAGAGCATGGCACATAATATATGATGGGAGATATTAGAGCATGTCACATAAGATATGATGGGAGATAGAGCATGTCACATAAGATATGATGGGAGATAGAGCATGTCACATAAGATATGATGGGAGATAGAGCATGTCACATAAGATATGATGGGAGATAGAGCATGTCACATAAGATATGATGGGAGATAGAGCATGTCACATAAGATATGATGGGAGATAGAGCATGTCACATAAGATATGATGGGAGATAGAGCATGTCACATAAGATATGATGGGAGATAGAGCATGTCACATAAGATATGATGGGAGATATTAGAGCATGACACAAAAGATATGATGGGAGATATTAGAGCGTGGCACATAAGATATGATGGGAGATAGAGCATGTCACATAAGATATGATGGGAGATAGAGCATGTCACATAAGATATGATGGGAGATAGAGCATGTCACATAAGATATGATGGGAGATAGAGCATGTCACATAAGATATGATGGGAGATAGAGCATGTCACATAAGATATGATGGGAGATATTAGAGCATGACACATAAGATATGATGGGAGATATTAGAGCGTGGCACATAAGATATGATGGGAGATAGAGCATGTCACATAAGATATGATGGGAGATAGAGCATGTCACATAAGATATGATGGGAGATATTAGAGCATAGCACATAAGATATGATGGGAGATATTAGAGCATGGCACATAAGATATGATGGGAGATATTAGAGCATGGCACATAATATATGATGGGAGATATTAGAGCATGGTACATAAGATATGATGGGAGATAGAGCATGGTACATAATATATGATTGGGAGATATTAGAGCATGGCACATAATATATGATGGGAGATATTAGAGCATGGTACATAAGATATGATGGGAGATAGAGCATGTCACATAAGATATGATTGGGAGATATTAGAGCATAGCACATAAGATATGATGGGAGATATTAGAGCATGGCACATAAGATATGATGGGAGATAGAGCATGTCACATAAGATATGATGGGAGATAGAGCATGTCACATAAGATATGATGGGAGATATTAGAGCATAGCACATAAGATATGATGGGAGATATTAGAGCATGGCACATAAGATATGATGGGATATATTAGAGCATGGCACATAAGATATGATTGGGAGATATTAGAGCATGGTACATAAGATATGATGGGAGATATTAGAGCATGGTACATAAGATATGATGGGAGATAGAGCATGGTACATAATATATGATTGGGAGATATTAGAGCATGGCACATAATATATGATGGGAGATATTAGAGCATGGCACATAAGATATGATTGGGAGATATTAGAGCATGGCACATAATATATGATGGGAGATATTAGAGCATGGTACATAATATATGATGGGAGATATTAGAGCATGGTACATAAGATATGATGGGAGATATTAGAGCATGGCACATAAGATATGATGGGAGATATTAGAGCATGGCACATAATATATGATGGGAGATATTAGAGCATGGCACATAATATATGATGGGAGATATTAGAGCATGGCACATAATATATGATGGGAGATATTAGAGCATGGTACATAAGATATGATGGGAGATATTAGAGCATGGCACATAAGATATGATTGGGAGATATTAGAGCATGGCACATAATATATGATGGGAGATATTAGAGCATGGCACATAAGATATGATGGGAGATATTAGAGCATGGCACATAATACATGATGGGAGATATTAGAGCATGGTACATAAGATATGATGGGAGATATTAGAGCATGGCACATAAGATATGATGGGAGATAGAGCATGTCACATAAGATATGATGGGAGATAGAGCATGTCACATAAGATATGATGGGAGATAGAGCATGGCACATAAGATATGATGGGATATATTAGAGCATGGCACATAAGATATGATGGGAGATATTAGAGCATGTCACATAAGATATGATGGGAGATAGAGCATGTCACATAAGATATGATGGGAGATAGAGCATGTCACATAAGATATGATGGGAGATAGAGCATGTCACATAAGATATGATGGGAGATAGAGCATGTCACATTAGATATGATGGGAGATAGAGCATGTCACCTAAGATATGATGGGAGATAGAGCATGTCACATATAATATGATGGGAGATAGAGCATGTCACATAAGATATGATGGGAGATATTAGAGCATGGCACATAAGATATTATGGGAGATATTAGAGCATGGCACATAAGATATGATGGGAGATAGAGCATGTCACATAAGATATGATGGGAGATAGAGCATGTCACATAAGATATGATGGGAGATATTAAAGCATGGCACATAAGATATGATGGGAGATGTTAGAGCATGGCACATAAGATATGATGATAGATATTAGAGCATGGCACATAAGATATGATGGGAGATATTAGAGCATGGAACATAAGATATGATGGGAGATAGAGCATGGTACATAAGATATGATTGGGAGATATTAGAGCATGGCACATAAGATATGATTGGGAGATATTAGAGCATGGCACATAATATATGATGGGAGATATTAGAGCATGTCACATAAGATATGATGGGAGATAGAGCATGTCACATAAGATATGATGGGAGATAGAGCATGTCACATAAGATATGATGGGAGATAGAGCATGTCACATTAGATATGATGGGAGATAGAGCATGTCACCTAAGATATGATGGGAGATAGAGCATGTCACATAAGATATGATGGGAGATAGAGCATGTCACATAAGATATGATGGGAGATATTAGAGCATGGCACATAAGATATTATGGGAGATATTAGAGCATGGCACATAAGATATGATGGGAGATAGAGCATGTCACATAAGATATGATGGGAGATAGAGCATGTCACATAAGATATGATGGGAGATATTAAAGCATGGCACATAAGATATGATGGGAGATGTTAGAGCATGGCACATAAGATATGATGGGAGATATTAGAGCATGGCACATAAGATATGATGGGAGATATTAGAGCATGGTACATAAGATATGATGGGAGATAGAGCATGGCACATAAGATATGATGGGAGATATTAGAGCATGGCACATAAGATATGATTGGGAGATATTAGAGGATGGCACATAATATATGATGGGAGATATTAGATCATGTCACATAAGATATGATGGGAGATATTAGAGTATGGCACATAAGATATGATGGGAGATATTAGAGCATGGCACATAAGATATGATGGGAGATAGAGCATGGCACATAAGATATAATGGGAGATATTAGATCATGTCACATAAGATATGATGGGAGATTTTTAGAGCATGGCACATAAGATATGATGGGAGATATTAGAGCATGGCACATAAGATATGATGGGAGATAGAGCATGTCACATAAGATATGATGGGAGATAGAGCATGTCACATAAGATATGATGGGAGATTTTTAGAGCATGGCACATAAGATATGATGGGAGATATTAGAGCATGGCACATAAGATATGATGGGAGATATTAGAGCATGGCACATAAGATATAATGGAATAAGATAATAATAATAATATAATAATAAGATCTTTCCCAATTGTATCTCTGCCTACCTCTAGCTCGCATCTTATTGACTCTACCCTCAAGTAGGTCTTCAACAAGGTGTCATGTCTTTTATATGTCTAGAGTACTTTTATTTATTTAATCTGTATTTCCTTTAATAGTTCTTTTTTTGTCATATGAAGTGTTGTTAGAACCTTTTGTTTATTTTTCCCTCTTTCCATGAATTTCTTCATATTCTTCTATATATTCAAATCTTCTTCTTCTTCTTTCCTTCCTCTTTTACCCTTTACGGGTGTCGAGGGAGATACAAATGTTCTTTTTCTCGCTTTTCTGGCAGCTTCAGATAATGTTATTTGGTGTTCGTGTAATGTCTCTTTGATGTTGTCGATTCAGCGTATTATACCCTTGGCTCTTCTTTCTGCTTCCCCTCTCTTAGTATATGCTTTATGAACTAATAAATCACACGGCACTCTTTCCAGATGACCAAACCTGTTGGTTTTGTATGTATTGTAGAATTGATATGACACCAACTCTTTCTCTTATGACATCGTTTCTAATTCTGTGTCTTCTGGTCACTCCTGTGGCTTTTCTCAGACATCATAAAGGTATAAATTATGTCTTCTAGTTTCTTGTTGATTTTTCATGTTTCTGAACCATACATTAATATAGAATAGGTGTAGCATTTCTTCCTCTTTGTTATTATGTCAGTTTTCAGGTTACAGAACCAATAACTTCGATGAACTGTGCAATTCGCTTCAGGTAATTCATCGAACCCCTTAGGTTTGGAAGTAGTGCACTCTAAATTTACCACATTATCTCCCTCTCTACCATCAACTAGATTATATAAAATAAAGCTTTGTATTATATTGACGACGTTAGTTTGATCCTCTTTAAGACGATTATTGATGAATGAGCTATTATGCAAGCCATATATTGTGACTGTACTCGACACTGACACAAGTTAAAGAACATTCAACAAGGATATATAAACAGATGACAGGGATCAAGAAAGAGCTAATTGTGGATCGTATTACTAATACGACTTGACAGTCAAATAAGATAAAAAGGCAAAGACATAACAGAAAAATAAGATATCGAGATAGAGAAATAGTCGATAAATGTTATATTTTTCTTCGCATTCACTACTGTTTATATGTATATTTACATGCTGGATATTTATGCCGACATATTCCTTGTCAAAAACGATACTACCTGGAATAGTCAGAGTGTGAAGAAGCTGAGGAGGACAAAGAAAATCATGTTCAGATAACACAAGCGACTGGATCTGTCGGGAATGTTTCCTCACCCATCCGCGTCACTCAAGATAGAAATCGCTAGAGGACTGTGTGTGTTTGATACATTCACTGCAGTTTCCATGCGACTCTGACGAGTTATGGACTTGTCTATATGTTTGTACAGTAAATTATGTTTTCTTTAGGGTACTTCTCTAGCGTAGTGGCTAAGCTGTTCGCCGTATGTTCAAGAGGTCATGGGTTCGAACCCTGCTCATGTCGTCTTGTGGAGCTACGGAGTTACATGCTATGAGTTATACACTTCACAAACCGAGAACAGTGAAGTCAATCCTTTACGACTTTCAACTTTTTTCAACTGTTTTCTTGATAAATGATGAAGATATTAAAAACTCATCCAGATTCTCCCCAAAAAAGTGTGAAATATGCTGTGAAATATTATACCTCTGCGAGTTAGATAATGCCATTGTTGCTGATGTGTCTATTGTCCTTGTACCTCTGACTACTTAACACATGTTCTTGCTTGAGCAAGAACTGTGATCCTGTTCGTTATAAGGGATGACCTGACTAGTCTTCCGACCCGCTGTTGGCTGAACTAAGCCCAGTCTCCGCGAAAAGCTACTAAAAATAATGTGTTTCTGTGAATGTTTTCATGCGAGATACATGGCTCCCGCAGTCAATGAGAATGTGATGAGAAAATAACACGGAGTCTTAGGATGTCTTATACCTTGTTAGGATACCTATTCTCTTTCAACTTTCAACCTGTTATTTTTGTTTTATTGTCTCTATACTGAAGCCACGCAGTATTGTGGCATGGGTGCTTAAACATAGGTCAACACAGACACATTTGAATGGTTACATAATCTTATGTGATTGAATGTAGAATGGCAAAGGCAATATGTGTGATGAATAAGTGTTATAGAACTCGCTTCCCCATAAGTTATCAGCTGCCTAGTCAGTGGTTGAGCAGAAAATGCCGGACTAGTGTCGTATACCGCGTTTGCTCAGTAGCGATGGCATCATTTCTCAACCTTCTCAGAACATTTGCATTGGATGGTACTCTACTTCCTGGTGGCTTGGTGAACCACGGAAGTAATTATTATTTCAGACCAAAGAAAATTATTGGATTATATCCGGATTTGGTGTTCACCGGGCGAATGCTTTAACATTACACCGCCGTGACTTCCATGTGATTGAATGCCTGCTAATGTAGGAATACGCTTTCTGTATAAACATACATATTGTTGGAATACGCCATCTATATGCACAAACACATAATAATGGAGTACGCCTTCTATACACACATGTAATGATGGAGTACGCCTTCTATATACACATGCATAATGATTGAGTAACCTTCTATACACACACATAATGCTGAATACGTATATATATATATATATATATATATATATATATATATATATATATATATATATATATATATATATGCAAACAAAGAACACATTTGAGTAGGAAGCTTCTCTCCAAAGAATGTATTTCTCTTCTTTCAAATGACAAGCATCTGAACATATATTGCTTCTGGCAAAGGGAAAATTGAACACAGGATAATGCAATTTTGCTAATAAAGGGACACACACATCACAACACAAATATATCTACGTTTTGCCCACAGCGTCATTCTCAAGCACACAACATAGCACACGAGAAGTAAATAGCGACACTGTCCACAATTACAAAACAGAGTTAATCGAATTGCGAGCAGGACGTCCAGAAGAGTATGGATGATAAGCTGGAAATTTATAAACTAGAAGGATAGAGACGAAACAAAATGAAAAGATAATTGGCACACCGCAAGGGAATACCTACACGTAAGGATGGCGGATGTGAACACAAAAATGATGCTGCGTATCAAATTGACGGGTATACTGGTTCTCAGGCGCATATTGAGTCCAGTCATTCGAGAAGCACGATTTAATGATAGTCAGATAATAGCACGTGAACCCAAATGGCTTGCGCTGTTGATGCGTTCTTCTTCTTCTTCTTCTTCAGCGTTCATTCTCAAACTCCTGCTGGATCTCTCTAGTAGCAGGTCCATGATCCATTCTAGACTGCCAGCAGGATGTAGTCCAGAGAATGGAAATGCGTTGTGTCGCCGTTTAATTTGCGCCAATAGCCCGACACATCCGTCTTCGGCGGGGTTGATGCGTTCAACAACATAAGTCCCAGACTGGTAGTACAACATATGTGAATGTGTTGAAAGAATCGTTCTCCGAATCTCTTACCTTTTTAAACCTTGTAAAAAGTAAGTAAAGTTAACCCAAACCATTTAACTGCCTCATTGGCATGAGATTTTAGCGCTCTCACTTTTCAGTGCCTATGCTATATGATGGTGGTAGCCATCTTCTCTCCCTCGCAGTCTTTACTTCTTGGACTGATCCGGTGTCCAATTCAGGCTCGGTCGACCCAAGAACCGCTGCTGTCTGAAAAACATTTCTATCTCAGCAGGGGAATGAAACCATGACCACTCATATGCGAAGCCAGTGCGATAACCACTGCGCTACGCCCCTCCCCCTTTACCATACGTGATGATGAAACTTTTGCAAATGACGGTCTAGGCTTCTGCAAGCCTGTTTTTAAAAAAAAATCCCTCCGCCGCCGGATTCTTTTTTGAAAATTTGCATTATTGCTGGTGGCTGCTTTGAAAACGTGATAACTTTTTGGTTGTTGAGATATTAAAAAAGTATTTGCACATATAAATAAAGAATTGAATTCTGCATATATTGGTTAAATTTGGGTACGTGTGTGTATGTGTGTGATATCAGACGTGTGAGAAAGTGGTAAATACGTTTTCCCCATAAAATCATGTAAATTATAACAAATAAAGCGAAAAAAACATTAAAAATAACTTACCTTTCTTGTGGAATTGTTTGGCAACATGTACACGGTAAATAACGCACAATTATGTAGTATTTATAATCTTTCATTGCGAAATTATCAAAATATTGCTGGTGGAACTGTATAAAACATGTAGATTTGCAGTAAAATAGTTCTTGGAAGCTGACATATAGTTAGTTATATTTGGTGCCACTTCAACATATTCGATATCAAACCTCTACAAGTCCCCAAACCAACATGCCATTCTGTATATTCACTGCTGTGAAACTAAATAACTCAAGAATTCATGATTCAAGCCACAATTCATAATTATTTTATTCAAAATACGATGAAACAAAGATATATAAACCCGATTCACCTTCACGGCATCATACCAGTGTGCTGATGTGGTCAGATTAATTGGATTTCTACGCGTAATCGCTACGAAGAACTGTTAAAAATGAACATGGCGGATGTAGAAATGTACCGGTTTCAATTGCGCATGCCCCCCCCCCCGCGCCTGAGTATGTACATGAACCAATCTTGCTGATGTACGTCCATTTAACACGATATATCTTTGGATGAATGTACTCCACATGGATTGACAAGCGCCATTACAATTTTTGTCCATCAGAGTTAACCAGATCGTACGTAAGACTAGATGACGTTTCAAGAGCTGTCTGATTACAGTTTTGTTGCTATTTTTATATATTATCAGTATATTTCTTCTGGAATATAGAATGAATATTTCTTCTTTGCCTGGCTGATCCCATGTTTTAACGCCCTTGCACTTCGAATTCTTGATTGTTGATTCGCGATTATAAACCAGAATCATGTCATACGGACATTTCCATAAGGTCTTTGCTATCCTTTTAAGCAGTCATCCAAGAGTAAGCACGCTTTAAGTTCCAACCAGACATTGAATATGTGATGCTCGGTTCTTTTCTGAGAGGACACACTTTATCTCTTCACCTCATCGAGTTCAGTTCTTTGAAGTGGAGAAGGGACTTAGTTCAGCCAACAGACGCTGGAAACTAAGACTGGTCGGACAATCACTTACATCAAGCATGACGACAGTCCTACCTAAGCAGAACTGATACTGAAGTCGTCACAGATACAAGCCCGAGAAGAGCACCAGCTACCACGGTGTCATTGAACTCGCCGCTAGGTGACATCTCTACACGACAAAGTTTTAAAACTCGTCATTATGTGATATATTGTGTGATATATAAACACGGTGAAGTTCCTCCAATCCGAAACAGTGCCTGATTTTGAACCTTTACAGAATTTACACGTAGATAAAGAAAACCAGATTTGATGTCTAGACAACTGCGAACGAGAACAAAAAGATGTCCACATCTTTAAGGCACCCAATTTCTGTTATTCTTTGTAGGCGCACCTTATCACCGCTATAGTTATCTGTCTTTACTTTGTAATAAATTAATAAATGCTTTTATTGGGATGAGAACAGTGCTCTTATTGGGATGAAAGAACTGCTCTGATTGGGATGAGAGCAGTGCTCTTATTAGGTCGTCACTATCTCTTTCTAATACTGTTCCGTCAACAGCAGCATAATTCATCAATGATTCTTTCTCGTTGCCTCAGACGCCTGCTGACCATGTCAGTATATCCATGTAACAGTTTGGACAAACAAGCTGTTTAATAGGGTGACCCAAGCCTTTCTCAACATGCACCATTCTATCTTAGGCAAAATGTTTTAGTATCACCGTTTGAGTTCACATTTTAATCAGTAATCGAGTTCTGAAACAAGTGAAGGAATGTAAATATCTTAGGAAAATTTTTACAGATACGGAAACATGAACAGTGAGCTCGAGACAACAATTGACAACACCAATTACGTAAATTATGAGCGTACACCAATTTTGAAACAAAAATCCAGGTAAACCAAAAGACAAATTATAAATTCAATCTTCATACCAACATTGTGTTATAAATGTCAGACATGGATATTAACAAAAGAACGAGAGAGAAAAAGCGTACTACTTGTGGAATGGGATGTTTAAGAGAGAAGCGAAAAGAATAAAAAAGATATCATGTGAGGAATGAACAGATTACAAGATCTATTGAAGCAGCAACGTTGTCAAAAATATTGAAAAACAGAGACTTCAATGGTTCGGCAATTTAATGCAAATGAACCCCTATCGGCCAGCGGCAAGAGCACACAATATGACAATGGAAACTGCAAGATAGAGAGGAAGATTAAGAAGAAGGTGGATTGAAAGAGTTGCCAACATTCTGAGACGCTAAACTATTTCTGCATATTAAGTGACCAAATTTACCATATCCCGATAACCGATCACCATTCAGTCCTGCGACGCCTTACAGCAACAGCAGAGAAAAGACGATATATACGAGATAGAACAGAGTGTCTTCGACACCGATTCAAATAACCGTACTAAAGTGGACTTACACCACAACAGAAAAATAATATCTGAATTAACAATTAAATAAGCAAGAATACTACATTATCTTATTATCCTGGCTTAATTTTATCTTTTGGTCACTGCTACATTTCGGAATTCGGCTATTCTGGCCTCACCATGGGAATTGCGATAGTTGAATAGCGGCCAAAAGAGTTTCGGAAATCTAACATTAATAGCTTTCCACGCGGCTCTTGTATGCACAACTGGTCCGGCAATGAAAATGTCATGCAACATCGATATTGTATCTCAGAGACGGTGTATTCGTGTACAGCAATACCTGACATTTCATCCATTTGCTTGGAAAATATCTCACATTTAGGATCTATAACTACGCTATCAGAAAATCGAACGTTTCCTAATATATTCCCCTTTGTATATTATTTATCAAACGCATTTCGGCAACATTTTCCTATTATTTCTTCATGAGAGAAAGCTTACTAACCTATATGTAAGAAAGAAAATATGCTTATATTTTACAGCTCATGAATATACAGTGATTTTATGGTGATTATAACCATTATTATCATCAGAATCATCATAATTACTAACCATCATCATCATCACTACAATCACCATCATCATAAAAATCATCATTATCAAAATCATCATTATTATCATCATCATCATCATCATCATTATCGTCATTCATTATTCTCGCTATCATCATGTCACTGTGTGTTACTGAATATGAAAGGGGAGCAAATGTTGGTAACACTGTCACCTGCCATTACTTTTAATTATTACTCAAATGTCGTTAGCGATGATAAGGAGGTTATAGCTGGAACTGTTAAATCCACTTTTACCTGTGGTGTGGTGTGGTTTTACCTGTCGATTTTCAGAAAATCACACAAATAAAAAGTGTCAATAGCTACATCAATAAATATATACAAATAGCTAAATCTCGGCTTTTTTTAACAATACATAGATCGACGTTTCTTCCAAAGGCCTTTATCAAGTCAATAAAGTGGCGAAAAAAATAAAGAACATAACCACAAACCCAACGGAGACTGCATAGTCCCAGCAGTCGGATGTTAATCATGTGATCTTAGAATCTTTTTCAGAGATGATACTCTTGCACCCCTCACCCGTGGTCACGCAATTTCTGTCATTCTGTGTATGTGTACGTTATCTCCGCCACTAATCGTAGGTTTGTACTCTCCGTTTGATTCTGTGATTCAATTGTGTGCTTGTTCGTCCCTTTCTTGATAAAGCCATTTTGGTAGAGACGGCGATCTTGTGTATTTTTCAACAGAAAACTGCTATTTATCCCATTTCATATATTTATGTGTTCAATATTTACTTATCATACAATGCAGTTTTATTGCAGTTTCCAGATCATTCAATTTTGGGATTATTCAACATCAATTGATCGATCTAGCATAGTCAATACAATGTGGAACTTCCGCACTGAAGATTTTGAAAAGTGTAAATCATAGTCGCTCTCAAGACTGCGTGAAATTTGTGTAAATATCGGAGGAGTCCGTAAAGAGAAACATAATAGGTACAATAAGAGATTGCCAAAGCAATAGCTAACTGGAACTGTCAAAGGCTACACTCTTATGGATTTATTAAAACAGGGATTTAAGCAGCACCTGTATGCTTGTTTGGTGTACACTGATGATACCCTGCAGTTATATTAAAAATACAGCAAAGTTCCCTCTGGTGTATAACACAGTTCAGCAAGTACCATTGTCTCCAACAGTCACATTGAGTGATGCGGAAATCTGGGACTTGAATGCTCTCAGTATCACCAACTCTCTTCTCAAGAATCATGAGGCATTGACAAACGTTGTTGCATCTTTTTTGCATTTCTTCGAATGGGGAAAACACAAAAGAAATCCAACATAGATGCAACATAGCATATCGGATCTTGGAGCAGGAGTCTCCAATTTTCAAAAACAAATATGTGATCATGAACACCAAAATTGCACTATATAAACGATTATCACACCATCCTATGCTACCAATGTCAAACGTGAACACTAACAACAGAATGCAAAAGAAAACATGTTACAACATAAATGACTTGTCTACGTAGAATCATCAGAGCAACAATAAGAGACAGAATCAGGAACGAAAACATCAGAAGACAAAATGCCAATTCTTGATTACATCAGAAAACAACAGGTTACGTGGTTTTCACATGCTACCAGACAACCATCAGACAGTGTCCCTCAGAAAGCATTACTATACAGACACAATTGATACAAAGCAATGGGCAAATCTATCAAACGATAGATTACAGAAATAAAAGAGTCAACGAACACAAACATGAATGAAGCACACAAACAAACCTTCTCCATAGAACTCTTCTACTCCTGACACTGTAAGGCATAAAAGGGTATAAAGCGAAAAGAAAGAAAAAATAAAAGAAAGAATCCAACCAGCCGAGCTAATTCCTAGTCTTTAACATCCACTTTGTTCCTTTACGGTGGTTCTTCTCTATTTTCCAGGTTCTTCATTGTCCTTTCTTTTCTGCTGCAGTTCATTTAACCGTGAAAGACCCTTTTCACTGATGTACGAATGGTAAGAAAAATTAAACACTGACTGAATAGTAATTTCCTATTCGGGAAATGCTTCAATTTTTACTATTAAAATAAACACTCACTGTGTAATAATATCAGACTTTGATATGATATTTTTTTCTTAATTCTTTATTAGAAATCAGCATCGCATCAAATGTGACATTTCCATAAGTACTTCGCTCTCCGCTACAGCGGCCGTCCAATAGTATGCATACTCCAAGTTCCGTCAGATGTTGATTATGTGATCTTCAGATCTTTCCAGAGATAATACACTTTCTTCCCTCACACCTGGTCATCCCAATTTCTGCCATTCCTTGTATGTGCACGCTATCACATCCAGAATCGTCTTCTTCACTCTGTAGTAAATCAATGATTGTGAGTTACTAAGTCGGTCATATTTCTTTTTAATACTGTTTAATCAACCACAACATTGCCCGCCAGTGTGTCTGCTTCTTGATTGTCTATGGTACCTGGTCTATGTTTTCATTCCAGTCAAAACATATAATTTAAAACAGGTAATTCCAGTTAGTACAGAGCAAGGTAATGTCCTCATTCGGAATGTGTCCGGGTCTCACCAATAACCAACAAACCAGCGACCCTAGCAACAGAACACATTAGTAGAGAACATGCCTATATTTTGAGGCTTTCTTCTTGTGGAAGTTTCGTTACACGCACATTCATATAATTATCATACTTTTGTGTGTTATTTTTGCTTTGTCATTTTTGTATATGTATATTATATGGTTGGGAGGGTGTAAGAGATGGACTGCATAACATTGGGGAGGTGTGAATAGTTATACTTTTTGAGACCCATTATAAAGTCATAGACACTCAGGACTTTACAAGGCTTTTGCTGTGAACATATGGTTGTCTTCCTGGGGCCGCAGTGAAGATCGGCATAACATGTATGCAATGGGTGACTGAGAATGAGCACGGATAAACCTAATTTGACTGCAAAAGCTTACATACACACCTCCAAGATGGTTGACATTTATTTTCTAACTATGACCCTAGGTTGGTAGAAAATATAGGAGTACACCAATGCCGATACAAGGGCATCGGGACCGAGGACATGGTCCAATGAACGCTGGATCAGCAACTACTACCCATCTAAGATAATGCCGGGGAATACGCTTATGCAAACTCCACATCATTATTCTACATGAAGTCATACGTGCGTAGTCAT